>MU968317.1:23113478-23450492 GCA_034641835.2 Pinus albicaulis
GCACACATCATCTTTGAAGAATACATTGTAGCCCTTGTCAATGAGCTGTCCAATGATCAAAATATTACATTTCAAGCCAGGTACATAATATACATTCGGCACAAACTTATGTTCTCCACTTTTTGCCATGATACTTACTCTGCCTTTTCCTTTGACAGAGATATTAGTATCTATCCCTATTGTTACTTCAGATTTAACATTTTCATCCAGATTGGAAAACATTGCTATGTTTCCAGTCATGTGGTTACTACAACCTGAATCTAAGAACCATACATCATCATGTCTATATTATGCTACATTATATGTCAACAACACATTCTTCTGGTTCTTTTCTTCTTTTATAAAACTAGCTTTCTGCCTACTATTCATGTCATTTTGCTTTTTCCTACATTCATTTGCATAGTGCCCATATTTCTTGCAATAATGACATTTGACTTGAGATTTATCATACCTTTGTCCATGTTATTGATTTTGGCTTGAGCCTTCATTCTGGTTCTGATTGCTGCTCCTTCCAAACGAACTTACAAGGCTATTTCTTCCTTTTTTTTGGCTTCTACCTCTTCCTCTGTTGCTTGATCTTCCTTGACCTCTGTTTCACCCAAAATACATTTGGGTCTTGAAGGCTTGTTCCATCGAGGAATCTGATCCTCTGTTCATTCTGTGTTCATGAGACATCAAGGATGCACTAAGCTAATCCACTGTATAAAGTGAGAGATCCTTTGTCTCTTCTATTGCCACTACTATGGCATCAAATCTTGAGGGTAGTCTTCTCAAGATTTTCTCCACTATTCTTCTCTCTTCAAGTGTCTCTCCATGAGACCTTATCTAGATAACCAACCCAATAACATGAGTGAAGAATGAGTCTATATTTTCAGACTCTTTCAAGTAGAAAGTTTCAAAATCTCTCCTCAACATTTGCAATTTTGTTGTCTTCACCTTCTCCATGCCTTGATAGGCAGTTTTGATAATATCCCATGCATCCTTAGACTTTGTTGTTGCTGCAATCCCTGGGAAAGTACTCTTGTGCACTGATTGAAAGAGATAGAAGAGGGCTTTGGAGTCCTTCTTTCTATTATCTTTTAACAAGTCTCTTTCTGTTGTTGTCAAAGTAGCCAATGCTGTTGCATCTGTTGGTTCTAGGTATCCATTCTCAACTAGCTCCCATATGTCCTATGAAGCAAACAAGGCTCTCATACTGATAGCCCAATATTCATGATTATTTCCATTAAACTGTGGAAGTTGGGGATTTTTCAAGCTGGTGCCCGCTGCTGCCATTGTAACTGTGTAAACCTCACAGTGTTCTTGATTGAAAAACCTTCTTACAACTTCTGCAGTGAAGAGCGATATCTGCTTCGTTCACTGAGTGCCTAGACTAGCTCTGATACCATGTTCGAAAAATTGATTTAAATGGAATGCTTTCATACCATGTTGGAAATTTCTGAATATTTCGAGCAAACAGAGGAAACAAAGTTCCTCAACTAAACACTGAGATTTAATGATAGAGATGTGGACAGAGAGATGAAGTAAAGCTCTATTTCATTAACCATAAAAATGACTATTAAAAAATACTAACTTTCATCAGAACTACAGTTCTGGAATACACAAAATACTCCTTACTGTGTTTCTCACTTTCTGCTTTTACACAGATTTCATTTGTGGCAACACATAGTCTTCTGTTGCGGTAACACACAGTCTCCTTTGTGGAAACACCTTGTTCTAGTTCTAGCAACACACAAAGTGTTCCTCAAATGATACATACATAGACAGTTGTGGCAACACACACAAATCCAGTTGCGGCAACACACAGAGTTACTCTGCTGCTACAAAACACAACATTTCAGACTTCCTCTGTTTTCTGCCCTCTGTCTTCTTCTCTGCCTCTATCTCTGATTCTCTATCTGTCTAACCTTAAAACTACTGTTTTCTATTACATATATATGTTGAAAACATATTTTGACTTAAAGTATTAAAATAATAAAAATATCTTTTGTTCTTATTAGCCTTTTAATGCAGTAAGACAGTGGGAGATAACGTGGTGCCATTTGGAAAAACAAAGTTGGTTGTTGCAGGGATAACCCAGAAAATTTAATGCACAGTGGAGTGCAAAAATGAAACACGACTTTGCGGCTTCTGTCCTTATGAAATATCAACAAAAATCAGATTTCTGTCCACCTGTTTCAGATTGCAGTTGGAATTAATTTCCAACATGGGCCATTTCGTTAAGGCCTGTAGGATTTTATTGATTCTTATGGCTCATGGTGCTAGTAGATGTAGTGTAAGATGGAAGTTCAATATACACTTAATGCCTTTGCACTCTATCTCACACTAAAAAAAACATAACTCATAGACTTCAGGTTTAGAAACGTATATATCCTCCTTCACAATCTACTCTCTACTTTGTGAAGAGTCCTAGATCTACTATGAAATATGTTTTCTCTTAGCTATGCTCTCAAGTCTGTGAAGAGTCAATGTAGTCTATGACAGAAGCTCAATAGACACTTAATGGCTTTGCGCTCTATCTCATACATTAGAAAGAAAAAAGAAAAAAACCCTTAACTGTTTGACATTTAGAAACTTAGATATCCTCCTTCACAATCTACTCTCCACTTTGTGAAGAGTCTTAGATCTACTATGAAATATGTTTTTCTCTTAGCTATGCTCTCCAGTTTGAAGAGTTTTATGTTGGCTTTTGGTAAAATGTTGAAAGAGATAGAAAAATAGGGAATGAAAAAAAAATTGGAATATTGCACACTTTTATCATTATTAAATAGATTTTACATAGATTCAGAATAATTTGGATTTGTCTAATTGTCTAATATTAATTGTTTCTAAAGATATTTAGAATTTTATAAAAACATCTTAACTAATAGTCTCTAAATATATATTTTTAAAGACAATTCAAATTGAAAACTAATTATCTGACTACTTCAGTTAACATGAAAGACTATTCTTTAACAAGGTCGATTTGATTATCAATTTCTCGGAGCTTGTCTTCAAAGTAGTACACATGGGTTATGGTAGTTTCATTTATGAGTTCATTGACGTTGTCATGACATGGGTTTTTCAAGGTGTTATAATGTTTTCAACCTAGCCTTGCCACTTCTGGATAGCCATGGTGTGATGTGGTTCTCATGTTTTTGTTGAGATGGGTTGCCAAATGGATTCAAAGCTGAGTGAGGTGGATCTCTGAAGGGAAGAACACATGGCCTAGTGATCCCTGAACCAGATTGTGGATTGTGGTAAAGGCACTAGCGTAGTGACCCTTGATCTAGACTGTGGGTTGTAGTAAATCCAAGTATTGTGTGCCTCGGTGGGCCTAGGAATTTTCGACCAATTAATGGCGGGATATAAGGTAAATCCTAGAGGTGGTTTCCCTTGATTAGGCCTATGAATCCTTGCCGGCAAGTGGTGGGATATATGGTAAATCCTAGAGGGTGGAGTCTTAGTTTAGGGCCTATTGATTCGATGTGGATTGTGGTAAAGCCTGGGAGACTAGGAGACATGAAAATTCCTCACGGTGTAGGTGGAAAAATCCAGTGGCATTCATGCTTGTTTTATGGCCAAGTGATCTAGTATGGATTGTGTTAAAGCCTAGTTTCTATTGATGAGGGTGAGGTGGTTTAGCCTTGGGTGCCCTATTTTTTTTTTTTTTCTCTAAGTCTCACATTCGTTCTTCGAATATGGCATATGGGTGATTGATTGAAGATACATTTGGCTCAACCAATCTATGGTCAAGTGGAATGTGGTAGTCCCATCCTGGTTTGGTTTTTGCATTTATTATCAGGAGGTTATTTCCTTGACATCTTATGTGTAATTGTATTGGTTTATATGTTGATTGTATGGTTGATGTATCATTAATATTGTTGTTGTTATTATGTTGGTTATAATCAAGTATTATGACAGTGATGACATATGGTTCTCGTCACGTTTTGATGTGTAAATGAATGAACGATGTATCTATGACTTAATAGATGATAATGCAACTTATGATGTAAGAGAATAATGCTTCTTAGTGATTCTTAGATAAATATGAGACCCCTATGCTCAGATATGTTGTTTAAACTTGTAGATTACATATTTGTGACATGTGTCAAAGAAATGCTTGTCATGGCTAATGGGGGTCCAATCTAGACCTTGTCAATGTTTTTGCAAATGTATCATTGTTCTGTTGTGTAAATCCATTTATGAACTTGTCATTGAGCTTTGGGCAGTGACCTTGGCTTTGGCCTTGAAAAAGTGGCACCAATCTCAGAGACGCAGGGACATGTCTGAGGGAAAAAATCCCTATACACATGCATGCCCATGTTGTGGGAGCGTCCAGAGCCTCTCTGATGCACCTTTGTCCATATCAAGGGAGCGCTCGGGGGTTTAATGGTCTAAAATCCCATTGGGACCGAGGGGATGGTTACTTGAGTGGTTGGGATGGCTCATAGGAGTTTTATTGTTGATGTGGAAGATTTGCTTGATGTGTTTCTGTGGATTCCACTTCCTTAAAAACACTTAGGAAGTTGAATCCCATTATAATAGTGCTGGTTGCATATTAACCGCAATTAATTAATTACTTGAGTATATGTGATGTGAGATGTGAATGTTACATGTATATATAAACTTTAGGTGAAAAGAGATTTGTTGACTTTTGAACTATTTATTTTTTAATGAATATTCTTTAGTCAAAACATATATCTACGGTGGAGGTGGCCTCCTGAAGTCGGCGGGGAAAGTTAACAAACAACCGCCCGCATCTCGTGGCCTAACTTCCATCGTCGACATTTCTGCAACATTTGTCGTCATCGTAGCTTGACGTCCGTTATTATTCCACGCAGTGCATATCTTAATTATGTTATTACTCCATGCGGTTCTTCTGTATTCCGGTTCTCCTGCTGTGGGGTGAGATTTAAGAAATAGATTACTATGGATGTCAACAAAGCATTCGATAGGATGACTCCGGAGAACTGAGATGTGGACTCTGGAGAATTATTATAGCCGCAGAACATAGTGAGAAAAATCCTCTTGTGTGTGATTAATGAATGATTTTTTACGTAAATATTGTTGTAGTGACACTACTATGAGGAATAAAGAGATGTTGGCATTTCTTTTGTGTTGTTGAGTTCAGAATTTACGAGCATCACCTCTAGAATTTCCCTCGGCATCTTCCTCAGACAGAGTATATAAGTATTATGCTACTTTTGAAAACAAAGAATACAGAGCACAAATACTGATCCTCCGGCAGTTGCTTGCCTTCCAGATTTAAAATGCCCGAAAACAAATATCCTTTGCTGAAACAAACCTTAATTTTCTTGAAATGGTGTTGTGTTGTTGTGCTTCTAGCTTGCAGCTCTCTTAATGAACATGTTACATTTTTCATTTCCTACGTTCAAAGCCATGACATGGCATCGTTTTCGCAGACTCTGATCAAAGAATTTATGTGTGTTTTGAACTTAGAAAATTGTATTTTTTGTTTCACGAATTTTAACTTGATATGGGGGTTGTTACATTCAATTGGAATTTATTTTGACTTCACTGAATTTATTTAAAAGAGTTCCAATGGTGTACTCAAAACAAAACAAATGCCCGTTTCTTAGCAATTGCATTCATTATTAATTATTAATCATTATTTTATTGTAATAGTTTTATCAATTGTTATTGCTATATATTTATCATGGGTGTTGTATGTTTAATGATATTTCATTATTAATTATTATTCATTATTTTTATTTTTATAGTATTATTATTATTATTATATAAATCTTTGGATATACTAATGATTTTAATATAGTTGTAAATGCTAAATAAAATCTCAGATACACACTTTATGTTTTATTAATCAAATAGAGTTACATATATACATGAGGAATTGTCTCAAGATAGGGAAGCTATTTTGGATGCACAATAAGTTGGTTGAGAGAATATCTCAACCTCACACTAAACTAGGAACTTAGTGTTAGCTAACTCCTATTAAATAGGAACAGAATTTATACATAGAAAGTCACAACTGAAGACAAGTATGAATTACATATTCCAACACTCCCCCTTAATGACTACTTGTCTCAATATCCATCTGCAAAGTATAGTTGTGGTCAAACATAAGAAAATGATATGTCGACGTCCATATAAAGGAGCAACCATCCACCAAAATGCATGGATACCAACCGCTGCAACCGTTGGTCTCATAGGATGTCCTTCATATACATGGTTCTCTCAACCATTATCGCTGCATACATGTACCTATATCTACAAATCCCCCTCCAATGTGGGTTTTATCGGATGACCCGTAACCGGATTTCTTCATCGACGACTTTGCACTAGATTTATTCATCAGTGAACTTGCATCAGATCTCTTCATCAGTGGGTGAACACTGGCACAAACCTGTTTCTAGTCCACTTCACTATTACAAGTGGTTTCTGGCTTACCACAAACCAACACTGCAAAATGGTTTCTCGCTAACCATGAACCTGTAATTACAAAGTGGTTTTGAGATTACCACGAACTTTACGGAGATACACATGCCTTACAAGGCACAACACAACTCCAACTCTTGGAGTTACCAGGTACATAAAATGACCACTACAAAACCATCCTAGACTTGCTTACCATTTAACTGTGTGACTCATTATACAATATGCTATTGAGTCTATTCCAAGAAACTCACACAAAACAAGCTTTCACTTTCGTTATCCATCATCCTTTAAATGTTGCCGCTACTCCTTTACATCATATTTTGAAATGTTCATTTCTTGGGCATCTTGTCTTTGTCAATTAAAAATCTTGGAACTCCATCCTTAACCTGTCATTTGTTACAGTAGTCAATTCTAACAAAATAAACTTCATATTGAGGTGACTAATCTCAATATGTATATTAATTTTAGTTCCAAAATACTTCCATCATGACATATTTCTTTTACGCAAAATACACAAACAATCATGCTTTCAACTAGCTACAAAGACACATTAATTTTGCATATCACATATTAATGCCAAAAAGCACACTAATGTGCCTCATTTCCAATGTCTCCCTCACATACTGCCCTGAACACCCATTGTAACTGGGCATGCCTCCCTGTCAATTGAATCTGATTTTTATGATCAAAAAACTTTTTCTGAGTACCCCATCTTGGGATATGAATCCAACATCACCTCATGGATTCCTCTTGGGTCACCATCCACAGGTAAGTGAAACAAAAACATATGTTCAGGAGAAGACATTAGACGCAGCGAGATCCACTTGCGGAGTTCATGCGAATAGTGGCTCTTCTCATAATTTCGCATGACAAAGGTCAGCAGGGCCCAATAGGGCAACGGTCTGTTGCATCTCAACATGGGGTCAAATCCAAGCCCGTGGCCAGCAAAATCTAAAGACGCCCACCGGAGTCAGATGCTCAATATCTCATTAAAGTCCTTCTATGACATCCCAAACTTACCAACATCATTGGTGCCTATGCACAACAACATTGCCCTCTAAATTTTTCGATTCATCTGACCTCCCAACGAGAGGGATAGAGGACCTTGGAATCCAATCATGTCCCTGCGAATCCTTCCTACATGCTCAGTACCTGCAGCTCCTTCCTACATGCTCTGTCATAGATTCTCGAGGCTTGTATTCAACAGGTATTCACACTTCTTGTAAGACTCCTCACGCAGTCACTGTCTCGCAACCGATCTGTTGAGATCCCCTATAAAGAAATCGTCTCACAACCACGCAAGACTATTTTTCAATTTTCAGAAGATTGAACTAGATCTGCAGTAACCAGATCAAACCATCCTAGGCAGAAAACACAATCTTCAGATCCTTGAACGCAGTCACTCCTTCCACTACGTAGATCACACATGCAGGACCACTCTTTTGCTAATTGACTATCACTTGATTCTCAACAACATTTAAAATAAATGACATTCAAAAAAACCATGCATGCAGCTTGATCCACAGTGATCCACACACGCAGTTCCAAATCGCTCATGGTCTTACGCAACACTCTGAGCTTCACACTCCTTCAACGCGTCCTCCAGCGATCCTTCTCGACCTCCAAACACTTAACGAACAATGACTTTCTGTGGCGTTCAACTCGAATGGACAAAATAAAACTAAAACTAAAACAAAAATTATACTTTCTCTCGTATTTCCCTCAGCCTAGGAGGGGCTGAGGTCCAAGCCATTATCAGCTCCGATACCAAAATAAAATATTAGATACACACTCTATGTTCTATTAATCAAATAGAGTTACATATATACATGAGGAATTGTCTCAAGATAGGGAAGCTATCTTGGATGCACAATAAGTTGGTTGAGAGAATATCTCAACCTCACACCAAACTAGGAACTTAGTTTTAGCTAACTCCTATTGAATAGGAATAGACTCTATACATAGAAAGTCACAACTGAAGACAAGTAGGAATTACATATTCCAACAATTCTAAATCTACTTCTTTAACGTATTTTTATGAGACAAATAAGAACATCCAAATGAAGTTTGATGGAATAGGCATTTTCATGGAAAAAAATAAATAACCAATACCATGTTTTATTTAAAATATCGTGCAAAATAATCATTTTTGAATGGATGTGATCGAAGTGAATCTCTGCCATTTTGTCATTTATTTTTATCGGATGTGATCCAAGTGAATATTTGCCATTTTGTCCTATATTTTATCATTATATATGAGAAAATTATACAACTTATTAAAATATATTTTATATTATGAAATTATAAAAAGAAGAATATATATTTATTTTCATCTTAAGAATAAGTGAAAGGAAGATAAATTATTTTAATTACTTATTATTAGAGTCCATTATAATAAAGTCCATTCTAAAGAGACTCCATTATTTTAAAAGTATGCTATCTAGAGATAGAAATCTCATTTCACTATAATGGTTTGCTGTCAAGAAAAGTGTTGTTAGACAACAAAGTTTCCTCAAGAAAATTTCCAACCTGAGGAATTATATGGCTGATATGTTTTGTAAAATATAGATGCGATTATACTATTATTTTTGGTTCTTATTTATATTTAGTTTCTTTTTAAATATTTTTTTTGTGATCTGGATTAAGATAATTTAATTTAGTAATTATATATATTGATTTATTTTTAATTTAGCTATTTTTTAAGCTAATACAAAATAAGTTTTTATTAATTAGATTTATATTTTTTTTTATAGTTGAGAGGTAAATTGATATTACTTTTTATTTATCATAAAATTATATTAATGATGATGATGATTAATGTCCATTAAGACTAACACAGCTTATTGGACATCAAGAAAAGAAAAAGAATCCAAGTTTGATTCTTCAAAATCTTATTCCTATGATCAAGGATAAGGGAAAGAATCGCTCCAAGATCGCTATAGGTGGGACGGTTTGATAGGTCAAGAAAATTGGTAGTCTCGCAGATGTTAGGGAATCGAGAGCAAATGTGAGAAAGATTTGGGCAGTCTAAAAGAAGGTGTTTTTCATATTATGCTTGCTTAGTATCAAAAATTCGATAGATTCTATCGTTCGAGGGAGTATTGGGAATAGACCACCACCCGGTCTCAATCCGGAGCTCATGAGAATTAGTTCTAATCCTAGCGATGTGTTGGAAGTAATTACTCTGACAACGCACCACCTCATTGCCCTACTGTCACCACCATGATTTGAAGGGGCTCAACCACCTTAACCCATTGATCATCGAAGGGGAAAATAAAAGACTTCAATTTTGTATAAATAGAGTTGAGCTGCGATAGAAGGGAAGAGAGTCCGAACGCAGAGTCCAAGTTGTAAAGAAGTTGTAGTTACATACTTTATTGCTTGAAGTTCTGCAAATGCATGTGTGGTCTTACGTTTATGGTCTTATGTTTAATCAAACAACAATAGATTTGTTTTGAGTTGTGCTTTTTAACTGCTTGAGTTATTTTCCGTTGTTTTCTCTGTTTAACTCTTTCAATTGGTATCAGAGCCATAAGAATTTCTCGTGGAAGGAATTCAGTATTGTTGCAAGTAAGTTGCAATCATCTATTCCTTAGTCACCATGGATAATGTTTTAAGTTCTAAGCGTATATAAACTTTGTGTTTTCATGTGATTGACTGATGTTTGTTGGATGAAAGCTGCCACTACTTAGTCATAGTTTTGCGCATACCCATTGGAGATTTTTTTAAAAATCGTATTTGGTTGGTCGACGTGTATGTTGAACAAAAATAATTATGTCTACTACATCTTTGATGAATTGAACAACCAAGCAAAAGAAGTGCCCGTTCAAGTCTTTGAAGTTCTCGAAAACCTCTAGAGTTACTTTATACCAACAACAGTCAAATGAGTCAAACCCTAAAGCAGTGATTTTGGGCTAATTCTTGTCATCCACTGAGTACTCAGAGTTTTCAAGTGTGGAGTATATTGTTTCCACAAGTTTTTGAAGTGTTGAAAGAGCTAGGAATTTATTTTACATCTCATTATAATACCTTTCAAGTTGTATACTGCCACTCACCATATTGAGTTGGTGTCATGACCTGTAGTTTTTTTGTTTTGTTTTCTACCATCTCTTCTGCCGTATGCAGAACGTTGATGCACAAGGATCCACCATTGGTTGAGGTTACCTCTTCATGGATTTTGTGCATGGGAAAGTGTGAAAACTATTTTAAAACAATTCATCGCAATATGTGGATTGAAGGTTTCCGCCCAAGTCAAAGGTTTGAAGGTTTTTTTAATTCAAGAAATAAAAATGGTTTCTAAAAGGTGAAGAGATATTTTATGAGATTATACATATATGTGTCAACCCTTTATGATGTTCTTTTTTCATATTTCATGACAGTGAGCAAGTTTTGAAAACAATTTTTTTATTACAAAGTTTTTTAAAAGGGGGAAAGTTCAAAGTTCTTTGAAAATGGACAGGGGTTTATAAAAGGTTTTTTTTAATTAAAAAGGGAGTTTTATAAATCTTTTTTGAGCTCATACATATTTGCAAGAAATTTTTCATAAATTGAAGTTTGATTTTTCCTTACAAAAGTGAATGGGACTTTTATGGAAAAGAGAGATTGTGCATTTGCAAAAAGTTGTTTGTGCAATTTTTTTTTTGGTGTTTTGTCAAGCATGACAATGTATTTGGTGAAAATGGTGCCATATGGGGGAGCATATTAAAAAACATATTTTTTCAGGGGCGATATTGAAGATAACCACATGAAATCGAGTAAACAACTATAAGACAGAGGAAAGACAGTAGTCATGGGTCATAAAAGGCGACTAAAGTTGATTAAGAAAATAAATGGAAAAGATCGTTGCGGTTCAGGCCGGAGCCAAGGAACTGAGAAGTATAGCAGTAGACAAAGAAGAGATTAAGGGTGAATTTTGTAGCTTTGATCTACTACCACCACCTATGTTTACTGGTGAAAATTTTGATCTTTGGGTTATTAGAATGCTAAAATTTCTTTGAGCCAGAGATTTAATTCAGTATCACTCTAATATCGCATATGATGAAGTATGTGATGTTTTAGAATTGGATGTTATCAAACAGGGATTGGATGAGATGTTTTTATGCAAGGTAGAAAAAGCTACAAATTCCAAGGAAGCATGGAAGATCCTGGAAGCAGAATTTGGTGCAAGGGGGAGTAATCAAGTCGAAGATCATAGTATCGTATGCCCTGTTGAAGCATTGTTTGAAGATGAAATTGAAGATGGATTTGTAGTAGCAAATCTACAGAAAGAGGCAACTTGTGGTGAATCTCACTTGAAATTGGATCACAATATTGATGGTGTGTTACCAGTAGGAATTGATTTTGGAAAAGTTTCCAGTGGTGAAGTTATTGATTCAGTGGATCCAACAATTGAAATTTCTGATGTTAAATTTGATGAAGACGAATTAACTAGTGATGATTGGTTGCAAATGATGCAACAAAATGACTTATTGATGTACTGTTATTTTACGAGAGAAACCCACTTGTGTCTGGAAACCAAGTGGAAGGAAACCGATTTGTAGAAGCAGAGGTAGAGAATAAATATTATGAAGCATCGACAGAGTCAAAGAAGGAAGAAGATAAAGCTCTCATTCCAAAGCAGAATGAACATAACCAATCTGGTTTTGAAAATGGTTTTTCATATAAAATTAATATCTATTTTGTATGTACAGATATTAGAAGAAACCAAGAACCAACAAAATATGAAGAAGAATTAAATTTCCTTTAAGCATGGCTTAAAATACCATGTGTTGATGAATTTTGTATAGAAGATGCAGCAATGAATGTCGAAGACAACATGGATGATTTTGAAAATGAAAATTTCAATGAAATTTTCATGTATTGGAGTCCTCAAGAGATAAAATTCTATTATGAACTTATGTTGGAGAAAATTGATAATCATAATATTGATGATGAAGAACAAACTATAGAAGATGAGCTATGGCAGCGATCCACATACAAGAAGATTTCTGAAGAAGTAGATGATCAGGTGATCAAGTCCTTAATGGAAAAATGCTCAAAAAAATTAGTTGCTCAGAAATGGTCCAAACCAGAATGATAGGAAAGCGCTAGAAAAGAAAATCCTGTAGCTGTGAACGACACTGAAAACCGATGCTGTATGAGAAAGTTATTCAACTTTGAATTTTCTCAATTTCAGGTAAAAAAGGCCAGTTTGACAGTTTGAATTTATAAATTTTTTTTATTAAAAATAAAATATTCCACAGAATATTATAAGAATATTCCACATAATATTCTGTGCAGAGAGCCAATGGTAGGGCGCCACATGGCTAGCCCGGAGGCCACCACATGGCCCCAAGAAGTCGATACGATCGAATTTTTTTATCAAAATTTTGTTTGTCGCAGAAGGGAGTCGAGCCCGGGTCAGCGTTGTGGCAGCCAGGCGGCCCGACCAATGGGCCACAAGCAGTTCTTAATTGTCCTGGTGGCAAAGTTTTTTATAAACTTTAAATTGGTTTCAAGTGGGGCCATAAAGGGGCCAGCCCTTACAGGCCAGCCCCTCAGCATATGACCACACTACAGGAACCAGGAGCTAAACTCAAACGGCGCGTAAAATTTTTGGGGCATCCAGTCACGTGGAGCGGAGACGGTTTAATGCACCATTTTATAATATGGTTTCAACTTTGTTACATTCTGCCCAAAACTCTAAGTTCACAACCACTTTTGCGATGGGTGCGGTCCTATGGACCCGCGAACCTATCCTCTTAGCACCCACTACTAACGGGTTTATTGGCAGATCATCTAATTTTAGCGCCGGACCCCTATTTTGGCGGGGTTAACTGCAGTCCCACCATTTTTGGTGGAGCTTTCCTAGCCCTAACTCGGCAAAGTCAGTTTTGGTCATAACTTTGGCTAGGAAAGTCCAATGGGAACGATTTTTGTTTTGTTTTGGTGGTATTAGAAAATTCTAAAGCTACTAGAACAGGTTACAGAGCCATCAGGGCACTATGTCAGAGGGTTTATCAGTGGATTAGCTTGAGGAGCCACTAGGGCTTTGAGAATGGACAGCTGTATTGGGCTATGTTCATCTGTTTGAGGTGAATTTGCAGTCAATTTTTAATGTTTCTAGCACTCTGATTCTGTTTTAGCAGCTATTTCAGCCTATTGAGGCTTTCTTCATGGTGTATATCTATTTTTGAGCATTAATAGAGAAGGGAAAAGCCCATTTTGGGGGCTTTTGGACCCAACAGATGTAGCCCAAGAGAGGGTTGAACTGCTTTATCAGATGCTTGTTTATGTGCTGTGAATTATTGCTACTTATTTCTAGAGTTTAATACCTTGAACAGTAAATTGAAATAATTCCTCTTAACACAAAAAAAACTTATACAGTTAGCAAAACATATTTGTTCCATTCCAAAACACATTTGTTCCATTGCAAAACACCTTAACATGCTTGCACACTCATAATATTGGTTAATGAATACTTTGCAGTTAGAAAACAAATACTTTCATTAATAGATCGTTTAAGTGTTTACTTCATATTTCTTTAGGCAGAGCCTGTAATAGGGCCAGAAGCTTCTGGTTTCATCCTTTCTTTGAAAGGTGAAATAACCAGTAAAATCCCCTACAGTCTATCTCTGTATAAGAAATATTTAGTTCACACATTTCAGATCAGATTGGTATCAGAGTTGTTTGCACATTTAGAATTATTGGAAATGGATACCTTGCACCCTTTATTCAAGTACAATCCATTTTTAGATCAGATTGGTATCAGAGCTCGGGTTGAGCATTTGTTATTGTGCAAAATGTTTTAAAATAGTATAAGAGATTTACTGTTTTATTAGTTGCATGTATGAGTTTTCTTGAGTTGGAAGGATAGATGTTGTTAGCTAAGTCTTGGAAAGGATTGAAGACTATTTTCCTTACCCAATTTACCTCAAAATTATCTTTGGAAAACAAACTCCAATAGTTTGTTTTTTATGGCTGCTTGAATGAGAAGGGGTCTTTACTGACATTTGGTTAAAATCTTGTCGTTTGTTTGAAAGCTTTGAGGACTTTTATTTAGAAGTTCCTTTTGGTTTTTTTGACCATTTACATAATTTCAACTTCTTCTACAAGTGAATTTTCCTCCTTCACGAGATTCTTCAATGATGACATGAAGAATGAGTTCTTTAAGGTGAAGGACATGGTGCATATTCTCCTTGAGGATCGAAGGGAAAGTGTTCAACTTCATGCACAATTGCTAGCTATGCAGGAAGAGAAAGAAGCCATTCTTCAAAGACTGCATGATATGGAGTTGCAACTTCTTCAAGCTCAAGAAGATTTTTCCAAGAAAATACCTCATCTTCAGGATGTAAATCATGAGGTAAATCATTCTGATTTGTCTTTAGTTTCCTCTATTGAAAAGTGTGTTGGTTCTTTTGAAAGGCATACAAGAGGTATCGGGTTCAAATTGATGTTGAAAATGGGCTATCAAGAAGGCAAAGGTTTGGGCAAGCATGCACAAGGCATTGTTGAGCCTATTTCTGTTGTGGAGCGTCCCAAGAATATTGGTCTTGGCTATGAGCAGCTTAATGGCGAAGCTTTGAGCACATGCATTCAAGAATGTAATGCAAATTTGAAGAGAACATTTCTCCCAAGTTCCCAATTACATCAATGTCATGATGGAAATCTTCATTACCATTGTTTTAAGCCTTTGTTGCAGCAAGAAGATGGTAGACATGCAGCTTATGACAAGCATGCAATTTTAGGCAGTTTTCAAGACAAGAATGTTGATGTTAGTCTACAATTTAATGCTGGAGCCTCTAATAGTTCATCTCCTCATGGAGGAAAAAATGAAGAAAATGCAAAGTCGCATAAGAGGTATAAATCTTATCATGATCAATTTGATTATGTTTCTGCAAGGCATGATAATTTTACATGCTTTAATAGAAGAAAGAATTCTTGTACATTTTGTGGTTGATTTAACCATTATGTTTCGAGATGCTAGATGAGGAAGAAGGCACACAAGAAGCAGATGAAGCAAAGACTACCTTCAAAGAAGGTGCATATGATTTGCACTTTTTTCCAAAAGAAGAGACATGTTGTCTCTCATTGTTGGACTTTGCATCCAACTTGTCGTCCCACGCACATGCAGTAAGAGGACAAAAATATTGGCGAAGGTGGAATCATGGATTCCATTATTAATGTGGAAAGGGAAGTTGCACACGAGGAAAAGTTGTAGCAGCAAAAGTCGCCATGGAAGTGGCTTGGTGAGAAGTGGATGGACTTCCTGGCATAGTAAGACATACTCCTTTTGTACATATGCAAATTTCGGATGTATGCATATATTTTTCTGTCATATCTTTTTTGTTTTGAGCCACCTTAGATCATTGATCAAGGCTGCGTTGTATAGTTTAATTCTATAAATTTCTCGCCAGAAATTTCTGTGTGAGTTCAAGAAGGTCAGTTGTTGTGGACAAGCGCATTCAGGAAGGGAAATGTCGATTTATTTTCATTTGTGGTTCAAATTCACTTTCTTTGCAAGGCAAAAGTGTTTGAAGGGCTGAAGAGAAGAGGATTTTTATTCTCTCATTTTCTGTACTATAGTTTAGTTCTTCATTTCAGTAAGCTTTTGGGGACCAAAAGATTCTCATTTGGGAGGTGTGATCAGGTGATCAAGTCCTTAATGGAAAAATTATTAAAAAAATTAGCTGCTCATAAATGGTCCAAACCAGAACGACAGGAAGGAGCTTGAAAAGATGATCCTGTAGCCACGAACGACACTGAAAACCGATGTTGTATGAGAAAGTTATTCAACTTTGAATTTTCTCAATTTCAGGTAAAAAAAGGCCAGTTTGACAGTTTGAATTTATAAAAAAATTTTATTTAAAAAAAATATTCCACAGAATATTCTGGGAATATTCCACAGAATATTCGACAGAATATTCTGTGCAGAGAGCCAATGGTAGGGCACCACGTCGCCCCAAGAAGTCAATATGGTCAAATTGTTTTATCAAGATTTTGTTTGTCGCGGACGAGAGTTGACCCCGGGTCAGCGCTGTGGCAGCCGAGTGGCCCGACCAACAGGCCGCAAGAAATTATTAATTGTATTGGTGGCGAAGTTTTCTATAAACTTTAAATTGGTTTCAAGTGGGGCCGTAAAGGGATACGACCACACTACAGGAACCAGGAGCTAAAATAAAACGGCGTGTAACAAATCCGGGGCATTCGGTCACATGGAGCGGAGACGGTTTAATTCACCATTTTATAATATGGTTTCAACTTTATTACATTCCGCCCAAAAATCTAAGTTCACAACCACTTTTGCGATGGGTGCGGTCCTATGGACCCTCGACCCTATCCTCTTAGCACCCACTACTAGCAGGTTTATTAGCGGAGCACCTAATTTTAGTGCCGAACCCCTATTTTTGTAGGGTTAACTGCAGTCCCACCATTTTTGGTGGAGCTTTCCTAGCCCTAACTGGGCAAAGTCAGTTTTGGTCATAACTTTGGTTAGGGAAGTCCAATGGGAACTAATGTTTTTTTGTTTTAGGGGTATTGGAACATTCTGAAGCTAATATAATAGGTTATAGAGCCATCAGGGCACTCTGTCAGAGGTTTTATCAGTGGATTATCTTGAGGAGCCCCTAGGGCTTTGGGAATGGACAGCTGTATTGGGCTATGTTCATCTGTTTGAGGTGAATTTACAGTCAATTTTTATTGTTTCTAGCACTTTGATTCTGTTTTAGCAGCTATTTTAGCCTATTGAGGCTTTATTCATGGTGTATGTCTACTTTTGAGCATTAATAGAGAAGGGAAAAGCCCATTTTGGGGGCTTTTGGACCCAACAGATGTAGCCCAAGAGAGGGGTGAACTGCTTTATCAAATGCTTGTTTATATGCTGTGAATTCTTGCTGTTTATTTCCAGAGTTTAATACCTTAAACAATAAATTGAAATAAGTCCTCTTAACACAAAAAGACTTATACAGTTAGCAAAACATATTTGTTCCATTC
Source organism: Pinus albicaulis (assembly GCA_034641835.2). Classification (NCBI taxonomy): domain Eukaryota; kingdom Viridiplantae; phylum Streptophyta; class Pinopsida; order Pinales; family Pinaceae; genus Pinus; species Pinus albicaulis. The sequence goes on from MU968317.1 coordinate 23,130,849, forward strand.
CAAAACACATTTGTTCCATTGCAAAACACCTTAACATGCTTGCACACTCACAATATTGGTTAATGAATACTTTTCAATCAAAAAACAAATACTTTCATTAATAGAACGTTTAAGTGTTTACTTCATATTTCTTTAGGCATAGCCTGTAAGAGGGCCAGAAGCTTCTGGTTTCATCCTTTCTTTGAAAGGTGAAATAACCAGTAAAAGCCCCTACAGTCTATCTCTGTATAAGAAATATTTAGTTCACACATTTCAGATCAGATTGGTATCAGAGTTGTTTTCACATTTAGAATTATTGGAAATAGATACCTTGCACCCTTTATTCAAGTACAATCCATTTTCAGATTAGTAGATGACATCCATGCACATCCTAAAATTTTTGTTATGCTTTTAGGATAAACAAATATATGGTGATGGAAGAGCTACAACATCAAATGAAGAAATTTAAATTTGGAACCTACACCAAAAAGACAAAGATGAAGCAATTCAAACGATACATGTTCTGGAAGAAAATGAAAACAAAATCTAGTTAAAGACTTGATGTCAAAATTTTTGAGTCATTGTAAGCCTAGCTGAGACTTAGACCAGCAAGCATGTGTAAGTTAACTTAAGTCATGATTAAGTTTTCATTCATAATTAAGGGGGAGTGTTGGAATTAATTACTTTGACAATGCACCACCTCACCACCTTGTCCTCACTGCCATGACCTGCATAGATTTGAAAGGGTGCAACTGCCTTAACCCATTGATCATCAAAGGGGAAAATAACTGACTTCAGTTTTGTATAAACAGAGTTGAGCTGCGATAGAAGGGCAGAGAGTCTGGACGTAGAGTCCAAGTTGTTGTAACTCAGTTATAGCTACTTTCTCATTCCATTGATATATAAATTAATTTGTGGTTTCTCTGTTTATGTGTAACTGCATGTTTTTGTTTGGTAATTCGTTGTTTACTCTGTTTAACCTTTCACGATGTTCATTGTTTTCTTAGTGTTGGCCAACATAGAGATGTAATTTTTGTTATCAAGGGTGAGGTTGATTGTGGCTGAACATAAAGACATTGGCATGGTCAAACATATTCAAGCATGATTAACCATCATTGATCATGCTTCACCGTAGAGACATTGATTAACCATTATGACAATGGTTATGATTAATATTTTTTTTTTGTACGTTTAGACTAATCCCAATCTTTCCATTTTTTCTCCTCCCATCCTAACCACAGGTTTCGAACATGTGACCTTGTAGACGGAGTGCCTTAAGAGTGCACCCCATCACCGAATTCTCTACACCACGCAGGCTATGATTAATAATGATTAATGGTAATTTTAAATAATAATAATAATTGTATTTATAATTATAATTATTAATATTAAGCACTTAATTTAAATTAATAAGCATTATTAAACAAAAACATTATTAAATATTATTAAATATGAGTATTATTAAAAATAAATAATATTATAAATAGATAACAATATTTTATTAAATTTAATATTAATAATTGTAAAGAATATTAATAACAATAAATTTTTTCTAATTTAATTATAAATAATTTATAATTGGAAATATTGGATAACATTGAATATTAATTTAACCATGTTTACATTAAAATATTAAAGTTAATTATTATCAAGAAATGACCTTAAATCAATTATTAATTAATTAATATTACTTAATACATTTATAAAGTTGAATATGGTCAAGGATGGTTGAATCCAGTCAAGCATGCTCAACCATGTTCAACCATGGACAATCAATGCCAACCATTATCTACCATGATCAATGATGATCTCCCATGGTCAAGCATTCTCCACCATCATCAACCATGGTCATAATGGTTAATGAATGTCTCTATGGTGAAGCATGATCAACAATGGTTAATCATGCTTGAATATGGCCGACCATTGCCAATGTCTTTATGCTCAGCCACAGTCAACCATGGCCAACCATGATTAACCATAGTTTAATTTAATAAACCATAGTCAACCATGTGTATTTTAGTGTTGATAATATTTTTCTTAAGGTTTATATGCCTTGGGCTTATAATATTAGTCCCTTGGGTTTAATAATTTTCCCTTGTGATGGGGTCACCAGCCCACGTGCCCGGTCAGCTGAACAATGTCACAACTTTTTAAAACACAATATATAACAACTATGGTTACGTGGCATTACACGTCGGTTTCGCGCCTTTGAAACTCACCACGAGCCTCGAGCCTTACGCTACTTTCCAGTACTTGGATTAATGGCACAGTTATTGACCTCGAATGGATCACTCGGCCCACTTGCCGACGCATATGGCCATCCCGCCTTACTCTTTCGCTCGGTTCATTTTTTCGTTGGTCACTTGGTGTTTGTGCTCTGCATAGGGTGAGAGGGTTTCGACCCTGCACCTCGGTGACAAGGGTTTTTTCTACCCTGTGGACTCTGGCCACGGCAACTGTGGCTATGTTTGTGAAACAATGCGGCTGCAACGGCGTTCTGATTTCCAACCTCCTTGTTGGTTCGTTTCCCACCGAGACTGGTTTGTCCCTCTGTTCTTCGTTCGACACCTACAGGTTCTTCGACATGCCAATTTATTCTAGTTTTTCTGTTTGTGGTTTTTGTTTCAGGCTAATTGTTTTCTCTTGGCAATTGCACACAGGTTCGTTGGCTCTCGGCTCTGAGCTTCCTCTGTTCAACCCTGCTCCGGTTGGCGACACTGTTGGTAAGTTATCCTTCTCTGTTTCAAAACCCCAACGGCTTTGTTTCCATACTGATCTCCTAGCTCCTTGCGAGCAGATTCAAATGGCTCTTTGGAGGTTACTCGATTTCTCGGGAAAGAAATGCTCTCCCTCTCCGCCAGGTAAATGCCCAAATGCTCCTTTCCTACTGTTAGTCTCGTTGATTCAACGATGTTGTTGCACAGGTTTATAACTGATGGTTTGGGTTACTTGTACAGGTATCACGAACTCCTTCGGCTTCCCAGTCTTCTATCAGGGTTTCGCTCCGCTTCTGTTTTCAAAAGGTAAGTCACCATCTATCTCGCGCCATTCTTACTGTCGACGTTTGTTTGGGAGTGTCGTAGGTGACTCTGTACCAGTTTTCGCTTTCAGGTTTTGTCGTGACGTTGTCACGCTATGGTTACTCTGTCTCTTTGCAGATACTGTCTCTCGGACAGAGTTCGGCTTTCAAATTGGTTTGGGTTTTAAAACCCCACCTGTACTCCTCGGTTGCTATTTGGAACTCTTGCCTGTGACTGTAGGCTTCTGGCCGTAACCCTAGGTTACTAGTCTTGTCTTGTTTTCTCCGGCGGTTTCAATATGTAATGAAATACATTTCAGTATGGACTTTATTGTTATTACGACCCTGTCAGAGGGTTTACTCTATTCTCAGTTTGTTTAAAAATGAAATGGCTCAGCTTAATGTAAATACCTGTAAGTTCAATGTTCTTCGTTGTTTGTTGACTGTTTGGATTTCGCCGTCAGTGTACAGCTTCTCTGTTTGCGTTGTATTTCTCCTACACCCCTCTTCAGCTTTCGCGTGCGTTGACCACGCCTTCGTGTTGCAATACGCCTGTTCACTGATAATAATATTTCTCTAATAGAAAAGAAGTAGACATATAACTATGTTTGGTTCAGAATGTGCATGCAAATATTTTGACAGTGAATTTAGAATATGAATCACACTTAAACATTTCTAAATACAATACAATTGGTATATTTCTGAGGAGTATTAAAAAAACTCTATTTCATTACTCCACTCTGTGTGTAAATTTGCAGAACCCTTTTACAGTCATCTTTGCGTTTCTTTTGTAGCCTCCCTGCAGGCTAATTCGTTCCAACTGATAACTGTCTCCAGTTGGTTACACAGTTACATGTTTTTACATTATGGTTAATTCACTTTTTACTCATTGAACTATTTTACTTCACCTAACAAAACTACCACAGCTGCTTAAATCAAATTAAACAAAAACAAATTCAACGAAACAACTCCACGGGATACCGTTCCTTGTCCTAAGAAAAGAAATAAATTAAACAGAACTTCCTTTTGAGACCAGAAATAACTCAAAACCGGGAAACCCGAAACACCCGTTCCGACCGGTTGCCACCCTAGTCAAGCTCCCACCAGTTCGGCAAAAGTCATGACTCCGCTCCATGAGGTCATCCACTGAATAGCCAATTTTCTGAATCTGTGCCGTGTCAAGCCAGGTACTGTCCTCAATAGGACGGTTTTTCCACCTGACCAGGTACTGTAGATATTCCTTCCTGCGTTTTCGTTTGGCTACTTGCGTGTCAAGGATACCCTCGATCTCAAGGGGCTGCGCTGCAGGCATCTGCTTTAGCCAAACATCCTCTTCATCTGGGGTATTCCGTTCTGGCCTTGTTGCCTCTTCTTCTCCGGGATTGGTAGTGTAAGGAAACAAGTCTGCCACGTTAAAAATGGGTGAAATTCCTATTCCAGGTGGCAGCTGTATTTCATAGGCATTGGCTGAAAACTTGCGGAGAATTCTGCAGGGGCCAATTTTCTTAAACTTTAACTTGTTATACTGCCCTCTTGGAAAATGTTCCTTGCGCAAGTGGGCAAGGACTTCATCCCCAATATTGAACTGAACTTCACGCCTTTTCAAATATGCCTGCTGTTTATACCTTTGACTGATGTCTACCAACTTCAATTTTACCTGCTCATGCAGATCATTCATTGCTTGAACGAAATCTTCGCCATCGGTGCTTCTTTTCTCTAGCTTTCCCAAATCCCGCAGTTCATGCACTCCGCGAGGATGCATGCCGTACAGAACCTGAAAAGGACTGTGTCCCATACTGCGATTGGGAGAATCATTATATGAAAATTCCGCTTGGGCAAGTACACGATCCCACATCCGCGAATTTTCTCCGACTAAGCTTCTTAGCAGGTTTCCCAAACTCCTATTTACCACCTCTGTTTGCCCATCAGTCTGTGGGTGATAAGTGGAGCTGAAATTTAGTTGGGTGTCCAGATTTTTCCACAGGGTACGCCAGAAGTGTCCTGTGAATCGTACATCCCGGTCTGAAATAATAGACCTTGGCAAGCCATGCAGTCGAACAATTTCTGTGAAGAACAAGTGGGCTACGTGAGTAGCATCACTGGTTTTTCGACAGGGTATAAAATGCGCCATCTTCGAGAATCTATCAACCACTACCATCACTGAATCGAATCCCCGCTGTGTCCTAGGTAAACCCAGGACAAAGTCCAAACTGACTGAGTCCCATGGTCTACTTGGTATGGGTAATGGCGTATAGAGTCCTGCATTCTGGCTATGGCCTTTTTCCAACTGACACATTTTGCACCTGCTCACATGCCTCTGCACATCTCGCCGCAACTTTGGCCAATAGTAGAAATGCTCTATCTGAGATAACATCTTGTCTATACCGAAATGTCCGGCTAGACCTCCACTATGTTTCTCTCGAATAATTTTTTCCCGCATTGAACAATCGGGAATACACAATCACCCTGAACAAAGAATCCTTCTTGCACCAGGCCAACCATGGACTCGTGATTTTATTTCAGTAAGTCTGAGATGCTTCTTTCACTTCCCTTGGTTCAAGTCTCCGCTGACATCCTTCAAGGGCCTCAAACCCAAGACTCCACCGTACTCTCCCCTGCAGAGCTCTTCGCACGGCCCGCTACCTTGTTGGACTCGTCCATGATATGCTTGTTACTACAAAGCCTGCATATTTCACCCACTGCATGCCGTGATTCAACTTCTTCTTTCCTTCCTCTAGCCGCATAACATGCTGTGCGTAATCTGTTTTAAAATAACACGAATTAATTACCTAGTAAATAGTGCCTCCGTTGTTTTAAGGCTCGAATCTAATTCCATAAAAATTCTTCTTTGTCGTAAGACGAATACTTCCGCCTGCTTTCGTTCAACTTCTCACCGAAATAAGCAAACCGCTCATCTTCCCGGCCGAGCACGCCTCAATGGTCAGACCCGCCGCGTCGCAACGAACTTGAAAATGTTTGTTGAAATCCGGTAATCTCAAGATCGGCCTTTCAGTGATCTTTTTCTTCAGAGTCTGAAAACTGTTTTCTGCTGCTTCAGTCCAACAAAAAGGCTGATTTGCCTTCTTAATTGTATCCAACATGGGCGCACAGATTCCGCTGAAATTCTTGATAAACTTCCTGTAAAAGCTTTCTAAACCATGGAAGCTTCGAACTTCAAATAAGTTCTTTGGAGATGGCCAGCTTATGATTACTGCAATCTTTTCTGGATCCATCTTCATCTCATTCTCTGCAATCACAAAACCCAGATAAACCAGTTCTTTCTAGAAAAAGGTACACTTTTTCAGATTTATCAGCAGCTTGTTCTGCTGCAGACTTCGTAATACACTTCGAACATGTCGGAGGTGCTCCTCCTTCGTTCTGCTAAAAATTAGTATATCATCCAAATACACTATCACAAATTTTCCAATAAACTCTTTCAGTACTTCATTCATCAGGCGCATAAAAGTACTGGGAGCATTGCTCAATCCGAATGGCATCACCAGCCATTCATATAGCCCTTCATTTGTCTTGAACGCTGTTTTCCACTCATCCCCTTCTCTGATTCGAATCTGGTGGTAGCCACTTTTCAAGTCAATCTTCGAAAAATAGGCTACCCCACTCAAACAGTCCATCATGTCATCCATTTTGGGTAGTGGAAACCTGTACCGAATTGTAATCTTGTTGATAGCTCACGAATCTGTACACATTCGCCATTCGCCACCCTTCTTGGGAGCTAATACTGTTGGAACTGCACAGGGACTCATACTTTCCCTGACGAGTCCTTTATCAAGCAGTTCTTGCACCTGTTTCCGAATTTCTTCATGATCTTTTGGACTCATACGATAAGCTGCCTTGTTTGGCAAGCTAGCTCCTGGTATAAAATCAATGTAGTGGCTAATACCTCTCTTTGGGGGTAGCTCATCTGGAAGATCATCCACTATGATATCTCCAAAATCTTGTAACATGTCTTGAATTTCCTCATGTAAATCTGAAATCGTGGTGTGCAATACCAATGTCCTTGGCCTCCTCACGACAGCAAAATTCACCTCACTGTCTCCAATCTGTTTCAAATTTTTTTTTCCCCCCAACAGCAGTGCTTTTACTCCACTCGCTTCTGCTGTTCCTTCCTCTTTGATGGGTACAAGTGTATGCTTGACCCCATCTTTAACAAACTTGTACGCTTGTTGTCCCATTATGCACTACCTTCACAAACTACTGTGGTCTTCCCAACAAAGATGTGACAAAACATATCCATTGGCATAACATCGCAGACAATCTTGTCTTTATATCTGCCTATCTGGAACTACACTTCGCACTGTTCATCAACTAACAATTGATGTCCCTTCTGCAGCCACGACACTTTGTATGGAGTGGGATGTTTCAGCTTTTTCAATCCCAACTTCTCCACCATTTCCGTGGCCACTAAATTATCAGTGCTTCCACTGTCAATGATCAGCTTGCAGCACTTTCCCTGTGATTTGCAAACTGTCCTGAACAAAGCCTTCCTTTGATCTGGGTCCATAACCTCCTTTGCTGGTTTTAACAGCACCTTGTTCAACACCAGGGCTTCCCCTGTCTCTGGTGCATTTTCCACTTCCTGAGGAGGTGCTTCCGCTTCCTCAAGCTGAGCAACATAAGCTCCTCTTCCACCTGCTGGTTCGCCTTCAGGACATTCATACGATTTGTGCCCCCACTTTTGGCACCTGTAGCACCGGACAGTTCCTCTGCCCCGACCATTTCCTCTCCCTCGCTGGGCTGGTCGTCCTCCTCTAGTGCTGTTCTCCTTCTCTGCTGTTCCTGCAGTTTTGGAACTGTTGCCTTCCTCATTGGAACCTGTTCCTCTGCCTTTACCAAAGGCCTTCCCCTTTCCTCTGCCAGATCCGCCTCCTCTCCTGGCATTCTGTTTCCTGTTTATTTTCTCTTCAGCCTTTAGTGCAAACTAATATGCTTCTTCCAAGGTTCTGGGTGAAAGGATACCAATTTCATCTAATATCTCCCCCCTCAGCCCATTTACGAACCTTGCTGTCTTTTCTGGGGTGTCTTCCACATAACCTGCCCTCAAATTCAGTTTATAAAATTCTTCAGTATATTCCTTAATCGTCATTCCCCTTTGTCTCAGGTTTTGTACTTGTCTATACAGCATAATTTGATAATCTTTAGGCAAAAACTTCTCCTTCAGTTTCGCCTCCATTCTGGACCACTTCCTTATAGGCTGTTTATGTAGCCTTTTCCTTTCCGCCCACGCTGCCCCACCATAAGGACGCATGTCCCTTCAGCCTGGTGTAAGGCGCAAACTTCGCCTGCTTTTTCCCGTCGGTCTCCTCAAATTCGGCACTTATTTACTTCACTTAACCACCCAAGAACCACATCTGCCGACAAACCGCCGTCATAAGTGGAAAGCTCATGCTTCTATTTTATGATCGACAAATGTAACCGATTTCAACAATCTCGCGCTCGTGTGTCACTCCTTCAAACTCATCTTCCGCTTGCACATCCTCACACGTCATCCGCCGGGTTTCTCCTTCTTCCAAATTTCTACCGCCGCCATGCTCTCGAATTCGTAATCCGAATTTCATCTCAAATTCTTCTCGGGCCACTCTCCGACACTCTACCTCTTCCTCTTCCTCTTCTGCCAACTTCCATCTTCTTGCTACTTCAAAACTTTTGCTCCGATACCACTTGATGGGGTCACCAGCCCACGTGCCCAGTCAGCTGGATCAATGTCACAACTTTTAAAACACAAGGTTTAACGATTGTGGTTACGTGGCATTACACGTCGGTTTCGCGCCTTTGAAACTCACCACAAGCCTCGAGCCTTACGTTACTTTCCAGTACTTGGATTAATTGCACAGTTATTGACCTCGAATGGATCACTCGGCCCACTTGCCGACGCATATGGCCATCCCGCCTTACTCTTTCGCTCGGGTCATTTTTTCGTTGGTCACTTGGTGTTTGTGCTCTGCATAGGGTGAGAGGGTTTCGACCCTGCGCCTCGGTGACAAGGGTTTGTTCTACCCTGTGGACTCTGGCCACGACAACTGTGGCTATGTTTGTGATACAATGCGGCTGCAACGGCGTTCTGGTTTCCAACCTCCTTGTTGGTTCGTTTCCCACCGAGACTGGTTTGTCCCTCTGTTCTTCGTTCGACACTTACAGGTTCTTCGACATGCCAATTTATTCTGGTTCTTCTGTTTGTGGTTTTGTTTCAGGCTAATTGTTTTCTCTTGACAATTGCACACAGGTTCTTCGGCTCTCGGCTCTGAGCTTCCTCCGGTCAACCCTGCTCCGGTTGGCGACAATGTTGGTAAGTTATCCTTCTCTGTTTCAAAACCCCAATGGCTTTGTTTCCATACTGATCTCGAAGCTCCTTGCGAGCAGATTCAAATGGCTCTTTGGTGGTTACTCGATTTCTCTTGGGAAAGAAATTTCTCCTCTCCCCTGCAAATGCCCAAATGCTCAATTCCCATCGTTAGTCTCGTTGATTCAACGATGCCGCGTGTCAAAATGCATAACTGATGGTTTGGGTTACTTGTACAGGTATCACGAACTCCTTCGGCTTCCCAGTCTTCTATCAGGGTTTCGCTCCGCTTCTGTTTTCAAAAGGTAAGTCACCATCTATCTCGCGCCATTCTTACTGTCGAAGTTTGTTTGGGAGTGTCGTAGGTGACTCTGTACCAGTTTTCGCTTTCAGGTTTTGTCGTGACGTTGTCACGCTATGGTTACTCTGTCTCTTTGCAGATACTGTCTCTCGGACAGAGTTCGGCTTTCAAATTGGTTTGGGTTTTAAAACCCCACCTGTACTCCTCGGTTTCTATTTGGAACTCTTGCCTGTGACTGTAGGCTTCTGGCCGTAACCCTAGGTTACTAGTCTTGTCTTGTTTTCTCCGGCGGTTTCAATATGTAATGAAATACATTTCAGTATGGACTTTCTTGTTATTACGACCCTGTCAGAGGGTTTACTCTATTCTCAGTTTGTTTAAAAATGAAATGGCTCAGCTTAATGTAAATACCTGTAAGTTCAACGTTCTTCGTTGTTTGTTGACTGTTTGGATTTCGCCGTCAGTGTACAACTTCTCTGTTTGCGTTGTATTTCTCCTACACCCCTCTTCAGCTTTCGCGTGCGTTGACCACGCCTTCATGTTGCAATACGCCTGTTCACTGATAATAATATTTCTCTAATAGAAAAGAAGTAGACATATAACTATGTTTGGTTCAGAATGTGCATGCAAATATTTTGACTGTGAATTTAGAATATGAATCACACTTAAACATTTCTAAATACAATACAATTGGTATATTTCTGATGAGTAAAAAAACTCTGTTTTCATTACTCCATTCTGTGTGTAAATTTGCAGAACCCCTGTACAGTCATCCTTTCGTTTCTTTTGTAGCCTCCCTGCAGGCCAATTCGTTCCAACTGATAACTGTCTCCAGTTGGTTACACAGTTACATGTTTTTACATTATGGTTAATTCATTTTTACTTATTGAACTGTTTTACTTCACCTAACAAAACTACCACAGTTGTTTAAATCAAAAATTAAATAAAAACAACTAAACTAAAACAACTCTACTGACAGCTGGTTCCTTGTCCTAAGAAAATAAATAAATTAAAACAGGAACAGGTTTTGAGACCTGTAAAATAACTCAAAACTGAAAACCTGAAACACCTGTCTGACCGGTTGCCACCCTAGTCAGATGCTCCTGCATCACCTTGGGTTCATAATCCCTTAGGGTTTTAATATTGATCCCTTAGGCTTATTATTCCCTTCGGTTTATAATATCAATAATTTGGGTTTATAATATCAATCATGGTCAGTTATAGCAACCATGGTTAACCATGGTCAACCATGGTCGAATGTTGCATTGTGACAAAAATTGTCTCCATGTGAAGATCATGGACAATCATGGTCAACCACGGTCAACCATGATTGATCGAGGTCAACCTTGTTTTATAGAATCAAACAGGAACAACCATGGTCAAATGTCGTATTGTGACAAATATTGTCCCGATATGAAAAGCATTCATGGTTAGCCATGGTCCAACGACGCATTGTGACAAATATTGTCTCGATAACCTTTCCATTATTACAGTTGTATTACCTTTATCATATTTTAAAATAATTATGTTTTTATTCTTTTTTAGGTTATTTAGGGAAATTTTTTCATCTTTAGATATGTTACACGAAGGTGGTTTGGCATTTTTAAGGATTTTAGCAATGTCTTGTCTAATATTTTCTGCTTCAATAAGGTTAAGGTCTTTTAAGGAAACTTCTACATTACTAATGATGTTGTCATGCGAAATTTTGTTAGGAGTGATGGAAAAATTTAAACCTTTTTGAAGAAGGGAAATAGAGGCTTGGTATAAGTTAACACTAGAAAGGTTTATGACCAAAGGATTGTTTAATCCTACATTCTGCGTATTGTTATGGGAAGGGTGAGAGACTAAAAGGGGACTTATAGATCTAGGAATGAGATCTTCTTGCTGAGATCCATGGTTAGAAGGGAAGGAAGGGATGTTAATGAGCAGTAGCTGTTTGATGGAGTTGATGGAGTCATTGTTTCCTTGAGGAGAGAAGTCATGATAAGAAGGACTGATGGAGTCTTGTGCAGAGAAATGGTGATACGAAGAATGTTGGGAGTCATGATGAGAAGGATTGTTTGAGTTATGAGAAGAGAAGTCGTGATCCGAAGAGCCATAGAAGATGGTGTTGTATTCAACAGAGGAGATGTGATGAAAATAAGCGATGGATTCGGTGTTGTCTTGATCAGGGAAGACACGACGAGAAGGGTCGTTGCAGTCAGTTCTCTCTTGCACAGAGATGTCGTGAGCGTTGATTCCATCCACATTCCAAGGATGATGCAATGCTACAAAATTGTCTATAGGAACATTGACCCTATGGTTGTCAGGTATATTAAGCTCTCCCTGTGAAATGGATTTAATGGTTGAGCATTTTTTCTACAAATCGACATGGTTCTTTCTGTGGTTAATCAACATGCTGCGACAAGAAACAGTGTACGCGTTAGTGTGACAGGACAACTAAGAGGAATGGGATAAAAATGCTATTTTTTTCTCCTTCTTCAAAGTATCTTTGGAATTCTGTCTATTTACTTTGATAAAGGTGTGGGCATCTAAGGAGCGCCACAGATCCAAGCTCAACAATGAGGCTAACACGAGATGTAAGCTCATCAGTTGTTGAGAAATTTTAATAAGGTGAAGTCTCGTTGTTTTTATTTCATTTTTAATTAAGGATTCGCTCAGCTTTCTGAAAATTGAAGTGTTGCGGCCATGATTGAGCAGATGTTTGCAGACAGCGAAATTTGGGGTAAATTTGTTATCTCTGCAATTTTTTAGAAATCACCGGTTTGAAAGGAGTTTTGCCCTAGATAATTGCAATTTTTCAAAGAGGGTAGCTCTGTTCATCAAGTCCCTTCCATATTAGAACTAAATCTTTTTAAAAAGAGAGTCTGGACAGGTGAATTGGTTTTCAAAATGGAGAAATAACCTATTATGAGTATTTTTAATAACCCAATGTTTCAGACTTCTTAAGTGAGTCCATCATCAGGGGTAAACACTCAGTATTCTTTGGAAGATTTATGAGGATTAGGGCAAAGGAATAATAATATAAATAGTAATTTTTAGTAGAATTTTTAATTCTTATTAACGAGATCGGTTGGAAGAAAGGCTAATATAATTTTATTTATTTATTTATTTATATATTTTATTTTACTTTCTATGTTAATTAATTAATTAATTTATTTATTTACTTTTTATTTTTTTAAATTATTATGATTAAAAAATTATGAAATTAATAATTATAGAGGTAATAATATAGGTTAAGGTAGAAATTTTTGTGACTCATTATCACTTTAAGGATTTATTATTATTAAAATTGATGTCATGCGAGGTATGATGTATTAGAGGTTTCCAAGTGTTGCTGATGTTAAGGCCATCATCACGATTCATGTTGTTTTTTCTTTTTTCTATTTCTATGACCTCTTTGAATTTTCCTTTTAGGTAATGATCTTTTTTGGATATAAGTTTAGCATCCTCCATTCATATGTAATGTGAGGATTAGAAAGCATGTTCTGTTAATGCAGATTTTTCAGTTCTATTCTTAGATATGTTAGCAGTATGCTCCTTAAGTCTAATGTTAAGGGATCTACCAGTTTCACCAATATGTTCTTTTCCACAAGAGCATGGTATAATGTAGACGCCTTTTTGAAATCTAGGGTTTATATGGTCCTTGGCAGAGTCTACAATATTTCTAATAGTATTAGTGGGAGTGAAAGAAATCTTAATGTTATGTTTGTTAAGGAATTTAGAAATTTTATCAGTTGTTCATTTTATGTAAGGTAAATAAATATTTGTTGCAACAGTATTTTTTCGTATTATTATTCCTATTGTTATATATTTATCAATGTTAGATACAAATGAAGCCTTAGGCTATATACATTTTAAAAAACACACATACACACACACACACACACACACATATATATATATATATATATATATATATATATATATACTGGTGAATTTATAATTATAAGTTGGAGGTTTAGTCAATCTTTTTAACATATCGTGGGACATATCTTTTTCTGACCTAGGTAAGCTTATTGTTTTATTAGTGTGTGCAACTCAATCACAAAATTCTTATCATTTTGTGCACATTTTTCTTATTACAATAGTTTTTTTTTTTCTTATATTTATTATATTAATATTATTGATAATAACATTAATAAAAAAAATTCTTAATATGATTAATAATTGATATACGCCCTTTATATGTGTTTATTGGAGTTTATCAACTACATTTATTAATGTGATTGTGCTAGTTATAGAAACTATAAAAACTACATCAATATATACCCAACTACATTTATTAATATGATTGTGCTAATTTTAAAAATTATAAAAACTATATAAATATATACCCTTCCTATTATATATACCCTTACCATATTATATATATATGAAAATCATATACTCTATTACCATATTATATGTATATGAAAATCATATACTCGACACTGCCCACAAGTGATCCAATTTGAACGAATAGCAACGCAACTTTAAATTCAAATTTAAAGTTCACATTTAAAGTTAAAGATAAACATAAATATTCTAATATTCTAATTTTATATGTAATTACTTCTTAATTTTTAATATGGAGCTAAGTTGTGATATTTAAAAGAAAATATATTAATTAAAAAAATATATTTTAATGTTAGTAACAAATAAAATATTTATTATTTATATCCAATAATATAAGTTTATAATAACTTTATATAAAGAAAGAGAAAGATAAAGTATGGAAATTAAATATGTGATATTTAAAAAATATATATATGTATGGATTTGTTATTTATTTATAGGCATATTTACTTCGAGGAAGATTATGATGATGATGGTTAACATTCATTGAGACCAAACTTTGGTCTATCAGATCTAAAGAAAAAAATTATTTAGTTTATTTTAAAATTGTCTTTCTATGCTCAAAAAGCTTAGAGAAAAGCATCTCGAGCTCACTATAATTTTGACATGTGAAAAGGCTAGGAAGGTCGGTATTGCAACAAATATTGTGAAACTGAGATCTAATGTTGGTGTACGTAGGGCACTATAAGAGGAAGTGATTTTCATCCTCAATGTTCATATTCTCATAGAGATGGTAGACCCTTTCCACCCATGGTGTTTTTGGAATTGCTCAATGACTAATTTCACTATGGAGCTCATGAGAGTTTGTTCTTATCTTGGCTATATTAATATTTTTCTTTGAGCTACTTAAAAGATAGATACTTTTGATCTTCTAGAGTAGGGTTGGTGACCTCCTTATAGTATCTTAATTTTCATTTAACCTCTAAATATTTCTCACACCACATTTTCCTTTTAAACTTAGAATTAACAATATTTTTAATGTTATTAATATTTTACAATGCAACATTTTCTTCAATCTCCCAATGGTTTAACCAGGCCCTGGTATCTTTATACCAACCTTTTTTGAGCCTTAGGTGGTTTTGGTTGGAATTTAAAGCTAGCTTAGGAAGTCTATGGTCTCCCACGATATTGATTTTATGCTTATACAACAGGAGCCTAGCCATATCTAGGCTCTCAATAGGGGAAAGGGCCACTTCTATAAGGAGAATAGGATAGGGTGTATTTCTTTTAATTTTGAGGTTATACCTTATAAAACACCTATGGATTTGCTCAATATTTCACCACGATTCTCTAGAGATGTTGCAACCCCAAACCTCACATCCATACAAGTTAACAGGAGTGCCAAAAGTTTCAAATAAGTGCTTCTTCTTATCCCATATCACAAGCTTTGCTGCTTTACAATTATTTTCAAGACCAAAATAAGCTTTCCACCCTCCATTAACCCTTTTCTCAATGCTATAGTTCCAGTTGAGCTTGTGATGAATATAAATTCCTAGGTACTTGTAAGAAGACACTTCTTCCAAGCTGCTATCGTCATACAAAAAATTAGCGTAAGTGTCCTTCTTCGATTTGATAATCTTAACTTTTATTTTGTCAGTGTTAACAGTCATACCCATGGTAGAGTAGAAATCCTTAAGAAGTCTTAGTTGCTTATCAAGATCAGATGGGCACCTTGCCAGAAGAACAATATCCTCAACATAGAGAAGAAGGATGATAACTATTCCAACCAAGATCGTGCCAGCAAAACCTACTTCCTCTAAAAAAGCTTCTAGCTTGTCGATGTAAATGCCAAATAGGTTAGGGGAGTGGGGGAAACCTTGTTTAACTCTGATATTACACTTAATATATTTCCACCACACCTCATTGCTTTTAAACTTGGAAATTACATTCTCGTATAACCTTATAACGACATCTCTCAACTCGAAAGGAACCTTTAGCTCTTCTAATCTATTCCATAGGTTATTTCTAGGCACCGTATCGAAAGCCTTTCTAAAGTCCATAGAGAAACAAAAGAGATTGGATTTGTCATTACGACATTCCTCCACAATGATCTTAAGTGTAATGAGGTGGTCCGTTGTTGAGTGCTTCCTTCTAAAACCCGCTTGACCTTTAGCCCACTTTCCTTCACTTTCAAGCCATATGCTCATTTTCTTTTCCAAAATGATACCATATAACTTGGCTAAGAGAGGGCTAATCATAATTTTCTGATAATTATGTTGGAAATATTGTCATTGATGGTAGCACTCAGGCAAAGGCGGCAGCACTCAGGCAAAAGAGGCAGCGCTGTAGCAAAGGAAGGCAAAAGAGGCACAACGAAAGTAATAGAGGCAGCAAGAAGAAAGTCAAAATGTAACAGTCATAGAAGCACAGTGAAGAACCGTTATCAGAAGATAGAGACAGAGGCAGAGTGACAGAAGCAGAGACAGAGGCAGAGAGCAGTTACAAAATTCCGGGAATCGCACACTCCAACCGGCGTTATACAACACGAATCTTATTCCGGGAATCGCAGACTCCAGCCGGGCGTTACACATATAATACAGAACCATATTCCGGGAATCGCACTCTCCAACCGGCGGAGCACATATAACAAATAAAAACTTATTCCGGGAATCGCTTAACTCCAGCGGCAATACAATGCATATAATATAGAACCATATTCCAGGAATCGCACACTCCAACCAGCGTTATACATATAATATAACACAAACTTATTCCGGGAATCGCTTCACTCTAGCGGCAAAAATATATATAAACATATATGTGCAGTGCATCACATAAACAAAGGTCCAAGGCATTTATATTATGGAGCGCATAAAACAAAGTTTGATAAGGTGGGACCCCTCCCCAATCGTTATCGGAGATCGCAAGGGCAGCGGAACATCGCAACAGAAAGTTGCGATTGCGATTGAAATGGCGGACCCGATCGTGTTATAAGCAGGAGTTGATAGATGCTAATCGCATCCGAGTTCCCAATCGCATGTCTTTTGTAAAACGCTGCGATTGAAATGGCGGACCTGATCGTGTTATAAGCAGGAGTTGATAGATGCTAATCGCATCCAAGTTCCCAATCGCATATCTTTTGTAAAACGCTGCGATTGAAATGGCGGACCCGATCCTGTTATAAGCAGGGGTTAATACATATTTGAGTTACAGTCAAATCGCATCGGCACTGGTCAATCGGAACATATGTTAAAGACTTTCGATTGCGATTGGAAGACCGGACCCGATGGGTCTATAAACCATGTTTAACAAAGTGTTTGAAGTCCAGTTCCAATCACATCGGAAAGAAACAAACCATCGCAACACATATTAAAGAACTTGCAATTGCGATTAAGAGTTCGGACCCGATGGACTTATAAATTATGATTAACAAAGATTTCAGCTCCAGGTTCTAATCGCATCAGCAATGGTCAATCGCATCGGAGAATATAAGAGTTGTGATTGCGATTGGAAATCCGGACCCGATTGGTATATAAACTACGACTCATATACAACTTGAGTTCCAGGTCTAATCGTATTGGCAGCCAATCCTTATGGACATCGGGTTATTTGCAAATAAATTGTATATATTATATATGTTGAATAACGTTTGAATATGATCCGGGGGCATAACACATATGATATATAATGGTTATTGAGTTATATATATAACACGGTTGCGATAAGCCGCGTGGTCTCTAGACCCACGGACCTTAGCTTTACGGGAGGGTGATTATTAACGCTTGTGATATATGTATGTTCTGGCCTGTGGAACCTGCCACATCAACAAGACACTAATGGCATAAAAGGGATTGGAATTCCTCTAGATTTACAGTCAGCGGATATAAAAGGCACATTTACACATATGCAGCAGTTACACCACAGCAGAGGACAGAAGAGCAAACAGATCCGAAAGAAGATAAAACACAGTCACAGAAAAGACAAAGACAGCCAAAGAAAAGACAAATGCGTACCAATTCAAAAGACTAAATGAGTTGAGCTGGAGTTCTCATTTAAATTTGAATGTAAATGTTTTATTTAATTTTTTATTGTTTGTGATGCATTGGCAAGTCTCCGAGAGAAAACAAACTCCCACTGTAATGTTAAAATTGACACCTACAGTTATAATTTCTGAGTAAGCTGATAAAAGGAGTGAGAAGGCATAAGGCAAAGAGACATGACTTTCCATTTAGAATTCCAAGCAGAATACAAACAGTCATGTGAGGAAATCTATAAATAATATCATCTTGATATGCAGAGATAGTTTTTTTTTTTAAGAGAGAGTAAATCGAGAGAAGGCAGAATATAGAAGAGTAAGACAGAGAAGATTAAGAAAAGCAGAACAGAAGGAGAAGCTACAGAACAGGGCTGATATCTGAGGTAAATCAGCAAACTTTCAATTTGATAAATTGAGGAAGTTGGAGCTTCCCTATCAAGTTGCAGCTTGATAGTTGTCAGTTGTAGCTGACTGAGGTTGGAGCCTCCTGTAGGTTGGTGCCTGCAGAAAATCGAAGGGAGTTGGTGCTTCCTTGCAAGTTGTAGCTTGCAGAATTGAGGATAGAGCCTCCTGTAGGTTGGTGCCTGCAGAAAACAGTGGTGAGAGGGAGTTGGAGCTTGCCTTTGCATCACAACAATAATAAGATATGGTTTTCTCCCTTTATGGGTTTCCACTTATATCTGGTGTCTCTGTGCATGATATTTATGTATTGATCTGATATGTATCATTTGCTTAATACCTGCTGCTCTCAAATTAAGTCTACTGCTCTATTAAACTAATACTTTCAGATTACATTTTAAGATTACTCTCACATTAAATAGAGTTTGAAATGAAGGTGTAAATAAGTTTATTGAAAAGTTTAAAAGATCAGGAATGTATTAAACTGATTCACCCCCCCCTCTCAGTTTAATTAGAGATTCAACAATTGGTATCAGAGCAGGTTCCTTTGTACAAGTCTAACAATTGAAAGGAGATCCTAGGTTCCCAAGATGGCTAGTAAAGAAGGATGCTCAACCAATAAAGCCCCTTTCTTCACTGGTGAAAATTATGCTTTCTGGAAAATCGGAATGAAGACATACATAATGTCTCTAGGAATAGAAGTCTGGGCTACTGTGGAATTAGGATATGCCCCGAAATCAACTGATACAGAAAAAGAAGCTAAAGAAAGCTTTGTAGCTAATGCAAAAGCCATGAATGCCATCCTGAATCGATTATGTGAAGCAGAGTTTATTAAAGTAATGCACAAAGACACTGCCAAGAAAATTTGGGATACTCTTGAAGGCATACATGAGGGAGACCAGAAAGTAAAGACTTCCAAACTTCAAGTATATAGAGCCCAGTTTGAAAACTTAGAAATGAATGATGATGAAGATGTTGGCAGCTTCTTCTTAAAAGTTGCAGAAATTGTTAACAATGTGAAAGCTCTTGGAGAAACCATACCAGAAAGTATAGTTGTGCAAAAGATTCTAAGATCACTCCCATCCAGATTTAATCCCAAGGTATCTGCAATAGAAGAGACAACGGATTGGGAGACTTTGACCATGAACCGGATACTTGGAAATCTAACAGCCTATGAAATGAGGCTCCCATAGAAGAAGCCAAGTACAAGGGAAACAACATTCAAAACAGAAAAAAGGAAAGAAGAAAAGGAAGAAATATGCTCTTGCTCTGATGAAGAAGAGGCTAAATTTGTCAAGAAATTGGATAGAGGCTCAGGTAGATACAAAGGTAAACTTCCCTTCAAATGCTTTAACTGTGGAAGAGTTGGACATTATGCTGCTAAATGTCCTCACAATAAAGTAAGAAATCAAGCTCAAGAATCAGAGAAAGACACATCAAAGTTCTGGCAGAAAGGAAAGAAATCCAGCAGAAAATCCTTCTATGCTCAGCAAGACAGCAGTGCATCTGAAGACTCAGATGAACCCTCAAGTGAAGAAGGAACCTCAGAATTTTTATTGATGGCCATAGAAGATTGTGAGGGACTCGTACTAGAAGATGAAGAAGAAGAAGGGGAAGTAGACCTTGAGGGGGAGCTAAGAAGTGCTCTAGAGGAGATTGACAGACTCAAACTAAAATGCAGAAAACAAAAAGAGATTCTCCTAAAATGTGTGAAAGAAGAACGAAATTCAGAAGTCCTCATGCAGCTGAAGGTAAAGCTTGAAGAAGCCAAGAAGATAGAAGATATGTTACTTCAGCAAATCAAAGATAAATCTCGAGAACAAGAGAAGCTGGAAGAAGAAATTCTGTGTCTGAGAAAGAAATTAGAAAATGCTCAACATAAAGTTTCTATATACCCTTCTCAAACAACAAGCTCTATTAAGTTGAATGAAATTTTGGTTGCTCAAAGATCCCCTATGATAAAGACTGGAATAGGCTACGAAGGAGAATCAAGTAAAGGAAAATAAAAGGTTGACAGAGAGATTACTTTTGTAAAAGCAAAGAAGGATGAGGAAGTAGCTCAAATAATTCCTACAAAACAAGATATCTGCAATAAGAGAGACAGAGAGCAGAAGAAACCTCTAGTAACAAAGAATATAATGAATACTAAGATGGCAGAAAAAGAATCATATGCCCCTAAGTATATCAAATTTGGAAGTCATCAGAGGAAATTCTTCCCTCCTATGAAGAATGCCACTTGCTATGTCTGCCACAAGCCAGGACACATTGCTGCATATTTTTATGCAAGGAAGAGTAATTCAGACCTGCAAAAGATGCAAACAGTGAAGAGGCTATCTCAAACAAACAAATGGAGAAAACAACCTTACATCATGTATGCAAATAATTTATATGGTTATTGTTTTTATTGTAAGGAATTTGGCCATAAAATTATTGAATGTAGAAAGTATAGACAAAGACTGATGTTCAATACCTCAAGGAGGTTTATGAGTCAAAGCAATTTTGTTCATGCTCACAATTCTGCAAAAACTAGAATCAAATGTTCAAAACGGGGCCTCCAGTGGGGGCCTCCGGTGGATAAAGAAGGTGAATAGAAAGCGACGATACGGCTCTAAGCGCTCAAGATGCGAAAAACCGGTGGTACTTGGATGATGGCGCTCCAAACATGACTAGAGACGAAGCAAGTTTATAACTCTTGATGAAAAGAAATGCGGCAATGTTATTTTGGTAATGATAAATCGGGGAAAGATCGAGAAAAGGCTCGGTCGGCATAGAAGCATAGACAATGGCGGAAGAAAAGCCCGAGAGGTCTATTTGTGGATGAATTTAAAAGCAAATTTCTTGAGTGTCGGTCAGATGTGTGACAAGGCTGTGAAGTTCTTTTTAGAGCAGATTGTGTAGTTAGGTCAAGCACTACGGAAAGACTCTGCTTTCAGGTGTTCGAACGAGGGAACAATGTATTCATAGTGAAAGAGGAAGATAGAGCACCAACTTAGCAAACTTGAGGAGTCATGGTTGTGGCATAGGGGATTTTGACATCTACGACTTTGACCACATCATCAAATTGAGCAAGAAGAAAGATGTCAAAGACATGCCAAAAATAAAAAGGCCTTCAAGTACTATATGCAAATCTTGTCAACTGGGGAAACAGACTCGCACATCCTTTAAATCTAAAGAGGAGTTGTCAACAAGAAGACCACTCCAGCTTGTCCACATGGACCTGTGTGGACCTGCTAGAACTAGAACACCAAGTGGAGAATCCTATTTCATGCTGATAATAGCTGACTTCTCCAGAATGACATGGGTTGCCTTTCTCAAAAATAAATCAGAAGCATTGGAAAAATTTAAAATATTCAGAGCATTAGTAGAAAATCAAACTGGATGTAGGCCGAAATGTATCAGATCAGACAGAGGAGGAGAATTCACATATTATGACTTTTCTGACCTATGCAATGAACATGGCATAAAACAATAATTCACTATTGCAGGAACACCTCAGCAGAATGGAGTAGCAGAAAGACAAATCAGATATGTTCAAAAAATTGTGAGAGCCATGATGCAAGAGAATAATATTTCTCAAACCTTCTGGGCAGAAGAAGTGCACACAGTAGTACATATTCTTCATAAATCTCACTTAATGCCAAGCAGTGACAAGACTCCCTATGAACTATGGCATGGAAAGCCTTCTTCAATCAAACATTTCAGAATCTTTGGAAGCAAATGTTACATAAAGAATAATGATGAAAACCTTGGGAAATTTGATGCAAGAGCAGATGAAGGGATTTTTCTAGGATATGCTTCCAAAAGTAAAGGATACAGATGCTACAACAAGACTCTTCGGAAAATAGTTGAAAGTATTTATGTGAGATTTGATGAAGAATTTCCAAACAATACAAGAAATACAGATTGCTGCAGTCCATCAGTTAATCATGAAGAAGAAGACCGGAATGATGAAGAAACTAGCAAGACAATAGAAGATGCAGAGATGAGCTCAAAAACCCCCTCAAGATACACTCAGAAGAATCATCCTGAAGATCAGATCATAGGAGACAAGAAAGCAGGAGTCCAGACAAGAAGGCAGCTAACAGAACAAACAGAAGAAGTATACATAGCCATGGTATCACAAATAGAGCCAAAGAAATTTGAAGAAGCCAACAAGGACAAGTATTGGATAAAAGCAATGAATGAAGAATTGGACCAAATTGAGAAAAACGATACACCAGGAACTAGTTCACCTAGACCTATTGAGAAAAATATCATTGGTTCAAAATGGGTATTCAAAAAACAAAATGATAGGTGTAGGACAAGTAATCGGGGAATGCTAACCTCAAAGTGCGCAAAGGATACTCACAAATTGAAGGACTTGACTATGATGAAACATTTGCTCCAGTAGCCAGAATGGAGGCTATCAGAATGTTCCTGGCATTTGCATGCTACCAAGACTTCAAGGTATATCAAATGGATGTGAAATCTGCATTTCTGAATGGAGATCTAGAAGAAGAAGTCTACATGGAACAACCAGAAGGCTTCTCATTAACAGACAAAGAAGACTATGTATGCAGACTAAATAAGGCTCTATATGGACTAAAACAAGCTCCTCGTGCTTGGTACTCAAGGCTGGATAAATACTTTCAAAAAAAAGGCTTTAAGAGAGGAGGAGTAGACAACAATCTATACATAAAAGCGCATGAAAATGAACTCCTGATTGTTGTAGTATATGTTGATGACATTATGTTTGGAAGCAACAGAGATGAGCTAGAAAAAGGGTTTTTGAGGAGATGAAATCAAAGTTTGAGATGTCTATGATTGGAGAGCTCAGTTTCTATTTAGGACTTCAAATTCAGCAAAAGAACACAGCTACATTCATCTCACAGGAAAAATACTTAAAGGAAATGCTGAAAAAATTCAAAATGGAGGACTGCAAACCTGTGTCAACTCCCATGACCACGGGTTGCAAGCTGTGTGCTGATGATGGGTCTGCTGATATAGATCAAAAACTCTATAGATCCATGATAGGAAGTTTGTTGTATCTGACTGCATCAAGACCAAACATCACGCTAGCAGTAGGACTAGTGGCTAGATATCAAGCAACACCTAAACAAAACCATCTTCTGGCAGTAAAAAGAATACTCAGATATCTACAAGGAACTGCACAATATGGGCTTTGGTATCCTAAAGGCAAAAGCTTCACCTTAACAGCATACACAGATGCAGATTGGGCCAACTGTGTGGATGATAGGAAGAGTACAAGTGGAGGTGCATTCTATCTAGGAGAAAGTCTGGTGGCATGGCTAAGCAAGAAACAAACATCCATTTCTCTGTCTCACAATTTGAATCTTAATATATGTGACGACAACATGCACATCACAAGTCATGGGGATGAAGCCAACCCTCCAAGACATGAAGGTAAGCATTGATGAACCTATCTTAATCAAATGTGATAATACAAGTGCTATAAGTATATCTAAAATCCTGTGCTTCACTCAAAAACTAAACATATCCCAATCAAGTATCATTTCCTCCGAGAACAAGTGGCTTAGAAGATAGTAAAACTGGAGTATGTACCAACAAAAGAACAGACAGCAGATATATTTACCAAACCACTGCTAGAGAGTCGTTTGAATATTTGAGAGACAGACTAGGGGTAGTATATGTAGATGCTACTCTCTAATATGAAGAGAAATCGATCTCAGGGGGAGAACAAAACGAAGATATCATTCCAGGGGGAGAACAGCCAGCAAGATAATCATAAAACAAGTCCATAGGATCAGCATTATCAATATTATCAGCATTCAGAAGCAACAAGAACCTTTCAATCATAAAATGCTTCATCTTTGTCTGCAATCTAGCACATATTACAGGCACTACAAATGAAACACAACATAGTCCAATTTCAGCAGAAGAGGACCTAAACGTAACTAAGAGAAAGGAAATACAACGATAGAACCCATACGGAGGGATGAGGAGTCATCCTTTGCCATTGATGTCAAAGGGGGAGGAAGAACAAATAGCCGGAGGAAGAGCAAGCAACAAGAGAAAGAGAAAGCAAACAGAGAAAGTGGATTGCCATCAATGCCAAAGGGGGAGACTGTTGGAAATATTGTCATTGATGGCAAAGGTGGCAGCACTCAGGCAAAAGAGGCAGCGCTGAAGCAATAGAGGCAGCAAGAAGACAGTCAAAATGTAATAGTCATAGAAGCACAGTGAAGAACGGGTTATCGGAAGATAGAGACGAGAGCGAGGAGTGACGAAGCGAGAGACGAGCGAGAGAGAAGTTACAAAATTCCGGGAATCACACACTCCAACCGGCGTTATACATATAATATAACACAAACTTATTTCGGGAATCGCTTCACTCCAGTGGCAAAAATATATATAAACATATATGTGCAGTGCATCACATAAAGAAAGGTCCAAGGCATTTATATTATGGAGCGCATAAAACAAATTTTGATAAGGTGGGACCCCTCCCCAATCGCAATCGGAGGTCGCAAGGGCAGCGGAACATCGCAACAGAAAGTTGCGACTGCGATCGAAGGCCTGACCCGATCGAGTTATATACCACAGTTAATTGCTAATCGCATCCGAGTTCCCAATCGCATGTCTTTTGTAAAACGCTGCGATTGAAATGCCAGACCCGATCGCGTTATATACTACGGTTAATTTCTAATCGCATCTGAGTTCCCAATCGCATGTCTTTTGTAAAACGCTGCGATTGAAATAGCGGACTTACCGATCCTGTTATAAGCAGGGGTTAATACATATTTGAGTTACGGTCAAATCGCATCGGCACTGGTCAATCGGAATATATGTTAAAGACTTGCGATTGCGATTGGAAGACCGGACCCGATGGGTCTATAAACCATGTTTAACAAAGTGTTTGAAGTCCAGTTCCAATCGCATCGGAAAGAAACAAACCATCGCAACACATATTAAAGAACTTGCGATTGCGATTAAGAGTTCGGACCTGATGGACTTATAAATTATGATTAACAAAGATTTAGCCCGTGTTCAACGAATGGTAAATGGTTGGATCTCATCTAAGAATATAAGTCAAGGTATCATGACAAACGACCGACAATATAAACTTGCTAATTCATATATAAATTTGAGTTCTGCAAATCTAATCGATAGCGCCTAAATCTCATGACGTCACATTAAAATAAATCTGCAGGTATATTATGTTGAGAATAACGCTTAATTGCTGAAATTTTATATAACATATGATATACGCTGAGTTATATATATTAACATGTTATGATAGTCAGTATTCATATAGACCCATCGACTTAGCTTAGAGAGGGCGATATTAATGCTTGTGATATTGTATGTTCCCATTTCACGAATCCGCCACATTAACAAGACACTAATGGCATAAAAGGATTGGAGTTCCTCCATATTACAGTCAGTAGATATAAAAGCACAGTTACACTTATGCAGTAGTTACACCACAGCAAAGGACATAAGAGCAAACAGAGCTGAAAAGAGATAAAACACAGTCACAGAAAAGACAAAGACACAATCAGAGAAAAGACAAATGCGCAGCAAGCCAAGAGACAAAACAAGTGAGATGGAGTTCTCATTTAAATTTGAATGTAAATGTTTTATTTAAATTTATATTGTTGTGATGCATTGCGTCTCCGAGAGAAAACAAACTCTAATCGTAATGTTGTTGACAATTGCTGAAGCAGTACTTCGGTGTAAGTCAGATACAAGGAGGAGAAGGCGTATATTTATCGATGAGGTTCTTCATTTCAATTCCAAGCGCATTACAAAAATGTCATGTGAGGAAATCGAAATAAAATCATTCGATATGAGCAGTTTTTTTCTTTAAGAGGAGAAAATCGAGAGAAGTAATATGTAGTTATAAAGATGAGAGATTAAGAAAAGCAAGAATAGAAGGGTAGCGAGAAAACAGCTGATATCTGAGGTAATAACAAACTTTCAGTTTGATAAATTGAGAAGTTAGAGCTTCCTCAATAAGAAAACTTTCATAGTCGCTACATTGATCGGTGGTTGGGATTCAGTTTAAGTCTACAGAAAACCGGCGAGGCGCTCTGCAAGTTGTAGCTTTAATTGAGAGATTTGTGAGTGTTGTTCTGCAGTAAAATGGCTGCAGAGAGGGAGTTGGAGCTTGCCTTTGCATCACAATAATAATAATATGTGGTTTTCTCCCTTATGGGTTTCCACTTATATCTGGTGTCTCTGTGCATGATATTTATGTATTGATCTGATATGTATCATTTTCTTAATACCTGCTGCTCTCAAATTAAGTCTACTTCTCTATTAAACTAATACTTCAGATTACATTCTAAGATTACTCTCACATTAAATAGAGTTTGAAATGAAGGTGTAAATAATTTTATTGAAAAGTTTAAAAGATCAGGAATGTATTAAACTGATTCACCCCCCCCTCTCAGTTTAATTAGAGATTCAACAAATTAGAGGGGTTATTTGTATCCCCACTTTTAAAAATAGGAATAATGAGGCTCTAAGTCCACGGTTTAGGGAACCCTTGCTTGAATGCTTGATTGAAAATCTTGTGGGTGTGAGGGACGAGGACATGGCCTCCGATTTTTAAGATTTCTGCCTGGTAACCTTCAATGTCCTTAGCTTTTCCATTTGTCGGGCGCTTAACCCCAAAATCTATGTCTTCTAAAGAGAAAACTTCTTCCGTTGTGAGAAGGGTTTCAAAGTTATCTATGAAATTTAGAGATTCATAAAGCTTTTTAAGATAGGAATTCGAGTTGTGTAAAGAAATTATATTATTATCTTTAGTTTTTCTGGTTAGAATCTACCTCCAGAATTTCTTAGGAGATAGCATAAAGAGGTGTAAGAGATTTTCTTGTCTTTTATGAATATACTGCATTTTTTTCCTTTTAGTTAGGGCTTTTTATATTTTTATCTTTCCAATTTTAAGAGACTCATCAACAAATTCCTTAATTTCTCTCATCTCACTTCTACAATATTATCATACCAAGGGTTAGTTTTACTGCTTCTTTTATTACTTGAAACTTCAATTGAGAGCTTGTTAATATAATATGAGAGGGTTGTAGTAAATTATGTAGAGATCTTCTATGCTGTCTATACTATATAAAGGAAGAAAATTAATTTTTAATTCTTTTGGAAAAATATAATTTTTATTTCTATAAAATATTAAGTTATTTTGGCTATAACGATTATCTTCTATGGGATCTCTATGCATGAAAAAATTGAGAGTTATAATTAAAAGTATATGATCCAAGTCAGGCTCGTGGTCGTTTAAGATGTCAAAATTTATTATTTCATTGTATAAATGGATATCGGAAATAACATAATCTACCACACTTATACCAAGCCCGTGGATATAAGTCATCTGGCTAAAATTGGGCCACTTCTTTAGACCATTGCAAATTATGAGATCTTGAGCACTATAAAGCTTGACTGGCTCAGACCCAAACAAATTTTCCCCTAAATCTTCAGAGCTTCTTTTGTACCAGCTAGCTAGAGTAAGGTCTTCGTCTAACAAAAGAGTATTAGGATTGGGATAATTTCTTAGAAGAGTAGCTTGGTTTCTTGAAGTTCGAGCATTAAAGTCATCCATTAAGAGGATATTACCTTCATTCCTTAGGATAGAAATATAATTCTGTAAACCATTGTGAGGACCATTTTTATCTAAATTGTTTTTATTATAAAAGTTAGAATTGAGATGGGAAAAATAACATATTTCTATGTAGGTTTCTTTAATCATTAATGTTAGTAATATCTATCCAAATATATTGTATGTAAGTGTCATTTACTATAAAACCTAGCATGGGAGGAGGTTTTCCTCTTAATGTAACAAGGCATACCCCCAATGCCTCTACGGTAGGATCACTTGCTCCAGATTGACCATAGTAAAAATCCATCTATGTTAGGGACCTTAGATTCTTCGTTCTCCTAAGTTTCAACTAGTAATATAATATCAAATTCATTCTAGATCTAGCTTATCTTAGGGCCTTTGTTCCATGGAAAGGCCCAAAAGTTCCAAGAAAGAATCTTGAGCATGTTGAATTGCTATTTGTTACCATCTTTTTGGTTTCTATTTCAAATAATGACTTTTTCTATTTCTGATTATTGCCCATTTTCCTTCCTTACTAGCTTGTTTTACCTTTTGAATGCCCTTTCCTAATTCTACTTGATCTTCTCGAATGAGATCTTCATTTATGAATATTCCCGTTTCTTTTACGCTTGACGTTTTACTAAGTATGTCATACGTATGGTGAGTAAAGCTCACCTTTATCCGGATGAGCCTTCCTTTATTCTCAGTTAATATAGCTTTGACATATAATATTTTCAAGTTATATTATTAAAAAAATAAAGTAATATTTTCAAATATAAATATTTCAATATTCTAATATTACCTGTAACCACTTCTTACTTTTTAATATGGATTTGAGTTGTGATATTTAAAAGAAACTATAGTAATTAAAAAAAATCATATTTTAATGATAGTAAAAAATAAAATATTCTATATTTATATTAAATAATATAGTTTTATAATTATTTTATATAAAAAAAATGGATAGAGTAATGGAAAATAAATAAATAAATGAATATATATATATATGTGTGTTGGGGGGGGTGTGGGGGGGGGGGTGGGTGGGGTTAAATGTCTAATTTAATATTTCTTTGACATATACTAATTTTAAATTATATTATTAAAAAAAAACTAGAGAAGATTATAAATGGTTAAATGTCTAGTTTAATATAGCTTTGACATATAATATTTTCGAATTATATTATTAAAAAAAGCTAAAGTAATATTTTCAAATTATATCATTAAAAAAAGTTTAGAGAAAATTTCTATCACATAAATATATATTAACCAACCTAGATCCATTTTAACTCTGTATCTATCAAGCGTCGAGAGGGATCAAATCTCTGGAGGTGGAAACCTATCAAATCTCTTAAGGTGTAAACCTATTTTTTGACTATAAAACTTGAGGAAATGTTTTCACCTCGAGAGTTTTCATCCCTCTTGGTGCTGGATAGATCCAGAGTTAAGATGTATATAGGTTGGTTTCAGTTGTGTGCAGACAACAAAAATATATCGAAGATATATTACTTTTATCAACAATATGTAAATATATATAATACTAATATAATCATTTTAAATATGCTAAATATGTCTCACATTAATGTGGTCATCAAGGAAAATATATCGAAGATATGATTAATTTTATCAATAATATGTAAATATATCTAATATTAATATAATAATTTTAAATATGTTAAATATGTCTTAGATAAACTGGTCATTTTAATTTTAAATTTTCTTAGTTACCCAATTTGTTGAGATGATAAATATTGTTAATAACTTTAATGATGAAAATTGATGAAATATAAATTTTGAATGAAAAGTGACAATAATAGTGTTGAATTCTAAAGATTGTGAATAAAAATAATGTAGTCAATTACAAATAGTCTTCCTTGTGATCAATCTCAAACCATTTTCTTCTACTATTCTTATTGTCACCATTGTTAGTTTTTTCATATTTTCATATTGATTATATGAAAAGGACCATTGAAATTATAAATTATTTAAATATCTAGCTCCAGCTATTGTAGTAAACATCATACCTTGTCTCTCTTTCTCTCGAATATTAATAGGTTGAATTACTATAACACAAAAATCAATTTACATTTTCAATACTTTTTTTCTTACGCTGGAATCAATGCACACGATTTATCCAATCACTTTAAAATTAATGTACCATCATATATCCAATTACATCAAATTAGAAATCAACATCTAGAATGAAATCAATGCATCTAATGCAAGAAATCAAACAATATTAGAAAACAACTTCTGCACTGAAATCAATGTATCTAATGCAAGCAATCAAATAAGATTAGAAACCAACATCTACACCGAAATCAATGCATTTAGTGCAAGCAATCGAATAGTGTTAGAAAATTATATATTACAAAGCAATGGAATACATAAAAATATGTGGAGATACAAACAAAGAAAACATAAGAAAACAAGAGAGACGCACATATATGTGTTTCACCCGACTTGGGATACGTCCACGAAGAAACAACCATTCATTCCTTTCTATTATCCAGAAAAATGAAGAGACATAACCTATAGTAGATCCATTGTAATATCCTCTACTCTCTCACACAGTACCCCTTTCTTTTTCTCGCTCAGAATACACCCTCAACACACAGCCACAATACAATTCCCTCATGTGAATAGAGGGATTCCCTCCTAGGAAAAAAAATAAAAATAAATTAAACATAACTGCTACCGTCAAATCAAACGCCTAATGAATGACCAAGATAAAATAAGAAATTACAATATTTTACAATGAAATTTTACATCTGTTTTTTGCTTTGGGGGTGCTACTCCTGAACCCCTCGGATCCCCCACCTGGGCTGGGGGGGATGGGCCCCCCCAAACCCCAACGGGGGGGACAATTCCCCCCCTCCACGTGAATGGGTGTATAGTCTTCTTGGGGTATGCATGCAGCTAAAACAAAGACCTCTAAATAAGGATGATAATCAGGATCCAAACCCAACAAATAGGATTAGAAATCACCATCTATACTAAATTCAATGCATTTAGTGCAATCAATCAAATAGGATTAGAAATCCCCATCTACATTGAAATCATTGAATTTAGTACAAGCAATCAAATAGGATTATAAATCATCTACATTGAAATCAATGCATCTAGTACAAAAATTGAAATATAATTAGAAATCAATATCTACATTGAAATCAATGCATCTAGTGCATGAAATCAAATAGGATTAGAAATCGCCATCTACACTAAAATCAATACATTTTTTTCAATTAATAAAATAGGATTAGAAATAATCTACATTGAAATAAATGCATCTAGTGCAAGTACTCAAATATCATTAGAAATCAATATCTAAACTAAAATAAATGCATCTAGTGCAAGCAATCAAATAGGATTAGAAATCATCATCTACATTGAAATCAATGCATATAGTGCAAGAAATATTCTTCTCCATTTGATTTCTTGCACTAGATGCATTTATTTTAGTGTAGATGATGATATCTAACGATATTTTATTACTTGCACTAGATGCATTTATTTCAATGTAGATGATTTCTAATCCTATTTTATTACTTAAACAAAATGTATTGATTTCAGTGTAGATGGTGATTTCTAATCCTATTTGATTTCTTGCACTACATATATATATATATATATATATATATATATATATATATATCCTTCCATTTCTCCATATTTGTCTCTCTATCTAACACTCCATCCCCCCCTCTCCCCCAAAACACACATGCTCTCTTATTCCATATATATCAATCTCTTTGTCCATATTTCCCTCTCTTAATCTCTCTCTCTTGACCTTCGATCTATATCTATATATTCCCCTCCCCTCCCTTTCCCTCGCTTATATCTCTCTTTCCTCCTCCTATCCTCTCTTTCTCTCTCCCTCTGTCCACCTTTATCTCTCCATATCTTTCTTCTTACCTCCCTCTCCCTCCTTCTCCAACTCCATATCTCTTTCCCTCCCTCTCTCCACTCTCTCACATTATCTCTCTTCCTTCCTCTCTCTCCCTTTCTCTTCCACCTCTCTCTCTCTATCTCTCTTCACCCTCCAACTCTATTACTATATCCCTCCCTCTATCCTTCTCTCACCCCTTGTCTCCATCTATGCTTCTTTGCCTCTTTATCTCACCCCACAGAAATACGCATACTCTCTCCATATCTCACTTGCCACTCCTTCTATCTCCCCACTTCTCAGTCTCTATGTATTTCTTCTTCCCTGCCACTCTCCCCCTCCAAATCTATCTCTTTATCCATCCCTCTATCCTCCTTTCTCTCGTCCTTACTCTCTCTCCCTTTCTCTCCCACCTCTCTCTCTCTTCCTCCATCACTCTCTCTCTCTCTCTCTGTAGAAAATCAAACAATGGGATTAAATATGATATTGTAATGTAATAAAACAAAATATTGAATCCTTATACAATTTGTGGAAACAAAACACGATCGTGGAATCACATAACAAGTAAGAGAAAGAAATTATCAATCGCACAACACAAGATGTATCTGGGTAAAGCAACTACTCCAAACCCCTTTATCTATATATTTCATAAAGTCAAGATCATGAAACAATACAATTCTCTTTCACACACTAAGAAACCTTCGTACTCTATTGACTGTCCCACTATGACCATGCTCGAATCTCACTTACGATCTAAGAAAGTTTGGTCCAATATTTAAGATTTTTCTTGCCTAGGCCTAGCCTACCTTCTTTACACATTCATGGGCTAATTAAGCCCCTATTAAATAGGAAAATCGAAATTAATGATTGCGTAATTCATCTAAGGATTCTCGATGACCTCATGCATGACTTGTACAATTTTCTAATTATACAACTGATAGTTATCTTCCCTTTAACCTCAATCTCAATTGGGCCTTCCTTACAACTGACATGCAACAATTCTTTATTGCGAATTACTGGTTAAATGATTGACAACTACTTGTGAATTAAATGAAATTTAATTCAATGTACCTCTTCTTAGGGTCCTATAATAATATGGTTCATAATTTTTGAATTGACTTTGATAGCCTTGTAAATATGTACATACCTTGCTTTCTGCAAGTTGTTTTCCCATATTTGAAAGTAATAATAAAATTGAAAAGAGGGTAAAAGTCCTAAAAGAAATATCAAAAGACTTAGAAAAGAATAAACCTTAAAAGAAAAAAGAGATAAAAATAAAACCTGAAAATAAGAAAATCAAAATGCTAATACTATTTACTTTTACTATAAGAATAATGATTATGTGAAGATTGTCCAAAATGCCATAATCCATTATCGGTTGAACAATTCAATATTAGCTTTTCATGCTTTGAATTTCATGCTTTAGATAGAGAATAAAATGTATGTCAAACAGTTTAAACTTCAAAAATCAATAGATAGTTAGAGAATAAATGAGGAGCTCAACAGTTTAACCTGAGCCTTCAGATGAAATAAGGTTAGACTTATATAGATTTATGCTTTGAAAGAAAAATAGATTTAGGGTTGCAAGCTTAAATGCACCCATGCAAATGAAGTAAAAAATGTTAGAATAATGATGGGTAGGTAGAAAGCAGTTGTGCAAAACATGTAATAAAGCATCATGAGGCAAAAATTACTAATTTCCCCTCCCCCACAATGATCCAATATTCTAAACCTTTAGTTAAATAGGCTTAGAGAATTTCTCTGACTTATATTGGGACCAGACCCAAGACCTAATAACTAATTGGTTAAAAATATTGGATTCACTACATGAAAACTGATTTCATCAACATTGTTAAACACCATGTTGAAACACACACATGGTGTATGAGAAGAATAAACACACACACAAGAGACTCAACACACAATGAAAGATAAGCGTGAGGCTTTCTTATTTTTCCATTATACATGATGTACATTTATAATACAATGGTGTGACTCTTGGTTTCACATTCCAAGGTCGCTTGGACTCCATTGTGACTTTTCGCATTCTACACCTACCCATAGAGAATTAGGTGTTCCAACATCCCCCCTTAATCCGAAGGGGTATGTGTGAGTCCAAGAAGAGAGTTGTAATACAAATATGCTAAGTATACATGGCAGCACTTGGGCTGAATCAACTCTCTGAAATCTTGGAAAAAATAGGTGGTTTAAGGATGACCACCAACACTAGAATGCAAAACTTGTTGCAGTTCCCGGAACTCTTCCAAAACTGGCAAGAAACTGAAAGCTTCTGCTAGAGGAATTGTCCTTCATAAAAAAGGGAGATCTTCAACCTAAAAGAAAGAAGGTCTACTACCTGTGATGGTTTTAGGATTACCAACAACACTGGAATGCTTGAAGCATTTCTTGGAACTCAACCAAAGCTGGCAAGAAGCTGAAGGCTTATGCTAGAGGAAGTGTTCCTCATATATGAAAGGGAGACCTTCGACCTAAAAGAAGGGAGGTATACTACCTGTGATGGTTTTAGGCTATCCACCAACCAAAGATGATGGTTTAAGGTTGTCCACCAACCAAAGGCATGCTCATGGGCATCCGTGTCTCTGGCTACATCTCTGGATCTGGAATGGAGAATTGTGGCTCAGGCTCGCTTGAACTGCTATGTCTCTGGCTACAACTCCGAACATGGAATGAGAGATTGTGGCTCAGGCTCGCTTGATCTGACGTCGAAGCTTGTACATGACCACCATTTTCCCCCCTGTCAGGGACAAGGTTAGATTATGGCGAAAACTCAACTGCAAGTTTGCTCAATATCTAAGAACAAGTTCTGACATGTGTCGTAAACATCTTCTTGGCTGCTGATGCCCATTGCCAAGAAGCGATCCATTCAAGATGAATATTTGTTCTTGTAGGAGGCTTGTTTCTGAAGCATTTTTTCTGAAGAATGAGTGTGCCAACCACAGTGCTTGCATGGATGAAGATAAAAACAATGATCTTTCATATGGCCAACTCGATCACAGTGTTGGCATTTCACAATTTGTTGTGGAAGTGGACCATGATCTGGAACAGCTACAAGTGAACTGTCATACATGAATCCGACACTCTGAAATATGATGGGCTTGGTGTAGTCTGGAATATGAAAGGACACATCCTTGTCATATCCAAGACTAGTTTTGTGCTTGTTGTGGACAAGCCCTTCCCAAGGTCTGATGATGGGCTTGAGAAGTGCAGGATGAGTTGCTGCATCTGCATGTACATCTTCTCTAGTACAAGGAACTGAATGTGAATCATCTGCAACTTTATCTTCTTTCTTCTGATGAGAGTCCTTCTCAATCTTCTGAAAAGAAACAAAATTAGAATGGTGACTCTTTTGCTGAATTTCGTCTTGTTGGAGCTAAGATTCCAACTGCAAAAGCTCAATCTTCTCTTTTGCATTTTGCAAACAAATTTGAATGTTACAAAGAGAATTCTTGCTCATTTTTATCATGTTATCAACATTGGAATGAATGAGGTTATTCAACAACTCTAATACCTCATTTATTTTATCCATTTCAACAACTTAGGCTCAAAAAATGAAAAGGTGTCGGCTTCAACCGAAAATGCACCCGTTTACAATGTAATTCAACAAAAAATACAAATGACTCTAAAGAATTTCCAACTATGGAAATCTCAAAGTACAAAATCTGCTCCTCAAATGATGGAGGGCAATCAACAATTTTTCAACTCAATTACACTTCAAGTCTTGAATGAAGATGCAAATCAATGTCAGTTCAATACAATATTTCTGCAAATTTTTGTATGAGTGTGCAACAAAAGACTTGTGCAAGAGGCCTTTAAGGCAGCTGAAATTTCTTCTTCAAAGAGCTGTTTTAAAAATAATGGAAAAGTTGTCTTCAAGTGTAAATTTCTTCAAAAAATCACCCTCTTGTATACGCTACAAATCATAAAATGTAAATCTACAATTTTCTCTATGTATTCAGTCCATTTGGTCACATGTCATTGCCTCTTTTTCTGTTGTTCATATTCTCTCTTTCCTCTCTCTCTCTGCTGTTTTTTTTTTTTTAATTAATTAAAAATTAATTAAAAAATAAATTAATTAAAAATAGGAATTAATTAAAAAATGAAGGAGAAGAGGATTAATTAAAAATGGGGGGAATTTCAAAATATAAGGTCGAATTTGAAAATCGTGGAGGGAGGGGAATTAATTTAAAAGGAGGGGGAGTTATTATATGAAATGGGAGGCAGATATCAAAAAATAAAAAATACAAAAATCGATTTTAAAAAAGCAAGGGCGGTATTATACAGCTTAGATGAGGTGGTATTTTATAGAGGCAGGTTGTATAGGTTATGGAGGGAAGGCAACCGTGAGGTGGGAGTGTGAGCTGTAGGTTGAAGCCCATGGGGAGAGGGGATGTTAAGCCGGAGGGATAAGGGAGGAGGAGGGACGAGTGGGTAAGGTGCAGGTGGAGAAGCGAGCAAGGGGTGGTGAGGGGGGCGCGTAGGCGGGGTAGGGAGAGGGATCTGCGAACAGAGTGTTGTAGTGAATGTGTAGGGG
Source organism: Pinus albicaulis (assembly GCA_034641835.2). Taxonomy (NCBI): domain Eukaryota; kingdom Viridiplantae; phylum Streptophyta; class Pinopsida; order Pinales; family Pinaceae; genus Pinus; species Pinus albicaulis. Next base: position 23,167,171 of record MU968317.1, read on the forward strand.
AGCTATGTATTGCAGTGAGGAGGGGGTGCAAAGGGTCAGACGTTGCAGTGTTTGAGAGGGCGATAAGGGGCGCGGTGAGAGGAGTGTGCAGGCGTTAGTGAGAGGGGAAAGGGCGTAGGTGGGGTTTTAGGGAGAGTCGAATGGGCTACGGGTAGAGCGAACAGTAGTTTGAGTGTAGTGTGAGAGCGGTCAGGTTTGGGTAACGAGTGAAGAGGAGGTGTTGAGAGATGAGAGCATGGGCGGGTGAGAGAGTAGGTTGAGAGATGTAAGGGGGCAGGGTTCAGGCCGGATGGGAGCCTAGTTGAAGGGAGAGGCAGCCAAGTGAGGGGAGCGGTTGCATATAACAGTTAAGGGAGGCCAAGTTGTAGAGTTGGAGGGGCGAGGGTAGGGCCGAGCGGCCAAGAGTTAGAAATTATTTATTTATTTTTTTCTTTTTTTTTAATTAAAACAGTAGAGAGGAGTTAAAACAACTGAAATTTCACAAATGTGGCAGAAAAGAGAGAGCATTTTTTCTTCTAGCAGCAAAATATTGGATAAATGCGGAATTAGAGATTTTTAGAAAACTCAAAAATCTTTCAATGAAAACTTAGAAATCTTTCCAGTAGCCCAGCAGCAGGAAAATGGACTTTAAAAATGCAGAATTTTCTAGAAAATTTTAGCAATAAAAAACCCAGAAACTTCTTCAGAAACCCAATTTAAATAATATTCCAGTAGCTCTTCAAAATGGTACAGAATTTAAAGTGCAAAAATTGCAGGAAGAATGAGCAGTGAGAAAACCTTCAGATGCACAATGTTGCTCTTCTTCAAAACCAGTGCTGTCAATTTCTGAATGCTGCAAAAAGCTTGATGAATGCGGCAAAAAAAACTATTGTAGAAAAACTTTAAATGCTACAAAAATGCCAAGAATTTTTCCAGATATGCATAGGCCATAAACACAAATGGCTCACTCAATGTGGAGTAGGGCCAGCAATCGCCCACTCTGATATCATATTAAACACCATGTCGAAACACACACATGGTGTATGAGAAGAATAAACACACACAAGAGACTCAACACACAATGAAAGATAAGCGTGAGGCTTTCTTATTTTTCCATTATACATGATGTACATTTATAATACAATGGTGTGACTCTTGGTTTCACATTCCAAGGCCACTTGGACTCCATTGTGACTTTTCGCATTCTACACCTACCCATAGAGGATTAGGTGTTCCAACAAACATATTCACCCTTTTTCAAGAAATACAAACCCTTTTCCTAAGGAAAATACCTCTTTTCTTAGAAAAGTAAAATCCCCCTTAATTAATTTCATTTTCATTCAAGAAACACTCGAAAACACATAAAATATATTTTATCCTAAGTTTATGTGTAAAAACCAAAATAGAATCATTTTATGAAATAAAGATATGTTGACATTTCTTTTATGTTGTTGAGTTCAGAATTTACGAGCATCACCTCTAGAATTTCCCTCGACATCTTCCTGAGACAGAGTATATAAGTGTTATGCTACTTTGGAATTAGGAGGAGAAAGCAAAGAATACAAAGCACAAATATTGATCCTCCGGCCGTTGTTTGCCTTCGATATTTAAAATGCCCGAAAACAAATATCCTTTGCTGAAACAAACCTTAATTTTCTTGAAATGGTGTTGTGTTGCTGTGCTTCTAGCTTGCAGCTCTCTTAATGAACATGTTACATTTTACATTTCCTACGTTCAAAGCCACGGCATGGCATCGTTTTCGCAGATTTTGATCAAAGAATTTATGGATGTTTTTATCATTAGAAAACTGTATTTTTTTTCACGAATTTTAATTTGATAGGGCGGTTGTTACATTCAATTGGAATTTATTTTGACTTCACTGAATTTATTTAAAAGAGTTCGAAAACAAAACAAATGCCCGGTTTTTAGCAATTGCATGGGTAATGGGTGTTGTATGTTTAGTGATATTTCATTATTAATTATTATTTTATTGTAATAGTTTTTTCTATTGTTATTGCGATATATTTATCATGGGTATTATATGTTTAATTTTATTTCATTATTAATTATTAATCATTATTTTTATTTTTATTGTAATAATTTTATTATTATTATTTCATAAATCTTTGGATATACTAATGATTTTAATATAGTTGTGAATGCTATTCTAAATCTATTTTTACGAGACAAATAAGAACATCCAAATGTAGTTTGATGGAGTTTGATGGAATAGGCATTTTCATGGAAAAAAAAAAAAAAAAAACCAATACCATGTTTTATTTAAAATAACGTGCAAAATTATCATTTTTGAATGGATGTTATCGAAGTGAATCTCTGCCATTTTGTCCTTTATTTTTATCGGATGTGATCCAAGTGAATCTTTGCCATTTTGTCTTATTTTATCATTATATATGAGAAAATTATACAACTTATTAAAATATATTTTGCACCATGAAATTATAAAAAGAAGAAGATATATTTATTTTCGTCTTAAGAATAAGTGAAAGGAAGATAAATTATTTTAATGAAGTCCATTATAATAATGTTCATTCTAAAGAGACTCCATTATTTTAAAATTATGTTATCCAGAGATAGAAATCTCATTTCACTATAATGGTTCGCTGTCAACAAAAGATATGCTAGACATCAAAGTTTCCTCAAGAAAATTTCCAACTTGAGGATGTTGGGTATACGACCAAAGTCCCACATTGACTAGAAGTGGGGAGGATCATGGGTATATAAGGATGGACAAATATCTCCATTGGTATGAGGCCTTTTGGGGTAAAGCCCATAAGCAAAGCCATGAGGGCTTAGGCCCAAAGTGGACAATATCATACTATTTTGGAGATATGTGGTGTCCAAAATCACAAGAAGTGGTATCGGAGCCATGACCCCGAAGTTAGCGAAGTGGATGAATCCTCGAATGCCGAACGAAGGTGGTGGGCCCCGGTAATATCACGATGGGATCCGTGGATGAGCTCGGTTAGACAGGCGGTATGCTCCGGATTCTTCATGGGCGTGTCCTGGTCCCAACACGGTGAAGAGGAGTTGACCTGGGATAGAGCAAGCTCTCGAGGCAGGTGGTGCTCCATGTAAGGCGTGTGCTTCCAACGCATTGGAGCGGATAACCCTGGTTGGTAGAGAGTGGACGGATGGATAATCGTTTGAGGGAGGCTCGATGGTCCTTTGTTCGAGGGGAGGATTGTTGGGTATACGACCAAAAGTCCCACATTGACTAGAAGTGGGGAGGATCATGGGTATATAAGGATGGACAAATATCTCCATTGGTATGAGGCCTTTTGGGGTAAAGCCCATAAGCAAAGCCATGAGGGCTTAGGCCCAAAGTGGACAATATCATACCATTGTGGAGATATGTGGTGTCCAGAATCCTTACAGAGGAATTATATGGCCTATATGTTCTCTAAAATATAGATGTGATTGTACTATTATGTTTGGTTTTTATTTATATTTAGTTTCTTTTTAAATTTTTTTTTTGTTATCTAGATTAAGATAATTTAATTTAGTAATTATATATATTGATTTATCTTTAATTTAGCCGTTTTTTAAAGATGATACAAAATAAGCTTTTATTAATTTGATTTATATTTTTTTTTATAGTTGAGAGGTAAAACGATATTATTTTTTATTTATTATAAATTTATATTAATGATGATGATGATTAATGTCTATTAAGACTAACAAGGCTTATTGGACATCAAGAAAAGAAAAAGAATCCAAGTTTGATTCTTCAAAATCTTATTCCAATGATCAAAGATAAGGGAAATAAGCGCTCCAAGATCGCTATAGGTGAGACGGTTTAATAGGTCAAGAAAATTGGTAGTGTGGCAGATGTTAGGGAATCGAGAGCAGATGTGAGAAAGATTCAGGCAGTCTAAAAGAAAGTGTTTCTCATATTCCTCTTTCTTAGTATCACAAATCTGATAGATTCTATCGTTCAAGGGAGAATTGGGAATAGACCACTACCTGATCTCAATTCAAAGCTCATGAGAATTAGTTCTAATCCTAGCGATGTGTTGGAAGTCATTACTATAACAACGCACCACCTCACCGCCCTGACGTCACCACCATGATTTGAAGGGGCTCAACCGCCTTAACCCATTGATCATCGAAGGGGAAAATAACTGACTTCAGTTTTGTATAAAGAGAGTTGAGTTGCAATAGAAGGGATGAGAGTCTAAATGCAGAGTCCAAGTTGTAAAGCAGTTGTAGTTGCATACTTCGTTGCTTGAAGTTCTGCAAATGCATGTGTGGTCTTATGTTTAATCGAACAACAACAGCTTTGTTTTGAGTTATGTTTTCTAACTGCTTGAGTTATTTTCCGCTGTTTGCTCTGTTTAACTCTTTCAATTGGTATCAAAGCCATAAGACCTTCTCCTGGAAGGAATTCGGTATTGCTGCAGGTAATTTGCAATCATATATTCCTTAGTCGCCATGGATAATGTGATAAGTTCTAAGCATATAGAAACTTTGTGTTTGCATGTGATTGATTGATGTTTGTTGGATGAAAGCTGCCACTACTCAGTCATAGTTTTGCGCATGCCCATTAGAGATTTTTTTTTTAAATCATATTTGTTGAATACAAATAATTATTTCCACTACATATTTGTTGAATTGACTAGCCAAGCAAAAGAAGTGCCCGTTCATGTCTTTGAAGTTCTCAAAAACCTCTGGAGTTACTTTATACCAACGACAGTCGAACGAGTCAAATCCCAAAGCAGTGATTTTGGGATAATTCTAGTCTTTCATTGAGTACTCTGAGTTTTCAAGTGTGGAGTATATTATTTCCACAAGTTTTTGAAGTGTTGAAAGAGTTAGGAATTTCTTTTACAACTAATTATAATACCTTTCAAGTTGTATACGGCCACTCACCATATTGAGGAGGTCTCATGACCTGTTGTTTTTTTTTGTTTTCCTCCGTGTCTTCTATCGTATGCGGAACGTTGATGCACAAGGATCCACCATTGGTTGAGGTTACCTCTTCATGGATTTCATGCATGGGAAGGTGTGAAAACGATTTAAAAAAAATTCATCGCAATACGTGGATTGAAAGTTTCCGCCCAAGTCAAAGGTTTGAAGGTTTTTTTAATTCAAGAAATAAAAATGGTTTCTAAAAGGTGAAGAGATATTTTATGAGATTATACATATATGTGTCAGCCCTTTATGATGTTTTTTTTTTAGATTTCATGACCGGGAGCAAGTTTTGAAAACAATTTTTTTATTACAAAGTTTTTTAAAAGGGGGAAGGTTCAAAGTGCTTTGAAAATGGACAGGGGCTTATAAAAGTTTTTTTTAATTAAAAAGGGAGTTTTATAAAGCTTTTTTGCGCTCATACATATTTTCAAGAAATTTTTCATAAATTGAAGTTTGATTTTTCCTTATAAAAGTGAATGGGACTTTTGTGGAAAAGAGAGATTGTGCATTTGCAAAAAGTTGTTTGTGCAAATTTTTTTTTGGTGTTTTGTCAAGCATGACAATGTATCTCGTGAAAATGGTGCCTTATGGGGGTGCATATTAAAAATCAATTTATTTTTTTCAGGGGCGATATTGAAGATAGCCACATGCAATCGAGTAAACAATTATAAGACAGAGGAAAGACAATAGTCATGGGTCATAAAAGGTGACTAAAGTTGATTAAGAAAATGAATCGAAAATAAATAGAAAAGATCGTTGCGGTTCAGGCCAGAGCTAAGGAACTGAGAAGTCTAGCAGAAGATGAAGAAGAGATTGAGGGTGAATTGTGCAGCTTTGATCTACTACCACCACCTATGTTTACTGGTGAAAATTTTGATCTTTGGGTTATCAGAATGCTAACATTTCTTCAAGCTAGAGATTTAATTGAGCATCACTCTAATCTCGCATATGATGAAGTATGGGATGTTTTAGAATTGGATTTTATCAAACAGGAATTGGATGAGATGCTTTTATGTAAGGTAGAAAAAGCTACAACTTCCAAGGAAGCATGGAAGATCCTGGAAGAAGAATTTGGTGCAAGGGGGGGTAATCAAGTTGAAGATCATAGTATCGTATGCCCTGTTGAAGCATTGTTTGAAGATGAAATTGAAGATAGATCTGTAGTAGCTAATCTACAGAAAGAGGAAAGTTGTGGTGAATCTCACTTGAAAATGGATCACAATATTGATGGTGTGTTACCAGCAGGACATGATTTTGGAAAATATAATGTTTCCAGTGGTGAAGTAATTGATTCAGTGGATCCAACAACTGAAATTTCTGATGTTAACTTTGATGAAGACGAATTAACTAGTGATGAGTGGTTGCAGATGATGCAAAAAAAATGACTTATTGATGTACTGTTTTTTTGCGAGAGAAAACCACTTGTGTCTAGAAACCAAGTGGAAGGAAACCTGTTTATAGAAGCACAGGTAGAAAATAAAGATTATGAAGCATCGACAGAGTCAAAGAAGGAAGAAGAGAAAGCTCTCATTCCAAAGCAGAATGAACATAGCCAATATGGTTTTGGAAATGTTTTTTCATATGAAATTAACATTTATTTTGTATGTGCAGATATTAGAAGCAACCGAGAAGAAGAAAAAAAAATATGAAGAAGAATTCAATTTCCTTAAAGCATGGCTTAAAACACCATTTGTTGATGAATTTTGTATAGAAGATGCAGCAATCAATGTCGAAGACAACATGGATGATTTTGAAAATGAAAATTTCAATGAAATTTTCATGTATTGGAGTCCTCAAGAGATAAAATTCTATTATGAACTTATGTTGGAGAAAATTGATAATCATAATATTGATGATGAAGAACAAACTATAGAAGATGAGATGTAGCAATGGTCCACATACAAGCATATTTTTGAAGAAGTATATGACATCCATGAACATCCTAAAATGATTTTTTATGCTTTTATGGTAAACACAGATATGGTGATGGAAGAGCTGCAACATCAAATGAAGAAATTTAAATTTGGAGCCTACACCAAAAATACAAAGATGAAGCAATTCAAACGATAGAAGTTCTGGAAGAAAAGTAAAATAAAATCTAGTTAAAGACTTGATGCCAAAGTTTTTGAATCATTGTAAGCCTAGTTGAGACTTAGACCAATAGGAATGTTTAAGTTAACTTAATTCATGATTAAGTTTTCATTCGTAGTTAAAGGGGAGTATTGGAAGTAATTACTTTGACAATGCACCACCTCACCACATTGTCCTCACCGCCATGATCTACATATATTTGAAGGGGCACAACCACCTTAACCCATTGATCATCAAAGGGGCAAATAACCAGTATCAGTTTTGTATAAACAAAGTTGAGCTACGATAGAAGGGTAGAGAGTCTGGACGTAGAGTTTTTGTAATGCAGTTGTAGCTGCTTCGCCATTCTATTGATATGTAAATGAGTTTTTGGTTTCTCTGTTTATGTGTAACTGCATGTTTTTGTTTTGTAATTCATAGTTTACTCTATTTATCCTTTCACGATGTTCATTGTTTTCTTAGTGTTGGCCAACATAGAGATATAATTTTGGTTATCAAGGGTGAGGTTGATCACTTCATGGTTGACTGCGGCTGACCATAAAGACATTGGCATGGTCGACCATATTCAAGCATGATTAACCATCATTGATCATGCTTCACCGTAGAGACATTGATTAACCATTATGACCATGGTTATGATTAATAAATTTTTTTTGTGCGTTTATACTACTCCTAATCTTTCCATTTTTTCTCCTCCCATCCTCCCCACAGGTTTCGAACCTGTGACCTTGCAGATGGAGTGCCTTAAGAGTGCACCCCATCACTGACTGCTCTACACCACGTGGGCTATGATTAATAATTATTAATGATAATTTTAAATAATAATAATAATAATTGTATTTATAATTATAATTATTAATATTAAGCACTTAATTTAAATTAAGAAGCATAATTAAACAAAAACATTATTAAATATTATTAAATATGAATATTATTAAAAATAAATAATATTATAAATAGATAACAATATTTTATTAAATTTAATATTAATAATAGTAAAGAATATTAATAGCAATAATTTTTTTATAATTTAATTATAAATAATTTATATTTGAAAATATTGGTTAACATTGAATATTAATTTAACCATGTTTACATTAAAATATTAAATAAAATAAATAAATAAATGACCTTAAATCAATTATTAATTAATTAATATTAGTTAATACATTTATAAAGTTGAATATGGTCAAGGATGGTTGAATCCGGTCAAGCATGCTCAACCATGTTCAACAATGGACAATCAATGCCAACTATTATCTACCATGATCAATGATGATCTCCCATGGTCAAGCATTCTCCACCATCATCAACCATGGTCATAACGGTTAATCAATGTCTCTATGGTGAAGCCTAATCAACAATGGTTAATTATGCTTGAATATGGTCGACCATTGCCAATGTCTTTATGGTCAACCACAGTCAACCATGGCCAACCATGATTAATCATAGTTTAATTTCATCAACCATGGTCAACCATGTGTATTTTAGTGTTTATAATATTTTTCTTAGGGTTTATATAGCTTGGGCTTATAATATTAGTCCCTTGGGTTTAATAATTTTCCCTTGGGTTCATAATCCTTTAGGGTTTTAATATTGATCCCTTAGGCTTATTATTCCCTTCGGTTTATAATATCAATAATTTGGGTTTATAATAACAATTATGGTCAATTATAACAACCATGGTTAACCATGGTTAACCATGGTCAAATGTTGCATTGTGACAAATATTGTCTCCATGTGAAGATCATGGACAATCATGGTCAACCATGGTCAACCATGATTGATCATGGTAAACCTTGTTTTATAGAATCAAACATGAACAACCTATTAGTCATCAGTATTTTTCACTTGTTGGTGATGACTAGTTATAACAGTCAAGTTTTCTAGCAATTGATCTAAAAATTTGTCAAATTTGCCAGCTGGAAAACACCCATAAACATTTTTTCCCTCTTACCTTTTCAATCCGCCTATGACGAGATGAACCTCATTATCAAGCCCTATCTAGCCTCAACCATACTTGTTTTCCCATCAGCTCCAAAGAAACAATCCAATTCTATCCAAAGAAGTCTCCCTTAAGTTAGGTAGTGGCGCTTTAGGCATTTCTCCCTTGGAAAACTATCCTAAAGCCAAAGAACCTCTATCTACTATAGACCAGTCATAACAGACCTCCCATTTTGCAAATAAAGTTGGTTACAACCCTAGGTCGCACCACTCATAAACCCTCAAGTCTCAGCTATACATGTACCATAGGTCAAACTAATTTTAGGTGGTTTTACAGTGTTTTAATGGATCTTTCAAGAACATAAGTATACCAGCATTCCCAGGAGACAGTATTTGGTTCCACATGAGAAGACAACTGCTTCTCAATGTGATTTTGAGCCTGGGATGCAGCTACAGAGCAGAGAGTTGTTTCATTAAGCTCCTGTAATCACAGTCAAAGCATGAAAAGACAGTGAAAGGAAAATAACACTGTTAAAGGCTGATGAGATGGCCTGACTAAAAAACCTCCTTCATCTACAAGCAGAGGGTTTTTGAAGACTAAAAAACCTCCTTCATTTTATAAGTAGAGGGTTAAGAGCGTCTCCTTCATCTATAAGCAGAGGGCCAGTAGATAAAGTTTGATTTTAAGAATTTGCACTGAATAAAGGACATTTTTTGGCATACAGTGAGACAACAACTAAGGGTTTCTGAAATAAAATGATGATTAAAGGAAGAGGAAAAGTAGTGGGCTTTAAAAATGATTTTCATGAGTTTCACTATTATTTGAGTTACAATGTGAAGCTAATGGGTTCATCATCAATGAGGAAATATTATTAAGCTATGGGCCAAGGGAGCCAAAAGAGTCTAGGTCTCAAACTAACTTCTGCCAACATATATAAGGGAAACCACTATTAGTAGGTTCATCAAACATTCTTCTTTTGATTGAGATAGAGGTTGGAAGGAAATCAGGCATTTGTCAAAATAGGCCTCCTTCATCTATAAGCAGAGGGCCAGAGCAGTGATTGATTTTAGGGTTTCACTGATTAAGAGACAAATGGTAAGAGAAGCATAAGACAGTTGAAGGCTTCTGAACAGAGCAATCATGTCAAAAACAAAGGAAAATCATGAGTGATATCAATATCAAAGAAGTTGACTTGTCTCCTATTATAGATTCTCTTTCAAAGACAGTCTAGAGCCAAGAAATGAACAAACCTTGCTGAGGGGTATAAATTCCTTAAAAGTTACAAAGACCCATCTCCTTGATAAGCAGGATCGACATTTAGTCTCTGTTCCTTTAAACAAAACAGAAGTGAAAAGAAGTTGAAATCAGCTGGGTTGGACACAGGCCAAAGAATGATGATTATTTTTCAAAGGGGACTTTTCTTCCTGTTCATAAAAAAATTTCCTTTCAATTACACATCATAGTGGACAGAAGGGAATTTGAGCTTAGTTTTCCCACGGGGCAGTGCAACTGAACACATAGATTCATAAATGTGCGAGAACTATTATGACATGTTTTTTAGGTCCTCGAACAACTTTCAAAGCCAATATATGCATGCCACTGTTACAAATGAAGGCTTGCTCCTTATAAAAGAGGTTAAAGATACCTGACTGTTGCTTTTTGAGTAAAGGAAAGATTATTGAAAGAAAGTTCCCTTTTGATGGACAGAGGATGATAAAGCCTAGGTGAATACAACTAGCCGTCACTCCCAGTCAAAGAGAAGCATCATTTGGAGAATACATCTACAGTCCTTCATGTGGCTCAGAGCAAAATTTTCCTTCCACAGTGCAAGTATTAAAAAAGGAAAACATTTTTTCATTCCTTAAATGAGAAACAGTCAAAGTTTTAAATTCTCAAAAAGGTTGTTTTATTTCAAAAAATGGGTCAGGCTTATAAAATAAATGGTCATTACCACTATGACATTTGTCCAAACAAAGAGGTATCAGGTTATGTTTTAAAGGATAAGGATTCAAGTTTTGTTTAAAAGCAAAGGCCTTTTCAAACATATCTTAAAAAACCCTCACCAATCAAGTGTGAAAAGGACTTTGGATTTTTCACTCTCAAAAGGGGTTAAGGACCGTTGCCAATCTATTTTGCATTACCAAAACACAAAAAACACTCCCCTCTGCTATTCACTAGACCGGAGAAAGAGTTTTTTGAGCAAAATTCACAGATTTTCAGGCTTGAAGGCTACGCGGCGCGCCTATAGAGTTGCGTGGCGTGTTCAGGTGGAGTTTTACCAAATGGTTACACTATTGCATGGCGCACCTGTAGAGGCGCACGACGCGCCTGTAGGCGCCGGTCACAGCTGCCCGTCAGTGACCCGACAGCTTTTCTCTGCATGGCGCCTTCCCTAGTAAATGTGCCGCGCTTGTTTCAAACAATCAAAGTGCCTCCAAACAAGTTGTGAAGCCACTCAAATCCTCAAGAAAAGCCCACCATCAATCTTCAAGGTATTTTTTTGCCTCCTTTCTCATTTCAAGACTGTTAAATAGTGGCAAAAAATGAAGCTCATGGTGTGAATCAAGGTGATGTGTAAAATGTGTTGAAAAATTTTGTTGTAGTGGGGGTTAGTGGAGTAATTCATTAATTTCAAAGAACCTAGAGCTACCCTCAAGATAGGGCAAAACCATCAACTCTGTCAGCTATGTTGTAGTGGTGAAAAGAAATATTAGTGTTGCCATCTTTGTCCATGAAACAGACTTTAACGAGTAAAGCTGTTAATACAATTTAGAGGTGTTCTGTCTAACTGTGGGTAAGAGATAATGAACATAAGGAGGTTTGATCTTGTGTTTAATACTCGAGATTTTTTGTGGTTTATGATTGCTCAAGTTGACATAGTGAAAGTAGTGGATTTTTATTGTTGTCAAAAGACCTAACATACTGCCCTCAAAACAAGTTGAAAGGTGGAGGCAGTGTTTAAAGGGAGGAAAGACAGGGTTTGAAAAGTGAAACAGTGGGCCTAATTTAAAACAACAGTGATCATTGTATAAGTGTTTTGTCATTTCAAAAGTTTCCTCGGTGTGGTAAAAAGAAAAAAATCAGTGCTGCCATCTTTGTCCATGAAACATGCTTCAATGAGTGAAAGTTATTAAATCAAGTTTGGAGGTGTTCTTGTTTACCTGTGTGAGAAATAGTAAAGACAAGGAAGTTGTTTTTGATTAGGAGGATTTTTTGGCCTTTGTCTAAATACAGGGCTATCTTGTTTTTATCAAAACACAAAGAGCTTTGTGACCTTACCCAAACACATTGATCATTTGATTGTGTGTACCTTCTATTTGACTGTGTGCATATTATTATAACTTACTTGTTGATTGGCATACAAAAGGGGAAAAGCAGTGTTTTTGAAGGAGGAGAGACCTGATATCACAGAAACATTTCACACAGCTTTTGAGGCAGATTTTCCTTGATCAAATAGTGATTGACAAAGAAGATAGAGTTGTGTTTGAGAAAACACTTCAAAAAAACGATTTGAGGAAGTTTGGTTTTGTAGAGAGCATCCAGAACAAGATGCCTCCCAGGCAGGATAGTAGGAGTGGTTTGCATAAGAGATTTGAGCCTACTTCCACTGAAGAAGTGAATGCCCACCCATCAGTCTTGTTCAAATTCCATGAAGTTGGGTGTTTAGATTTTTGTCAAAGGGTGCAAGAGTTGAAGAGCTTCTCTCCTTTGACACACCTTTGCGCTTTGAGGTTTCGAGACAAGCATTTCCAGCTGGCAAGCCTTGACTTCAAATTCTCTCCAAGGTCCATCTCCAAGGCCACTAAAATCCCCTATGTTAGGGAAAAGTGGTTTAAACAAAGCCATTTGGACTCAGAATATTACAAGCCCTTTCTAAAGCCTGAGCACAAAGAGTCATGTCCTTCTATTTTCCCTTTCTCATATATTTTAGCCAGCTACACCCCCCTCATGAAGATCATCGTGAAATACTTCACTTGTGAGGGAAGATTCTCTCGAGTTTATGCATATCACATTCGATTTCTCATGCATTTCACTAGGGCCAGATTGCTAAATCTTCCTTTCTTATTACACAAGAGCATTGAGAAAATGGCTTCCACTATTCAGAAGAAGCCTCCTTCCCAGCAAATCACCTGCCTCTTCCATCACTCTCTCATTAAAGTCATCTTCCTTCATCAGCTTGAAAAGAGGGAGGTCTCTTGGGATACTTTCATCACCCATCCGGATTTCTCCACTATCCCTCTAGTTCACACATCCCCTACACCTCCTACTCATCATCCCTCGCCTTCTTCTAGCAGACCTATTCCCAAAAAGCTCAAGTTTACCATAGAACAAACGAAGGAGCCTGAATAAGGAGAAGAAAGTGACCATGAGGAGGAAGAAGAACAACAACATCAAAGTGATGATGAGCAGCAGCAAGAGGAAGAAGAAAGTGTTGAACAACAGCAGCACAGTGATGATGAGCAGCAGCAAGGAGATGGAGAAAGGCAACAGAGTGAGGGTGAGCAGACCTTTGATGACACAACATCCAAAAGATGATACACAACAGCTACATCATGATGAATAGGGGTAGCCAAAAGAGACTGAACAGGTGTAGCATGAAAGTGTTGAATAGGAGCAGCATGAGAGTTATAAACAAGGTCAGCCATAGCATGTTACACATCAGCCACATCATGAAGGACAACAACATCAAGAAGAAAAAGGGCAAAGTGATAAGGGTAAAGAACCCATGGAGCATGTGCTAGCTGCCTCTTCGAGGCAAGGGGCCATGCTCTCTTCTCCGAAAGTCGCCAAGCCCCGGACAACAAAGAAAAGGGTGCCTAGAGTTGTCACTCCAAATGTGACTAGGGCCCTCCGAAGTAAGGGAAAATTTCCAAAGAAGCCCATGGTCGATTTGCCCAAGAGGAAGAGTACTAGAAAAGCCACCCAAAGCAAGGGGAAGGGCAAGGAAGAAGGCAGTCATGAACAGGAGAGTGCAATCGACATCATCCAAATCCAAAATGATGATAGTGATAATGAGGCCCGGATTCTAGAAAATCTCTTGATCCATAGAGAAATCCAAATTTATGCATTGAAGGATGATCTTCATAGAGCTAGGAATTTCAATCAATTTTTGCAAATCCAAAATAAGCAAATGAGTGTCCATATGGATGTTTATGAGAAACGGGTGATCAAATACAAGAAGGAGGCCTCCAAAGCCCAAGTGAGGTTGGAAGAACTCATGGGTGAGTTCGATGAAAGTGAAGGCGAAGATCAGCCTAGGTGAAAGAGGCCAAGAACCATGGGGCTAAAAAAGGCCCTTGAGAAGCAAAAAGAAGAGGAAAATGCCCTTCTCCAATCTACCCCTCTCACTGCATTGTTCAAACAAGAGATAGAGAACAATAGGGAGGCATGGCTTGAGAGAGTTAATGAACACTTGGAGAAGAAATTGGAGAAGGCAAACATGGACTTGGACCTTCAAAGGAGAATGACGGGGCATTATAAAAAGCTAAATCAGTTTGCTCGGCGGAAGTTGAAGGTTGCTCAAGAAAAACTCAAGGAGGCCAAAGGGAAGCGCCCGGCACAAAAATTTAGGAAATACACCTCAAGACATCACATCTTGGCCTCCGCTTCACAACATGTTTCTGAGAACCCTTGAGGGTCACGCTCGCCAATTTTGGGTGAAATTCGACATATTTTGGTTTTTTGTCATTTTTGGGTTTTTGGCCAAAACCCATGGGCATCGCCATTTATGTTTGGGGCATCATCAAAGGATGAGAATGGTATCGTTGGATGCCATATTTTCAGGAGCACATAATCAGTGATTTTCAAGACATTTGAAGATCATTTTCTCCCCTGAAATGGCGAAAAATGCTTGTTTTTTCTACACTCTTCCCGGTTTATCAGCAAGGTTTAATTTTTGGTTTTTTACACACAGTCCTATTTTTGGAGGATTTCTAGTGGTCAGTTGGGAGAAAAATAAAAATTTTCAAAAAGTAGACACTCAAATATTTCCAACGAGCTATCATGAGCCTCATTTCGACATCGGGAAGGCTGCCGAACGTTGCCGGCAAGTCAGGGGACCTTTTGCTGATGTATTTTTTGAGTATTTCTGTAAAAATTGAACCTTTCAAAACTGCTTTTTCCTCATGTGTGTTTAGCTATTTTTGCACATGGGAAGTTATGAAAAGTCAATTTATTTCCCTTTTTTTAGCATTTTTTAGATATTTTATGAGATATTTTGTGCCTTGGGCTTTGCAAAGCCTCAAGGACAAAATAAGATATTTTGGATAGGCCAATGAGATTGCAAGTTGAACTAAGAGGTTTTTCTCACTTTGGCCTATATATTCCAAAGGATTTAAATGTAAAAAAGGCTGAACTTAATGAATAGAAGAAATAAATGGTTATACAAGCTTGGAAGAAACACTTGTCTCATGCTTTTGGATAGTTTCTTGGATGTTTTTGGATGATGAAAGAGGATTGTTGTTGGATTCCATGACTTGGTAGAATGGTATAGTGTCTCTCTTTCTGTTTTGTTTCTTAGTTTTCATTCATAATTCCATGTTCTTGCTTGCTATAAGACAAAGAGAGAACAAATTTACATGCCCTTGGACGCCCTCAAATTCTTTCTTCGTTTCTTCATACTTTCCATGATTTCTTCATTCTTAGTCACATTAATGAATTGTTGATTGCTCTTTAATAACTTAAGGATATTGTTGCTTATTTCATTCATGGTTTTATGCATGCTAAGTATGATTTACGGTATGCCCTGCTTACTCATGGCTAGCCATAGCTCCATCCATGAAATTTCTCTTTGACCGATTAGATTGTCATTTGTTGAACCAAGGAGGTCTTGTTCTGATCTTGCCCTTTGCCTAAGACTATGCAATCTTGTTTTCAAAGTGCCCAATAACTTGAAGTATTGTGTTTAGGCATTCCGGCATAGTGATTTGAGTTGTTTGTCTATCTTAAGTGTATTTCCCAAAGTCTGATAGCCATTTCCCAAAGTTAGAGAGTTATATATCTCTATGCATGGCTTGAATGTTTATTTCTATGTATTGATTAGCTTATAGTTACATTTCTCATGATTAATGGTTTGCCCTACCATGTTTATGTCAGCTATTAAACTAGTTATGCTTGAAATCATTTTTTGTTCACAAACTTGATGTCTACCTTACTCCATTTTTTTTAAAGATCCTTTCTATCTCGAATCAAATCGGCCCTTCAGCAACCTTGTCTCACCATCTGATAGCTTTCTTGACCTCTTCGACCCCATAGCCCAGTTGATCTCACATATTTTTACCTATCTTATATCTTTGATCAGTTTCATCCCTCACAACTTAAAAACCAAAACCAAAAACCCTCCTTCATAACTAGCCTAAAAACAGAACACAATAAGCAAACACACAGATATCCCTTACAAATATAGACAGAGCCCTCTCTGAGTCCAGGAAGGCTAGGTCCTTGGGCTCCAAATATTGGTTTGATGTTACACTGTCATTTGGCTTGCTAATTAGCCAAATCACAGGACCCTAACACAACCATGGTCAAACGTCGCATTGTGAAAAATATTGTCCCAATATAAAAAACATTCATGGTTAACCATGGTCCAATGATGCATTGTGACAAAGATTGTCTCGATAAGATATCCATTATTAGAGTTGCATTACTTTTATCAGATTTTAAAATAATTATGTTTTTATTCTTTTTAAGGTTATTTAGGGCAATTTTTTCATCTTTAGATATATTACATGAAGGTGGTCTGGCATTTTTAAGGATTTTAGTAATGTCTTGTCTAATATCTTTTGCTTCAATAAGGTTAAGGTCTTTTAAGGCAACTTCTACATTACTAATGATGTTGTCATGCGGAATTTTGTTAAGAGTGATGGAAAAATTTAAACCTTTTTGAAGAAGGGAAATGGAGGCTTGGTCTAAGTTAATGTTGGAAAGGTTTATGAATGAAGGATTGTTTAATCCTACATTCTATGTATTGTTATGGGAAGGTTGAGAGACTAAAAGGGGATTGATAGATCTAGGAATGGGATTTTCTTGCTGAGATCCACGGTTAGAAGGGTAGGAAGGGATGTTAGTGAGTGGTAGCTATCTGATGGAGTCGATGGAGTCATTTTTTCCTTGAGGAGAGAAGTCATGATAATAAGGACTGATTGAGTCTTGTGCAAATAAAATGTGATACGAAGAATGTTTGGAGTCATGATGAGAAGGATTGTTTGAGTTATGAGCAGAGAAGTTGTGACCCGAAAAGTTGTGGAAGATTGTGCTGTATTGAATAGAGGAGACATGATGAGAAGAAGCGATGGATTTGGTGTTGTCTTGAGCAGGGAAGACACGATGAAAAGGGTCGTTGGAGTCAGTTCTCTCTTGTGCAGAGACGTCGTGAGCGTTGATTTCGTCCACATTCCAAGGATGATGAAATGCTACAACGTTGTCTATAGGAACATTGACCCTCTGGTTGTCAGGTATATTAAGTTGTCCCTCTGAAATGGATTTAATGGTTGAGCCTATTTTCTGCAAATCAACATGGTTCTTTCTATGGTTAATGAACATGCTGCAACAAGAAACAGTGTATGCGTTAATGTGAGGGGCGAATTGGTTTATGATCTCTTCAGAGATATGGCAGGATGACAAAGACGAATGGGATAACGATGCTATTTTTTTCTCCCTCTTCAAAGTATCTTTGGAATGCCATCTATCTACTTTGATAAAGGTGTGGGCATCTAAGGAGCATCACAAATCCAAGCTCAGCGATGAGGCTAACACAAGATGTAAGCTCATCAGTTGTTGAGAAATTTTAATAAGGTGAAGTCTCGTTGTTTTTATTTCATTTTTAATTAAGGATTCACTTATCTTTCTGAAAATTGAAGTGTTGCGGCCATGATTGAGTGGATGTTTGCAGACAACGAAATTTGGGGTAAAATTGTTATCTCTGCAATTTTTTAGAAATGACAGGTTTGAAAGGAGTTTTGCCCTAGATAATTGCAATTTTTCAAAGAGGGTAGCACTGTTCATCAAGTCCCTTCCATAGTAGGACTGAATATTTTTAAAAAGAGAGTCCATACCGGTGAATTGGTTTTCAAAATAGAAGAATAACCTGTTATGAGTATTTTTAATAAGCCAATGTTTCGAACTTCTTAAGTGGTAAACGCTCAGTATTCTTTGGAAGATTTGTGAGGATTAGGGAAAAGGAATAATAATATAAATTGTAATTTTTAGTAGAATTTTTAATTCTTATTAAGGAAGTCAGTTGGAAGAAAGTCTAATACAATTTTATTTATTTATTTATATATTTTAATTTACTTTCTATGTTTACTTATTTATTTAATTATTAATTATTTAATTAATTTTTATTTTTATTTTTATTTTTTAAATTATTATGATTAAAAAATTATGAAATTAATAATTAGAGAGATAATAATATAGGGTAAGGTAGAATTTTTTAAGACTCATTATAACTTTAGGGATTTATTATTATTAAAATTGATGTCATGCGAGGTATGATATATTAGAGGCTTCCAAGTGTTGCTGATGTTAAGGCCATCATCACGATTCATGTTATTTTTCCTTTTTTCTATTTCTATGGCCTTTTTTATTTTTCTTTTTAGGTAATGATCTTCTTTGGATATAATTTTAGCATCCTCCATTCGTATGTAATGTGAGGATGAGAAATCATGTTCTGATAATGCAGATTTTTTAGTTATGTTCCTAGATATGTCAGCAGTATGCTCCTTAAGTCTAATGTTAAGGGATCTATCAGTTTCACCAATATATTCTTTTCCATAAGAGCATGGTATGATGTAGACACCTTTTTGAAATCTAGGGTTTATAGGGTTCTTGGCAGAGTCTACAATATTTCTAATGGCATTAGGGGGAGTGAAAGCAATCTTAGTGTTATGTTTGTTAAGAATTTTAGAAATTTTATGAGTTGTTCCTTTTATGTAGGGTAAAGAAATTTTTGTTGCAATAGTCTTTTTTCGTATTATTATTTCTATTATATATTTATCAATGTTAGAAACAAATTAAGCCTTAGGCTATATACCTTTTAAAACACACACACACACACACACACACACACACACACACACACATAGATATATACCGGTGAATTTATAATTATAGGTTGGAGGTTTAGTCAATTTGTTTAACATATCCTGTGACATATCTCTTTTTGACCTAGGTAAGCCTATTGTTTTATTCGTGTGTGTAACTCAATCACAAAATTCTTATCATTTTGTGCTCATTTTTCTTATTAAAATAGTTTTTATCTCTTATATTTATTATATTAATATTAATTATAATAACATTAATAAAAAAAAATTCTTGATATGATTGATAAAACATATATGTCCTTCATATGTGTTTATTGGTATTTATCAACTACATTTTTTAATGTGATTCTGCTAGTTATAGAAACTATAAAAACTAGAATGAAGAGGTTCGTGCGCTCTACAACTTAGGGTTCCTGCTCACGCCTGCAACGACGCAGTTTGACCCCTCTTGGCCTCTGTTTACCGTTCACATTCACCCTTTCGATAGCAGCTTGCTGGCATAGGCTTCTGTGCAATGGAAGACCCTCCGGGGGGGGCTTCAAAGCCTTCCCCCTCAGTCGAGAAAGGAAAACAAGTGAAGAAACTGAAAAAGCACTCCAGTCCAGAATAAAAAAACTCGAATACAAGAGACACCCCAATGCAAGATACGACAAACGTCCCCATGGATCAGTCAGAGAGGCGCAGTGAGGTACAAGAAGGAGAAGTTGGGCAAAAAGAAACGCCCACGGTTACATCAGCAACCTACAAACCCATTGCAGCTGAAAGACCCAAAATAGAAATTCCCAGTCATAGAATCAATGGTCAAATCCAGTACATGAGGGACCATGCTCTCATTGGAAAATTCATTGGATACTGGCTGACTGAAAAAGCTCTGCAATGATGGATTTCTGCCAAATGGAAGCCTGAGGGAAATGTCACCCTGCAGCTTGGACCAAAGGGGGGTTTCACTGCGATTTTCATTTGCATCGAAGACCGTAATAGGGTTATGGATGAAGGTCCCTACTTCTTCAACTTCGCTAGCTTGTACTTAAGGGATTGGGTAGAGAGATTTAACCCTGACAAGGAGGATTTCAGCTGGGCACCAGTATGGATCCAGATGTACTTTCTCCCGTTGGAATATTGGGATGAAGAATCGCTGAGAGACATTGGCAAGGGGCTGGGGGAGTTCATAAAAATTGCTGAAGAAATGAAGCTGCGCAGATACACCTCATATGCCCATATTTGTGTTTTCGTGCACCTGGACAAAGCCCTCCCAAATTCGGTAAGTCTCTATCATGATGATTATGAATGGATCCAACCCTTAGATTTTGAACATGTACCCTTCCACTGTCGTAAGTGTCATGCCCATGGGCATCTTTTTCGGGACTACCCTCTAAATGCAAAACCCCAAACCTCTGACCCCTCTGATAAGTCAGCTCAAGAATGTTTTACCGTGGTCACAAATAAGAGAATATCACATAAAAAATCCACCTCCAAGAAAAGGCCCCTTCAAGATGCCGCATCCATTCCTTCCACAAGAAATAGTTTTGAGGTTCTTGCTAAAGCTACTGAAGACCCTCCTTAGGCCAGCCAACAAATCCCCCCGTTCGTCAAATCGACCTTTCCTCCCCCACCGTCTGGATTTACTCCCACTCCTTTGCCCCTGGGTGACAATCTCGGGATTCCAAAGGCGTTTCTGAAGGATCCTGATTGGAAACCAAATGGTATGGATGTCGACTACATCCCCGACTAGACCCTGCACTCTACAATTATCACAACAGAAAGCAGTCAGATGCAAAATATGGAAGAAGAACCAGAAAGCATTGACCTGGGAGGACTTGACATCTTCGAGCTTGAACAAGCTTGTAGAAGGAAGGAATTCGACAAGATTCAAGAGCATCAGCTAAACACCCTAGAAGTCATCATTTCCAGGGCCTACCAGTAGCATCAATTGGGCATACAACCAGGTAGTCAATGGGATGGAAATTACTTTCCTAAATACTCCAAAAAACGTGGAAGAAAGACAGATCTTCAAAGAACTATCAAAATAGGGAAAATCCTGGTAGACTCAGGCAGATACGCCAAGTTGAAAAAGTACTACAAGCCCCTCACTAATAGTGAATCATGAAGCTCACTTCATGGAATCTAAAAGGGCTCAACAACCCCAGGAAACTCAGAATGATAAAAAACATGATAACACAGGAGCAGCCCCAGATCTTCTTCATGCAGGAAACAAAGTGTAATAGTATCACTCTTGGAAACATCCTCTCAAGAGCCTGGCCAGGTTGTCACTCGGTTGCAGTGGACGCTTCGGGAGCCTCTAGAGGATTGGAAATTGCTTGGAACACGCAAGCTATAATGCTCTCAAACTTCCATGCCTCACATCATATTATACAAGCTACTTTTCACATAATAGGCACCAACATTCATGGTCATCTTACTAATGTCTACTTACCTCAGGAAGAAAGCTGTAAAATTGCTCTTTTAGACACAATAGAAGCGCTCAACTCCAACAGAATCCATCCTCTATGGATCATTGGAGGATACTTCAACATGATCACCAAGCTGGAGGAAAAGCAGGGAGGCGGAGCCAAACTGGAACACGAGAATGGCCACTTTAAAGATTTCATCCAAAACAACATGCTAATAGATCTGCAATTCTGTAATAGAACACACACTTGGAGCAACTACAGGGTAGGGTGGCAACAAATTGCTTCCAAATTAGATATATTTCTCATCTCAGACAATGTAGTTCATCTTGGAGGTGACATATCTGCCTCAATTCTCCCATTTTCGGGCTCAGATCATCGGCCTATCTCTCTCCAGTGGCAAAGACCAGGCAACTCTACCAGGCGTCCTTTCCGCTTCGAAGCTTTATAGCTCACCCACCCCGCCTTCAACGACCTCATCAGATCCACCTGGATAAAATTCTCTTCGCCAGAGGGATAAAAAATGTATCAGTTTCAACAGAAACTCAAATTCCTGAAATCCCAAATCAAGCGCTGGAATCAAGAGACCTTTGGCAAAATCTTCCAGGCACAGCAAAATCTAAACAAAGAAATGAGAGATCTCTAGCAACAGATAATCACAGAAGGCCACACGGAAGGGACAGTGGAACAAGAAAAGCAAATTCATAATCAATTGAAGGAAAGAAGAAAGCAGGAAGAAATTCTCTGGAAGCAGAAATCTCGAATTAGATGGCTGAATGAAGGAGAAAGAAACACCAAATTCTTCAACAAAACCACAATACAGAGAAGAATGCATAATACCATCTCTTTCATTCAAAATCAAGAAGGGGAAAGAGTGGAAATCCATGCAGAGATCTAACAGGAGTTTATCAATCATTTCCAGGAAGTCCACCAAGAACCCCAAATCGATAGACGGCTAGCTATAGAAAAGATCATTCAAAATGTGCCGAAAATAATTACAAAGGAACACAACCAACTTCTTCTACGGCCAGTTTTGCCTCAGGAGGTTGATTTGGTTATGAAACAGCTCAAGGAGGGCAAAGCTCCTGGACCGGATGGATTTACAACCACCTTCTTCCACAATTTCTGGGATCTTATCAAAGAGGAGGTATGGATGGTGGTGGAGGAATCATGCACTCTCCATTGGCTTCTTCCCTCTCTGAACTCAACCTTCATTGCCCTCATTCCAAAAGAAGAGAACACCAGTACGCCGAACAAATTCTGTCCAACAGCATTATGCAATGTCATTTACGAGGTGATATCCAAAGTCATAGCTACTAGGCTGAAGCCGCTTCTACCCTTGCTCATATCACCTGAACAATTAGGATATGTGGAAGGAAGGAAAATACTAGATGGCATTATCCTCACTCATGAAATCATACACTCCCTCAAGCACTCCAAACAGGCAGGTATTATTCTCAAGATTGATCTCTCTAAAGCTTTTGATAAGTTAAGGTGGACCTATATTAAAAAAATGCTAATAGCCTTTGGCTTCTCTCCAACTTGGGTCCGATGGATTATGAATTTGATTTCCTCAACATTTTTCTCTATCCTTATAAATGGCATTCCCTCTTGACCATTCAGCCCCTCTAGAGGTATCAGACAAGTGGTTCCACTTTCCCCATTCCTTTTTGTTTTAATGGTGGAAGGTCTGGGTCACCATCTCAAACAAGCCCTTCTCTCCCAGCAGCTCAAAGGCCTCTCCATACACAATTCTCCGGCCATTACACATCAATAGTTTGTTTAAGAAAAAAATTTGTTTGGGCACCCTTCTGTGCATGAAGCCTTCCATTTTAAATCCCTTCTGGATGATTTCTCTGAAGCTTCAGGGACGAGCATAAACATGGAAAAATCGCAGATCTTCTTGTTTCACACCCCTCCTATAACTCAACATGCAATAACCTACATTCTGGGCTTCTCCATAGCCCCCCTACCTTCCAAATACCTTGGAGCTCCCTTAATTGACTCTGCCATCAAACACACCTCTTGGCAACTACTCCTTGAAAAACTCAAATCTCGTCTCACTTTATGGACACATAGAACTCTGAATATAGCTATCATATTAGTTCTAATCAAATTTGTGCTACAGGCAATGCCTCTCTATCTCTTCTCAATCCTGGTCGTGCCTAAATGGGTCCTTAACAAAATTAAAGCTCTACAGCACAAATTTCTCTGGCGTTCAACTGGAACTAATCGAAAATGGGCTTTGGAAAAATTGTCGACAGTTTGCAAGCCCAAAGAAATAAGGGGGATAGGATTGCGAGATCCCCATCACATCAATGCTATTGTGGGTGCAAAAATATGGTGGCAATGGCTCTCTGCTCCTAATAATCCATAGGCAGTCATTTGGATAGCAAAATACGCCAATCATAGACCACCAGAATAACTAATTAGATTCACTCCTACAGATAAGGGCTCACTAATATGGAACGCTACTAGAAAACACTTCTTGCTGATCCAACAACACAACTTCTGGGAAATAAGGAACGACAGCACTGCTCGGTTCTAGACAGACTCTTGGCATCAACTACCAAATCTCATCGGTATTTACAGACCGCCTCCTAGCCAGGAGTGGGAGGAGCAACAAATGGAATACGTCCAGCAACAATGGACACTGGGAATAGAACAGGGGTACAAACAGTGGAAGCAGATCGACAGGCTAATCAGGAATGCAGATGAGCAGACCAAGGAAGTAATTGATATTGAGCTTTAGAATCGACGCATTAGATTATCTGACAGCAGGGATATACTAATATGGGGATATACCCCAAAAGGATCCTTCACCACCAAAGAGGCATATAAAATTATATGAAATGATCCAATGCCCCTGGATCCTATATGGAGCAGAATCTGGTCGTCTGGTATATGGCCCAAAGTCTCCCTATTCCTCTAGCTTGTTGGGCACCAAAAAATCCTTACTTGGGAAAATCTC
The DNA here is from genome assembly GCA_034641835.2 of Pinus albicaulis. NCBI lineage: Eukaryota > Viridiplantae > Streptophyta > Pinopsida > Pinales > Pinaceae > Pinus > Pinus albicaulis. Next base: position 23,191,537 of record MU968317.1, read on the forward strand.
AGGAAACGAAACTTTCACGGGCCTTCCATCTGTCCCAACTGCAAAACACAGTAGGAAACTCTCCAACACCTCCTTGACTCTTGCACTCTTACTGACAAATTATGGGAGAAGGCTAGCTTCTGCTATCAAAAAATATATAGAGTCTTCGAAGATATAATCAACTCCATTCGCAATTAGCACCAGAATCTGTATAAAAGCGAATTACTCAACCAATTATGGAGAATTATCCCCATCCTTCTCCTCTGGACAATATGGAAAGAACGAAAAAAGTGCATCTTCAAAGATCAAAGCACTCCTTCAAATATCATATGGAGCAATTTTTGTCTTAATCTGAAGGAAACCTTGGTGCTACAAAATTAGCATTCTGAAGATTTCCCCACTCGTGCAAATGAGAAAGCCATCTGGGAAAATTGGAACATACAACTCGCACAAGGAAAGAAAAATCACAGACCTTCTGAATTCAACAATATCAGAAAGCACTTATGGACCCCCCCTCCAAGGAATACTTTCAAACTCAAATTTGACGGAGCTTCAAAGGGAAATCCCGGCAAAGAAAGATTTGGAGACATTTTTAGAGATCATGATGGTTCTCCTCTCTTAATATATTTCGGAAACATCGGCTGGGACATGAACAACTCTGATGAATTGGAGGGTCTCTGGCAGGGTTTTCTCCTTTCCCAGCGTCATGGTTTCCACCCTCTAGTGATTGAAGGAGATTCCCAAATTCTCATCAATATGGCCAATCAACTCCTCAATGGAGCACATGCGCACAAAATTGCCAACAGTTGGAGGCTTGAAGCTAAATTGGATGCAATAGAATAGTGGCTTCACACCAATCGAGCACTCATGTTCAATCACGTCAAACGAGATGGAAACAAGGTCGCTGATCTACTTGCCAATTTGGGGGTGGATAGTGGGCACACCCTTCTCACTGGAGCTCTAGACATAATTCAGAACCATGATCAAAATCAGGAGTGCAAAATACTACCCCAAAGAGATGCAGATCTCCCGGATGCGGGTGTATAGTTGGGTGATTAATGTGACGGGACATGGGTGGGGCGAAGTGTGGAGACACCTGCTCACCCATGACATGGCTAGCAGACGGGAGATGAACGATGGTAGATGGCATTTAAGATGCACTAGGATCATTCTTACTGCATTAAGTTGTAACACAGCTCAAGACCAGACCTCCACTCCTGTTCGTGACTCTGCATGCTCCAACATGCTCTGGCCTTCAACTCTGATCAATGAGAGATTTATGGCGGGTGTTTTTTGATGCCCTATCATTCGGGATGTTAAAATGGAATTCCACTCTGGTTCATCTGAAGAGCCGCAACCGTTGAACTGCAGATGCTGTCTGGTTGCTGGGTTACCTTGCTTACGCACCGTGACGGGAAGGAGGAGCCAGTTGAACTGTTGTTTAGACCTTGGGGACAATCTGCATCTCTCTCGTTCTAGCCTCTATCTGCCTTCTTCAGCTTCTTGGAATCCTTCCATCTCACATACCACTGTCATTCCTGCTTCTCTGCCTCATCCTACGCCCTCTGCTGAGACCTCTCCTATGCCTCGCCTGCGTCATAGAATGCGTTGCTACAGGGGAAGCACCAGAGGCCGTCCCATGCATGCTCCCTCCAACCCCTCTTCTGAGTCACCTTCCCTCTCCAACGATTATTATGTAGGCCTCTATCCTCACACCATAAGTGGGAGACGTCGGATTCAAGGTTCTGGCCACCGTTTGGGCTCCCCTATTCCTCACACCCTCGCCACCTTGCCTTCTCCCATCACAGACTCGACGCTTTTCTCCTTTAACTGCTCTCTGAACCACCCACAAATCACAGCTTAAATTACTATGGTTTTCCGTGAAGAAGCCTAGGAGGAGGAGCAATGCACCCGTCCGGTGGGCCTATGCTCAGAAAAAGCTCAGCTTTCGAGCCTTCAGGTGGGGCTTGGGGGCGTGAATGTGCAGGAACCGGAGGCTCAAGTTCGTAGGGCTTGTGATGTGGAGATGGTGCCGGGAGATCCTGGACCATCCGTGTCTGGAGCTGCTCTCTCCATGGACAGTGACTTGTTGGCCAAAGGATGGTGCCGAATTGTCGAAGAACCACCGGATGAGTAGCTGCTTCTCTGTGGTTTGGTTTTCTTGCTTCGAGGCCCACTTAATTGGGCGTGTTTTTGTTTATATTATTGTGTTGGACCTTTGTTTTATTTTGGAATTCTGTAAACACTGTAAACATCAAAGATATCAACATTGGCTCCCCTGCGTGGGCAATGCAAAAACGTTCAAGACTGGTTTCCTTGTCTGTGGGCAATCTTCTTTTTTGATTTTTTGACAAATTTGCCATAAGTATGAGCAATTTTTTTTACTACGGTCATCTGTAATTTTATTCCCTCTGTTAATAGATTAACCTTGCTTAGAAAAAAAAACTATAAAAACTACATGAATATATACCCAACTACATTTATTAATGTGATTGTGCTAGTTATAAAAAATATAAAAAACTACATGAATATATACCCAACTACATTTATTAATGTGATTGTGCTAATTATAAAAATTATAAAAACTATATAAATATATACCCTTCATATTAAAATTAATAGTAGCTCTTCAAATTTGATGGTGGGTGAGTTTTCATATATTATTGATGTGGTGTGGGCACGCCATAAATATCGTTGTGGCCCTACAATGGTGAATGTTCGGTTGATTTTGTCGTCATAGTATGACATGTTAATTAATTTACAAGAATTCTCCTTGGCTTTGTCATCCTGTTGTGACTTGTTCATTAATCTAAAATTTGATTATAGATTACATTCTATAATTTGGAGTATAACTGCTTCTGTGGCAGATCCAACATGAAATTCGCCAACTGAATCTTAACAGTATAATGGAATAAACAATAATTTTCTTAGTATTGTTTTTATATATGTGATAAGTAGTGGATTTATTTGAGAGTTTTGTGAATTCATTAGAACAAACCATTCCCCTTAACCATTCTAACAACAACATCGACTATCATTACCGGAAGAAAAAACCTTAGAACAAAACAGAGAAACCTAGGTATATAACTACATAGACCCAGAACAACCCAGATGTTGAACCCACAAAGAACCCTCTTCCATTCAGAACCCCTACCAACCAAAATCCAAACAATTAACTCGCTCACGGTTTTCCACGGCCAGACACAAAAGCCAAAACAACCAACCCATGAAACAAGTAAGCCGTTAGAGAAATAGCAACAGAAAACCCTAAGAAAAGGCATACTAAGATAAACAACTCTTGCAATCAGAGGGAAATGCGCAACAGTCTTATCACTATCCAGCAATCTCTTCTTATAATAATTCTATGTTCTTCCCAAATTCCGAACAGAGTGAAATGCAATTACTGGCAGGGTCAAAAAGGAAATATATTGAAGATTATCCAGTGACCACATTCCCATGCTTACGGATTTCCAACAAAAACATCCTTCCCAGAGCAGAAAAAAAAAACTTTTTTACATAAAGTCTAAAAACATCATGACTATTTTCTGCATGTGACAGACTTTTGAAACCTTCGGCATTTGCACAGACCAGAACTGAACAAAACACCATTTATATAGAAAATCTAAAAACACCATGATTATTTTCTGCATAGGACGCCATTCTGATACCTTCGGCAATTGAATAGAGACGATAAAGGATAATACATACCAAGTATCCATCTGCAAAGGCAGCCGACGTATTCGGCTATGTCTTCCAACGGACGCGTAACCAACTTCACCAAAAAACCAAAATATTAAACAACTTACCCTTCTGCATGTATTAACCTTCCTCCGGCACTTTCCCCAAAGGTTGCCTAACATCCTCGCTACATTAGCCAGCCCATTTATTACATCATATGGGAGATTTCATATCAACTCCCCCATCGACCCACCTCAGGCACCATCTTCATGTGACAACCACGTTGGTGTCCTTCCTCCCCACGCGGCAAGGCTCTTCTACCCACATTAACACTTGGCCCCCTCGCCATCGTATTCCACCCCGATCAGGGAAAAATAAATAATATTAAATATAGATAATAATATTTTATTAAATTTAATATTAATAATAGTAAATAATATTAATAACAATAATTTTTTTTTTATAATTTAATTATAAATAATTTATAATTGAAAACATTGGATAACATCGAAATTAATTTAACCATGTTTACATTAAAATATTAAAATTAATTATTATAAATAAATGACCTTAAATCAATTATTAATTAATTAATATTACTTAATACATTTATAAAGTTGAATATGGTCAATGATGGTTGAATCCAATCAAGCATGCTCAACCATGTTCGACTATAGACAATCAATGCCAACCTTTATCTACCATGATCAATGATGATCTCCCATTGTCAAGCATTCTCCACCATCATCAACCATGGTCATAATGGTTAATCAATGCCTCTATGGTGAAGCATGATCAACAATGGTTAATCATGCTTGAATATGGTCAACCATTGCCAATGTCTTTATGGTCAGCCATAGTCAACCATGGTCAACCAGGATTAACCATATGTTAATTTCATCAACCATGGTTAACCATGTGTATTTTAGTGTTTATAATATTTTTCTTAGGGTTTATATACCTTGGACTTATAATATTAGCCCCTTGGGTTTGATAATTTTCCCTTGGGTTCGTAATCCCTTAGGGTTTTAATATTGATCCATTAGGTTTATTATTCCCTTCGGTTTCTAATATCAATCCTTTGGGTTTATAATATTAATCGTGGTCAATTATAGCAACCATGGTCGAATGTTGCATCGTGACAAAAAATGTCTCCATGTGAAGATCATGGACAATCATGGTCAACCATGGTCAACCATGATTGATCATGGTCAACCTTGTTTTATAGAATCAAACATGAACAACCATGGTAAAACGTCGCATTGTGACAAAGATTGTCCGGATATGAAAAACATTCATGGTTAACCATGGTCCAACGTCGCATTGTGACAAATATTATCTCGATATGAAAATCAACCATGGTCAACCATGTTTATTTTAGTTGTTATATCATTTATCTTAGGGTTTATATAAATTGGGTTTATAATATTAGTCCATGGGGTTTAATATCATTCCCTTGGGTTCATAATCCCTTGGGGCTTCAGTATTAATCCCTTGGGTTTATTGTTCTCTTGAGTTTATGATATCAATGCTTTGGGTTTATTATTCCCTTGGGTTTATAATATCAATCATGGTCAACCGTGGTCGAACGTCGCATTGTGATAAGGATTGTGTCTATATGAAAATGAACCATAGTCAACCATGTTTATTTTAGTGTTTACAAGATGTATCTTAAGGTTTATATATCTCAAGTTTATAATATTAGTCCCCGAGTTTAATATTATTCCCTTGGGGTTTTAGTGTTAATCCCTAGAGTTTATAATATCAATCCTTTGTGTTTATTATTCCCTTTGGTTTATAATATCAATCATGTTCAACAATGGTCAATCATATCCAACCATCGTCAACCATGGTCAAATGTCACATTGTCACAAAGATTGTCTCAATGTTAAAATCAATCATGGTCAACCATGGTTCAATGTCACATTGTGACAAGATTGTCTCACATATAGTATTTATCTTAAGGTTTATATACCTTGGGTTTATAATATTAATCCATTAGGTTTAATATTACTCCCTTAGGTTTATAATGCCTTTGGTACTTAGTATTAATCTCTTAGGTTTATTATTCCCTTGGTTTTATTAATCTAACGGTTCACATTATTATTTAATATTACTTAATTTTTAATATTTTTTAATATAATAATTTAATAATAATAATAATTTTGTTGTAATATTATTTTTATTAATTATTATTATTATTTATAATAATAATAATAATGTATTTGTTGCAATTGTCTTTTTCATATTAGGCTATATAAATTTTAAAATATATATATATATATATATATATATATATATATATATATATATATATATATATATATATATATATATATATATATATATATAGAAGGTTTAGTCAATCTATTTAACATATCATGTGACATATCTCTTTCTGACCTAGGTAAGCCTATTGTTTTATTACTGTGTGCAACTCAATCACAAAATTCTTATCATTTTGTGCTCATTTTTCTTATTACAGTATTTTTATTTTCTTATATTTATTATATTAATATTATTGATAATAACATTAGTAAAAAAATTCTTAATATAATTGATAATTGATATATGCCCTTCATATGTGTTTATTGGAGTTTCTCAACTACATTTATTAATGTGATTATGCTAGTTATAGAAACTATAAAAACTACATGAATATATACCCAACTACATTTATTAATGTGATTGTGCTAGTTATAAAAATTATAAAAACTATATAAATATATACCCTTCATATTAAAATTAATAGCAGCTGTTCAAATTTGATGGTGGGTGAGTTTTCATAGATTATTGATGTGTTGTGGGCATGCCATAAAGATCATTGTGGCCCTACAATGGTGAATGTTCCGTTGATTTTGTCGTCATAATGTGACTTGTTCATTAATTTATCAGCCTAGATCCATCTAACTCTGGATCTATCATGCGCCGAGAGGGATCAAATCTCTCAAGGTGCAAACCTATTTTTTGAGTGAAAAACTTGAGGAAAGGTTTGCACCTCGAGATATTTGATCCCTATCGGCGCATGATAGATCCAGAGTTAGATGGATCTAGGCTGGTTCCAATCGGAGGCATCAACGTCACATTTTTCAGATTATTAAAAATTTTGTATATTTTTGAGATGTAAAATGGATCTAGGCCGGTTTCAGTCGTGTGCTACCAAGGAAAACCTATCAAAGACATGATTAATTTTATCGGTAATATGTAAATATATCAAATATTAATATAATCATTTTAAATATGCTAAATATTTCTGAGATTAACTTGTTCATTTTAATTTTAAATTTTCTTAGTTACCTCAGTTCGTTGAGATGATAATTATTGTTAATAACTATAATGATGAAAAATGATGAAATATTTTTTTTAAATGCAAAGTGACAATAATAGTGTTGAAAGATAGAAAATGTGAATAATAAGAACGTATGCATGTTACAATCAATCTCAAACTATTTTCTTCTACTATTCTTATTTCCTCCCTTGTTAGTTTTGTTATCTTTTCATATCGATTATATGAAAAAGAAAATTTATATCATAAACCATTTAAATCTTTAGCTCGATCTGTTGTAGTAAACATGATACCTTGTCTCCCTTGCTCTCTAATATTAATAGCTTAAATTACTATAACACAAAAATAAATCTACATTTTTAATAAATTTTTGTGCTTACACTAAAATCAATGCATATTGTTAATCCAATCACTTTAATATTAATGTGCCATCATATATCCAATTACATCAAATCATAAATCAACATATACATTGAAATCAATGCATTTAATGTAAGCAATCAAATAAGATTAGAAAATAACTTCTACATTGAAATCAATGCACCTAATGCAATCAATCAAATAAGATTAGAAACCACCATCTACACTGAAATCAATGCATTTACTCAAAGAAATGAAATAGGATTAGAAATCGCCATCTACACTGAAATCAATGCATTTAGCGCAAACAATCAAATAGTATTAGGAATAATATACATTGAAATCAATGCATCTAGTGCAAGCAATCAAATATAATTATAAATTGATGTCTAAATTGAAATCAACACATCCAGTGCAAGCAATCAAACAGTATTAGGAATAATCACCTACACTGAAATCAATGCATCTAGTGCAAGTAATCATATATCATTAGAAATAAATATCTACACTAAAATCGATGCATCTAGTGCAAATAATCAAATAGGATTATAAATCACCATCTCCACTTAAATCAATCCATCTAGTGCGAGAAATATTCTTCCCTCTCTCCACCCTCCATCCATATCTATATCCCCATCCATCTCTTTTTTTTCATCTCTATCTCACCCCCCTAAACACACACGCTCTCGCACTCCATATATATCATTTTCTTTTTCAATAACCCTCTCTCCCCATATCTCTCTTCTTCCCTCTCTTCCCCTTCTCTCCCTCTCCCCCGCTAATATCTCTCTTTCCTCCTTTTTTCCTCTCTCTCTCTCTCCCTCTCCCCCATTAATATCTCTCTTTCCTCCTTTTTTCCTCTCTCCCTTTCTCTCCATCTTCCTTATCACTCTCTCTCTCTCTCTAGAAACCAACATCTACACTGAAATCAATGCATTTACTCAAATAAATCAAATAGGATTAAAAATCGCCATCTACACTGAAATCAATGCATTTAGTGCAAACAATCAAATAGGATTAGAAATCATCTACATTGAAACCAATTCATCTAGTGCAAGTAATCAAATATAATTATAAATCGACATCTAAATTGAAATCAACAAATCCAGTGCAAGCAATCAAATTGTATTAGAAATCACCACCTACACTGAAATCAATGCATCTAGTGCAAGTAATCAAATATCATTAGAAATAAATATCTACACTAAAATCGATGCATATAGAGCAAATAATCAAATAGGATTATAAATCACCATCTCCACTTATATCAATCCATCTAGTGTGAGAAATATTCTTCCCTCTCTCCACCCTCCATCCATATCTATATCCCCCTCCATCTCTTCTTTTATGTCTCTCTATCTCACCCCCCCAAACACACACACTCTCACAATCCATATATATCAATCTCTTTGTCAATCCCCTCCTCTCCCCATCTCTCTCTTCTTCCCTCTCTTCACCTTCCATCTATATCTCTCTCTTCCCCCTCTCTCCCTCTCTCTCCATCTTCCTTATCACTCACTCACTCTCTCTCTCTCCACCTTTCTCTCTCTATTTCTTTCTTCTTACCTCTCTCCTCCTCCCCCTCCAAGTCCATCTCTCTTTCCCTCCCTCTCTCCACTCTCTCACATCCTCTCTCTTCCTTCCTCTCTTTCCCTTTCTCTCCCATCTCTCTCTCTCTTCACCCACCAAATATGTTACTATATCCCTCCCTCTCTCCTTATATCTCCCTCTCCCCCCTTATCTCCATCTCTCCTTATTTGTCTCTTTATCTCAACCCCAAACATACATGCTCTCTCTCCGTCTCTCCCTTGTAACTTCTTCTCTCTCTCTCCACTTCTCACTCTCTATATTTCTTATTTCCTACATCTCTCCCCCTCCAACTCCATCTCTCTTATCGATCCCTCTCTCCTCCTCTCTTTCAAGTCCTCTCTCTCGTCCTTCCTCTCTCTCTCTCTCCCCTAAATCCCTCTCTCTTCCCCGATCTCTCTCTCTCTCTCTCTCTCTCTCTCTCTCTCCAATACTCTCTCTTCCCCCATCAGTCTCCTCCTCTCTCTCATCCTTCCTCTCTCTCCCTTTCTCTCTCCCTTTCTCTCCCCCCCCTCTCTCTCTCTCTTTTCCCTCCAATCCTCTCTCTTCCCCCATATCTCTCTCTCTCTCTATCTAATCCTCTCTCTTCCCCCATCCCTTTCTTTCTCTCTCTCTTTCCACCCCTCTCTCTCTCCAACTACATTACTATATCCCTCCCTCTCTCCTTCTCACTTCTTCTCTCCCCCTTCTTTCCATACATCTTACTTTGTCTCTTTATCTCACCCCTAAACATACACACTCTCTCTCCATCTCTCCCTTATAACTCTCTCTCTCTCTCTTTCTTCTTAGTTATGTAAAATAATGAACATAAATATTTGTAAATATAAAGCAGATTATGGAGTAAATATGAAAAGAGGTTTTATTTACTTAACATACCTCTAGTTTATTTATATTTTTTTATTTATTTACCATACCCCTTTTCTTTACTATGGTATTTGGCCCGTAGGCTTGTTATATAATTACATTTTTATTTATAATCCTATTTGATATGTTGTTATTTATTTACCTTACCTCTTTATGCCTCTTTTATATTTATTTATTTACCATACCTCTTTATATCTATTTTATATTTATTTATTTATTTATCATACTTGTTTATACCTCTTTTATATTTATTTATTTACCCATGGTATTTGGCCTATGGTATCAATATTAATATTAGTTAGTTAAAAAAAATTGGATTTTGATTGTTTGTGTTGAATTAACTCTTTTCCTTTGATTTAGGAAATGGTATTGACTTTAGTAAAGAGTAAAGATGTTTAAAATTTTACTTAATTTGGAAATTCAATGTGGTATTTTTTTTTGTTAAAGGTAAATTTATGATCCATTCAAATTCACGTATATAATTTACTATCCATTCAAATTATATAAATAATACATAATTGTATTAGAAATTGATATATGTTCTAGCACAATGTGATTTTTTTTTTTTTTTTAATTTAAAACTTAAGCCGACATTTTGTATGAGGACGTGACCCACCTGACATTGAGGTCATATTGGGCTGTAGATGCGCCTCTCAGCACAACAAGAATGCTCCTTGGCTTTGTCGTCCTGTTGTGAATTGTTCATTAATCTACAATTTGATTATAGATTACATTCTATAATTTGGAGTATAGCTGCTTTTGTGGCAGATCCAACATGAAAATCGCCAACCAAATCTTAACTATATAATGGAATAAACAATAATTCTTCGCTGGGATGGGATGGTAATATTCTTAGTACCGTTTTTATATATGTGATAAGTAGTGGCTTTATTTGAGAGTTTTGTGAATTCATTAGAACACACACTTTCTTTATCTTGAACCTGCAACATTCTCTCCAAATTTATAATATCAATCATGGTCAATTATAGCAGCCATGGTTAACCATGGTCAACCATGGTCGAATGGTGCATTGTGACAAAAATTGTCTCCATGTGAAGATCATGGACAATCATGGTCAACCATGGTCAACCATGATTGATCGAGGTCAACCTTGTTTTATAGAATCAAACAGGAACAACCATGGTCAAATGTCGTATTGTGACAAATATTGTCCCGATATGAAAAGCATTCATGGTTAGCCATGGTCCAACGACGCATTGTGACAAATATTGTCTCGATAACCTTTCCATTATTACAGTTGTATTACCTTTATCATATTTTAAAATAATTATGTTTTTATTCTTTTTTAGGTTATTTAGGGAAATTTTTTCATCTTTAGATATGTTACACGAAGGTGGTTTGGCATTTTTAAGGATTTTAGCAATGTCTTGTCTAATATTTTCTGCTTCAATAAGGTTAAGGTCTTTTAAGGAAACTTCTACATTACTAATGATGTTGTCATGCGAAATTTTGTTAGGAGTGATGGAAAAATTTAAACCTTTTTGAAGAAGGGAAATAGAGGCTTGGTATAAGTTAACACTAGAAAGGTTTATGACCAAAGGATTGTTTAATCCTACATTCTGCGTATTGTTATGGGAAGGGTGAGAGACTAAAAGGGGACTTATAGATCTAGGAATGAGATCTTCTTGCTGAGATCCATGGTTAGAAGGGAAGGAAGGGATGTTAATGAGCAGTAGCTGTTTGATGGAGTTGATGGAGTCATTGTTTCCTTGAGGAGAGAAGTCATGATAAGAAGGACTGATGGAGTCTTGTGCAGAGAAATGGTGATACGAAGAATGATGGGAGTCATGATGAGAAGGATTGTTTGAGTTATGAGAAGAGAAGTCATGATCCGAAGAGCCATAGAAGATGGTGTTGTATTCAACAAAGGAGACGTGATGAAAATAAGTGATGGATTTGGTGTTGTCTTGATCAGGGAAGACACGACGAGAAGGGTCGTTGCAGTCAGTTCTCTCTTGCGCAGAGATGTCGTGAGCGTTGATTCCATCCACATTCCAAGGATGATGCAATGCTACAAAATTGTCTATAGGAACATTGACCCTATGGTTGTCAGGTATATTAAGCTCTCCCTGTGAAATGGATTTAATGGTTGAGCATTTTTTCTACAAATCGACATGGTTCTTTCTGTGGTTAATCAACATGCTGCGACAAGAAACAATGTACGCATTAGTGTGACAGGAAAACTAAGAGGAATGGGATAAAAATGCTATTTTTTTCTCCTTCTTCAAAGTATCTTTGGAATTCTGTCTATTTACTTTGATAAAGGTGTGGGCATCTAAGGAGCGCCACAGATCCAAGCTCAACAATGAGGCTAACACGAGATGTAAGCTCATCAGTTGTTGAGAAATTTTAATAAGGTGAAGTCTCGTTGTTTTTATTTCATTTTTAATTAAGGATTCGCTCAGCTTTCTGAAAATTGAAGTGTTGCGGCCATGATTGAGCAGATGTTTGCAGACAGCGAAATTTGGGGTAAATTTGTTATCTCTGCAATTTTTTAGAAATCACCGGTTTGAAAGGAGTTTTGCCCTAGATAATTGCAATTTTTCAAAGAGGGTAGCTCTGTTCATCAAGTCCCTTCCATATTAGAACTAAATCTTTTTAAAAAGAGAGTCTGGACAGGTGAATTGGTTTTCAAAATGGAGAAATAACCTATTATGAGTATTTTTAATAACCCAATGTTTCAGACTTCTTAAGTGAGTCCATCATCAGGGGTAAACACTCAGTATTCTTTGGAAGATTTATGAGGATTAGGGCAAAGGAATAATAATATAAATAGTAATTTTTAGTAGAATTTTTAATTCTTATTAACGAGATCGGTTGGAAGAAAGGCTAATATAATTTTATTTATTTATTTATTTATATATTTTATTTTACTTTCTATGTTAATTAATTAATTAATTTATTTATTTACTTTTTATTTTTTTAAATTATTATGATTAAAAAATTATGAAATTAATAATTATAGAGGTAATAATATAGGTTAAGGTAGAAATTTTTGTGACTCATTATCACTTTAAGGATTTATTATTATTAAAATTGATGTCATGCGAGGTATGATGTATTAGAGGTTTCCAAGTGTTGCTGATGTTAAGGCCATCATCACGATTCATGTTGTTTTTTCTTTTTTCTATTTCTATGACCTCTTTGAATTTTCCTTTTAGGTAATGATCTTTTTTGGATATAAGTTTAGCATCCTCCATTCGTATGTAATGTGAGGATGAGAAAGCATGTTCTGCTAATGCAGATTTTTCAGTTCTATTCTTAGATATGTCAGCAGTATGCTCCTTAAGTCTAATGTTAAGGGATCTACCAGTTTCACCAATATGTTCTTTTCCACAAGAGCATGGTATGATGTAGAAGCCTTTTTGCAATCTAGGGTTTATATGGTCCTTGGCAGAGTCTACAATATTTCTAATAGTATTAGTGGGAGTGAAAGAAATCTTAATGTTATGTTTGTTAAGGAATTTAGAAATTTTATCAGTTGTTCATTTTATGTAAGGTAAATAAATATTTGTTGCAACAGTATTTTTTCGTATTATTATTCCTATTGTTATATATTTATCAATGTTAGATACAAATGAAGCCTTAGGCTATATACATTTTAAAAAACACACATACACACACACACACACACACACATATATATATATATATATATATATATATATATATATACTGGTGAATTTATAATTATAAGTTGGAGGTTTAGTCAATCTTTTTAACATATCGTGGGACATATCTTTTTCTGACCTAGGTAAGCTTATTGTTTTATTAGTGTGTGCAACTCAATCACAAAATTCTTATCATTTTGTGCACATTTTTCTTATTACAATAGTTTTTTTTTTTCTTATATTTATTATATTAATATTATTGATAATAACATTAATAAAAAAAATTCTTAATATGATTAATAATTGATATACGCCCTTTATATGTGTTTATTGGAGTTTATCAACTACATTTATTAATGTGATTGTGCTAGTTATAGAAACTATAAAAACTACATCAATATATACCCAACTACATTTATTAATATGATTGTGCTAATTTTAAAAACTATAAAAACTATATAAATATATACCCTTCCTATTAAAATTAATAACAGCTCTTCAAATTTGATGGTGGGTGAGTTTTCATAGATTATTGATGTGTTGTGGGCACGCCATAAAGATCATTGTGGCCCTACAATGGTGAATGTTCCGTTGATTTTGTCGTCATAGTGTGACTTGTTCATTAATCTACAATTTGATTATAGATTACATTCTATAATTTGGAGTATAGCTGCTTCTTTGTGGCAGATCCAACATAAAATTCGCCAACTGAATCTTAACTGTATAATGGAATAAACAATAATTCTTCGCCGGGATGGGATGGTAATATTCTTAGTATCGTTTTTATATATGTGATAAGTAGTGGCTTTATTTGACAGTTTTGTGAATTCATTAGAACACACACTTTCCTTATCTTGAACCTGCAACATTCTCTCCTTCAAATTTACTCATTGTCGTCTTAATGAATTGTGAGATAACCGTGAGGTAAGCAAGTTGCGTCATTAAAACTATACCAAAAACATAAATTTAGTACTTGAAAGGCAGCATTTCCGGGTATCGAGGTCTGCTACTACTAAGTTTTTTTTTTCTTTCTACTGTCACAGAGATGGTGATACAAAGAGAGATTTGACAGAGGCAGAGACAGAGACTGACGATGAGGATGGCGATTTGATGTCAGAGTTTAGCGGGCACATAAGCTTCGGTCGATCCGACACTTCAGATATCCAGCTTAGATTGCCATATTAATGCGTTTTAATGATTTGGATGTTAGATTTTCATATGAATATGTTAATACAATCTAATTCTCCTGTGTATCCAATTCTCATTGAGGAATGAATATTGCTCTTCGTTACAGACTGAAAGAACGATCGCGGTGCTTGCAAATAAGGGTGGCACCTAGTTTCTCCGTGCAACATGGTAGTAAAACATGAACATAATGGAACTGAATACGCGTGTAATTGAAATTTGCAATTCGTCTCATTGCCATATTATATATATATGAAAATCATATACTCTATTACCATATTATATGTATATGAAAATCATATACTCGACACTGCCCACAAGTGATCCAATTTGAACGAATAGCAACGCAACTTTAAATTCAAATTTAAAGTTCACATTTAAATTTAAAGATAAACATAAATATTCTAATATTCTAATTTTATATGTAATTACTTCTTAATTTTTAATATGGAGCTGAGTTTTGATATTTAAAAGAAAATATATTAATTAAAAAAAATATTTTAATGTTAGTAACAAATAAAATATTTATTATTTATATCCAATAATATAAGTTTATAATAACTTTATATAAAGAAAGAGAAAGATAAATAATGGAAATTAAATATGTGATATTTAAAAAAAATATATATGTATGGATTTGTTATTTATTTATAGGCATATTTACTTCGATGAAGATTATGATGATGATGGTTAACATTCATTGAGACCAAACTTTGGTCTATCGAATCTAAACAAAAAAATTATTTAGTTTGTTTTAAAATTGTATTTTTATGCTCAAAAAGCTTAGAGAAAAGCATCTCGAGCTCACTATAATTTTGACATATTAAAAGGCTAGGAAGGTCGGTATTGCAACAAATATTGTGAAATTGAGATCTAATGTGGGTGTACGTAGGGCACTATAAGAGGAAGTGATTTTCATCCTCAATGTTCATATTCTCACAGAGATGGCAGACCCTTTCCACCCATGGTGTTTTTGGAATTGCTGAGTGACTCATTTCACTATGGAGCTCATGAGAATTCGTTCTTATCTTGGCTATATTAATCTTTTTCTTTGAGCTACTTAAAAGATAGAGACTTTTGATTTTCTAGAGTCGGGTTGGTGACCTCCTTATAGTATCTTAATTTTCATTTAACCTCTAAATCTTTCTCACACCACATTTTCCTTTTAAACTTAGAATTAACAATATTTTTAATGTTATTAATATTTTACAATGCAACATTTTCTTCAATCTCCCAATGGTTTAACGAGGCCCTGGTATCTTTATACCAACCTCTTTTGACCCTTAGGTGGTTTTGGTTGGAATTTAAAGCTAGTTTAGGAAGTCTATGGTCTCCCATGATATTGATTTTATGTTTATACAACAGGATCCTAGCCATATCTAGGCTCTCAATAGGGGAAAGGGCCACTTCTATAAGGAGAATAGGATAGGGTCTATTGCTTTTAATTTTGAGGTTATACCTTATAAAACGCCTATGGATTTGCTCAATATTTCTCCACGATTCTCTAGAGATGTTGCAACCCCAAACCTCACATCCATACAAATTAACAGGAGTGCCAAAAGTTTCAAATAAGTGCTTCTTTTTATCCCATATCACAAGATTTGCTGCTTTACAATTATTTTCAAGACCAAAATAAGCTTTCCACCCTCCATTAACCCTTCTCTCAATGCTATAGTTCCAGTTGAGTTTGTGATGAATATCAATTCCTAGGTACTTGTAAGAAGACACTTCTTCCAAGCTGCTATTGTCATACACAAAAATAGCGTAAGTGTCCTTCTTGGATTTGATAATCTTAACTTTTGTTTTGTCAGTGTTAACAGTCATACCCATGGTAGAGTACAAATCCTTAAGAAGTCTTAGTTTCTTATCAAGATCAGATGGGCACCTTGCTAGAAGAACAATATCCTCAACATAGAGAAGAAGGATGATGACTCTTCCAACCAAGATCGTGCCAGCAAAACCTACTTCCTCTAAAAAAACTTCTAGTTTGTCGATGTAAATGCCAAATAGGTTAGGGGAGTGGGGGAAACCTTGTTTAACTCCGATATTACACTTAATATATTTCCACCACCCCTCATTGCTTTTAAACTTGGAAATTACATTCTCGTATAACCTTATAACGACAACTCTCAACTCAAAAGGAACCTTTAGCTCTTCTAATCTATTCCATAGGTTATTTCTAGGCACCGTATCGAAAGCCTTTCTAAAGTCCATAAAGAAACAAAAGAGATTGGATTTGTCATTACGACATTCCTCCATAATGATCTTAAGCGTAACAAGGTGGTCCGTTGTTGAGTGCTTCCTTCTAAAACCCACTTGAACTTTAGCCCACTTTCCTTCACTTTCAAGCCATGTGCTCATTTTATTTTCCAAAATGATACCATATAACTTGGCTAAGAGAGGGCTAATCATAATTTTCTGATAATTAGAGGGGTTATTTGTATCCCCACTTTTAAAAATAGGAATAATGAGTCTCTGAGTTCACGGTTTAGGGAACCCTTGCTTGAAAGCTTGATTGAAAATCTTGTGGGTGTGAGGGATGAGGACATGGCCTCCGATTTTTAAGATTTCTTCTTGGTAGCCTTCAATGTCCTTAGATTTTCCAATTGTCGGGCGCTTAACCCCAAAATCTATGTCTTCTAATGAGAAAAATTCTTCCATTGTGAGAAGGGTTTCAAAGTTATCTATGACATTTAGAGATTCATAAAGTTTTTTAAGATAGGAATTCGAGTTGTGTAAAGAAATTATATTATTATCTTTAGTTTTTCTAGTTAGAATCTACCTCCAGAATTTCTTAGGAGATAGCATAAAGAGGTGTAAGAGATTTTCTTGTCTTTTATGAATATACTGTCGTTTTTACCTTTTAGTTAGGGCTTTGTATATTTTTATCTTTCCAATTTTAAGAGACTCATCAAAAAATTCCTTAATTTCTCTCATCTCACTTCTACAATATTTATCATACCAAGGGTTGGTTTTGCTACTTATTTTATTACTTGAAACTTCAATTGAGAGCTTGTTAATATAATATGAGAGGGTTGTAGTAAATTATGTAGAGGTCTTATATGTTGTCTATACTATATAAAGGAAGAAAATTAATTTTTAATTCATTTAGAAAAAGATAATTTTTATTTCTATAAAAGATTAAGTTATTTTGGCTATAAGGATTATCTTCTATGGGATCTCTATGCATGAAAAAAATTAGAGTTATAATTAAAGGAATATGATCCAAGTCAGGTTCGTGGTCGTTTAAGATGTCAAAATTTATTATTTCATTGTCTAAATGGATATCGGAAATAACATAATCTACCACACTTATACCAAGCCCATGGATATAAGTCATCTGGCTAAAATTGGGCCACTTCTTTAGACCGTTGCAAATTATGAGATCTTGAGCACTGTAAAGCTTGACTAGCTCAGACCCAAACAAATTTTCCCCTAAATCTTCAGAGCTTCTTTTGTGCCAGCTAGCTAGAGTAAGGTCTTCGTCTAACAAAAGAGTATTAGGGTTGGGATAATTTCTTAGAAGAGTAGCTTGGTTGCTTGAATTTTGAGCATTAAAGTCACCCATTAAGAGGATATTACCTTCATTCCTTAGGATAGAAATATAATTCTCTAAACCATTGTGAGGACCATTTTTATCTAAATTGTTTTTATTATAAAAGTTAGAATTGAGATGGGAAAAATAACATATTTCTATGTAGGTTTCTTTAATCATTAATGTTAGTAATATCTATCCAAATATATTGTATGTAAGTGTCATTTACTGTAAAGCCTAGCATGGGAGGAGGTGTTCCTCTTAATGTAACAAGCCATACCCCCAATGCCTCTACGGTAGGATCACTTGCTCCAGATTGACCATAGTAAAAATCCATCTATGTTAGGGACCTTAGATTCTTCGTTCTCCTAAGTTTCAACTAGTAATATAATATCAACTTCATTCAAGATCTAGCTTAGCTTGGGGCCATTGTTCCATGGAAAGGCCCGAAAGTTCCAAGAAAGAATATGGAGCATGTTGAATTGCTATTCATTACCATCTTTTTGGTTTCTATTTCAAATAATGACTTTTTCTATTTCTGATTATTGCCCATTTTCCTTCGTTACTAGCTTCTTTTACCTTTTGAATGCCCTTTCTTAATTCTGCTTGATCTTCTCGAATGAGATCTTCATTTATGAATATTCCCGTTTCTTTTAGGCTTGATGTTTTACTAAGTATGCCATACCTATGGTGAGTAAAGCTCACCTTTATCCGGATGAGCCTTCCTTTATTCTCAGTTAATATAGCTTTGACATATAATATTTTCAAATTATATTATTAAAAGAAATAAAGTAATATTTTCAAATATAAATATTTCAATATTCTAATATTACCTGTAACCACTTCTTACTTTTTAATCTTACTTTTTAATATGGAGTTGAGTTGTGATATTTAAAAGAAACTATAGTAATTAAAAAAAAACATATTTCATAACAAATAAAATATTTTATATTTATATTAAATAATATAGTTTTATAATTATTTTATATAAAAAAATGGATAAAGTAATGGAAATTATATATATATATATATATATATATATATATATATATATATATATATATATATATATATATATATATATATATCTGTGTGTGTGTGGGGTTAAATGTCTAATTGAATATTGCTTTGACATATACTATTTTTAAATTATATTATTAAAAAAAAACTAGAGAAGATTATAAATGGTTAAATGTCTAGTTTAATATAGCTTTGACATATAATATTTTCAAATTATATTATTAAAAAAATCTAAAGTAATATTTTGAAATTACATCATTAAAAAAAAAATAGAGAAAATTTCTTTCACATAAATATATATTAACCAACCTAGATCCATTTTAACTCTGGATCTATCAAGTGCCGAGAGGGATCAAATCTCTGGAGTTGGAAACCTATCAAATCTCTTAAGGTGTAAACCTATTTTTTGACTACAAAACTTGAGGAAATGTTTGCACCTCGAGAGTTTTCATCCCTCTCGGTGCTGGATAGATCCAGAGTTAAGATGGATCTAGGTTGGTTCCAGTCGTGTGCATAAAACAAAAATGTATCGAAGATATGATTACTTTTATCAACAAGATGTAAATATATCTAATACTAATATAATCATTTTAAATATGCTAAATATGTCTCACATTAACGTGGTCATCAAGGAAAATATATCGAAGATATGATTAATTTTACCAATAATATGTAAATATATCTAATATTAATCTAATACTTTTAAATATGTTAAATATGTCTTAGATAACCTGGTCATTTTAATTTTAAATTTTCTTAGTTACCCAGTTTTTTGAGATGATAAATATTTTTAATAACTTTAATGATGAAAATTGATGAAATAAAAATTTTGAATGCAAAGTAACAATAATAGTGTTGAATTCTCAAAATTGTGAATAAAAATGATGTAGTCAATTACAAATAGTCTTCCTTGTGATCAATCTCAAACCATTTTCTTCTACTATTCTTATTTTTACCATTGTTATTTTTCTTATTGTCACCATTGTTAGTTTTTTCATATTTTCATATTGATTATATGAAAAGGACCGTTGAAATTATAAACCATTTTAATATTTAGCTCTAGCTATCGTAGTAAACATCATACCTTGTCTTTCTTTCTCTTGAATATTAATAGGTTGAATTACTATAAATCCTTATTGAATGATTCCTCTTCTAAAAGACCTACAGTGTCTCCTACACCTGACATGATGGCTATGGATTCAAGCTCAACTTCTTTTGCAACTTGTACTTCTTCAATCAGCTCATCTTCTGGTGCAACTTGTACCTCTCGAATCTCGTTTGGAGATAAAACTTGAGGTGCTTCAAGTGCAGCTCGGAGTGAAATGTTGGGTGGAGATGGTGCTCCTATGGCTCTCCTTATTCTGGTCCTAACCTCAGGACTAGCAACCAATAGTTTCCCTTCACCCCTCTGCAACTTCAACCTTGTAAGCACCACAAATTTACAACCATTAAAACTCTACTTGCACAAAAATCAAGAAAATAAATAAAATAACCTTTAAAATTAGATATGATACAAAATTGATCTGAATTTGAATGTTAGTTTTGTTGTGCTAATTTTATCTCCTGATTTATAAATATTATTCTGATCTTATTCTTTATGTGAATAGGTTTCCTTGGTGTTTATGAATGTCAAAATGGTAAATGAGTTGAGTTTTTAAGTTAAATTCAAGAGCATAAAGAATGAAAAATAAATGATGAAAATAAACAATAACAAGTATAACAAACCATCACAATTGATCCTTTAACACAATGTTTTGATGGAGTTCACCCCTCCTAGGCTACATCTCCTTAGTCCATCTTCCATGGCTTGGGCTTCTGTATTAGCTCAATATGAAAAAATGTTGTTTACATTCACCTACAAATTCTCAAATCCGCTTCAATGTGTCCAGAATGTCCAAATCATTCATAAATCATTCTTATTATTCTCAATTTGGTCGAATTTTGCCAAATATATCGCCAAAACAATTTTACCTAGTAAATTGCCTCCAAAACTGGAGAAGACTCTAGTTAGCCTTGCCAATTCCGCAGGTACGATGAATTTGGGGTGACCACCAAATATGCCACTAACTTAACTCTGAGTTTAATTAATATAATCGTGGATTAACTACATGTTTAGCTGCGCATAATTGTGTTTAGTGGGAGCACATAGATGAGGTTATGTGGTAAGGACATATGGTGAGGAGGCTGGCCCACGGGGCTGGCCCCCTCCAAACCCCCGTCGGCTGATCTCTGCGAAAATCAGTATAGCTAAAACCCATAGTCTTAAAGGACTATCGTGATGGCTTAATGGTAAGCTGACACATTGTGTTTGGGGAGGCCGTGGGGTCGAGCCTTGACCTCCGCCCAAAATTTTTATAATTTTTTTCCCAAAATATAGGTACGCTCAAAATGTTTAAACTATAGTATATTCAAAATTTGTAATATATATCACATTCGGACTTTGCATATAATTCAACTTGTAATCCAACCTTAAGATACACAAATGTGCCCATATATATTCGAACCATAGCATAAAAGTGAAAATTCAACCATGTATTGTAATGAGATTTGAAATGTAGACTTTGGATAGGGTCCACCGTAGGGGGGAAATGGTGGGCCCTCGCTACACCACGTGTCTGCCTCTAGTTGGACCATTCTAACCTTATATAAAATTCTCATTCTGTAATATTCATAATTAGCGACAGCTAATTGGAACATTCGATTTTGTTAGTTTTCCATCTATAGTTTGTAACTAAATAAAAAAAAAGTGAGTGAAGAGGGTCTAACTCACTTAAGTGAAATAAGACATCCACCTAGTAGCACAACATTGTGACTTAAGGGGGAGTCAAGGGGGGCCTAACACCATGTAGAGGAGGAGGGCCTATGTACACTCTAGAAGTTTCTGCAAGCTTCTGCGCAAATAAGGATGAGTATGTCGAGGAGAGAGAGGCTACGTTGGATTTTGGAGGGAAAGCAACGTTATAAAAGATGAAGGAGCCTCCTCATTTCATTCATTCTGGAGTTGATGCTTTTTTGAGTGAGACATTTGTCTTCTTAAGCACGCTGGTTGTTTAGCCTGTCTGCAGCACTGTTTAGTGCATTGAGTGTCTCCGGCCAGAGATCTCGCCCTTAGCCCCGGGGGACTTCGAGTGCCTGCTCGGGCAAGGTTGGTTTTTCAATATTTTGTGAGTCGTTTTATTGTTTGGGTTTGTTGCAGAGCTAGAGCTTAGGGAGACTGCGCATTCACTGGTAGAGAGGACGCAGTCCATTGTGGAGGAGCTTCGGATTGGTGTTTTTCCAGGTGACTTAGCCAGGCTTTTGAGCAGAGGGTCAGCCTTTGCCCCTATGAGACTTTTGGCGGAGTTTGAGGCAGTGTTTCAGCTGTTTCCATCTAGCCACTATGCAGTGCCTTGGAGGCTAGCGTAATTCATTGGGGAGGCAGTTTCTGGTGATTTCCGGGGTTGCCCATTCTTGGTATGGTTTCTAGAGTTTGTCTGGGTTGTTGAGGAGAGGAGGTTTGCCGATTTTCAGCTTATTCCGGCAAGGGGATTAGCCCCTAGTCTTCAGTCCATTCTAGCAGTAGCAGCTACACAGCAGTTTTCCCACAGCTGGGATGCAGTTCATAGAGCAGCCATTTCCGGTATTCTCTGAGAGTGCTTTCTCACTTGCCTTGAGAAATATTAGCCTACTGTACTTCATTACATTTCTCAGATTAATAAAATGGCTCAGTATTTCCTCTCTATGTTTTCTGGATGAGTTGTCATAGTTGCCGTATTTGCCGTATTCTCTTTCTATGATATTATGTGTCTATTATTGTTTTTGAGCGTTCTAATTCTATACCACTTGGTGCGTTTATCTTTCACTCTTCGACAGAATCTGGAAAGGGCCAGGTAGCCTCCAGATCTCGTTCTCTTTTTAGAGGCGAAATATCCGGTAAATGCCCTCCCAGTCTATCTCTAGTTGGAGTTTGTCATGTTTTAGAGATATCCCTGAAATGGGATATTACAGTGGTATCAGAGCATAGTTTTGGTTTAGCCTATGGTCTATGACATCAGGAAAGAGACCATATAGAGGCAGGAAGTATAGAGACCATGAGCATAGGTTGGAGACCACCGACGAAGAGGAAGACTGTGGTTGGGTAGAGGACGCAGATTAGGAGAGAGAGCCTGTGACAGACGTAGAATAGGTGGAGCTTGTAGTATATTTAAGAGAGAAAGAGCTGATGGCAGATGAAACAGAGGCCAAACAATTGGGAAAGGCACTCCTCAAGTCTGTGTAGGATTTAGCTAGACAGATTGAGGTGATGGGACAAAGGTTCACAGCTATGGAGGCTAGGCAGCGTGAGACTCCACGGGTTTTCTAGGTCAGAGAGGGATCAGGTACATCCCACCATTTGCCGGAGCAGGGTGCTGCTTAGCGTGATATTCCTCAGTTGACAGCTTCACATGCACCTACCCGCTCTACCATGCTTACCTTCTTGGGATCAGATACAGGGGCAGGAGCCCAGTAGGAGGCAGAGCCTAGACACTTAGATGAGTATTTTGCAAAGTATCAGTCCTACGGGCAGGATTTCAGGGATGCTCTCACATTCAGAGATTTTGTGCAGCTCCAGCGGGATAGTAGACCCCGCGACCATCATAGAGGGCACCAACATTATCATGACGGAGATTCCTACTGTGCCTCTAGTAGATTTCATTTGCCTACGTTTGATGGATCATCAAATAGTTCGGCAAAGTCTTGGGTGGAGAAGCTCGATATCTATTTCCGGCTTAACCAGATGTCGGAGACGAAGGCCATCAAGGTGGCGACATTACATTTGGATGATGAGGCCTAAGACTAGTGGTTCCATGGGATGGTTACACTCGAACACTCTACAGTGACGACATATGTCGAGTTTACTAGGAGGTTGATGGAGCGTTTTGACCGGAGGGATCCAGAACAACATTTTGTTGATCCGATGAAGCTCAAGCAGACAAGGAGCCCAGAGACATACATTGCAGATTTCTTAAGGGTCTCAGTGATGGTTCCAGATCTATCTGCGACACGAATGATCTATATGTTTGTGGAGGGATTGGCAGAGCCACTTGGAGGTCTAGTCAGATCTACTAGACCAGCTACACTATAGGATGCTATCAGCAGGACCAGAGACTTACAGGATGCATTGCCCAGGACGCGGACACCTTACCCCCAGAGATAGGGCTTCCAGCCCAAGGGGAAGGATGTGAGGGTTCCCGCCCCAAAGGGGAATTTGAGACGGGCACAGATAGATGATGATGTCAGGAGGGCGTTGAGGAAGAAGTGGTTGTGCTTCACATGTCAGGAGCCATGGGCACGAGGGCATAGGTGTGCTACTGGAAAATCACACTTCATTGAGGTCTTCTCCGATGATAGCGGGGAAGAGGATGAGGAGGATGATGGGGAGGAGGCTGGAGATAGTTAGACGACCCAGGATCAATTGCCGCCTCCACCTCCAAGGACAGGAGGTGCAGCTTTTGCACCCACAAGTGGGGCCCTTGCAGCTTTGCGAGGAGTTCCTAAGTATTTGAAGCTGCGCGTACGAGGTACAATACGTGGCTAGCGAGTATCAGTCTTGGTTGACAGTGGGGCAACCCACAACTTCATTGATGTGCAGATGATCGAGCGGAGGGGTATATCGACCGAGAGTTTTGACGGGTTTTCAGTCTTGGTCCCAGGAGCCCAGACGATGCAGTGTGCCTGGTATGTTCCAGAGTTAGCAGTGACGATGGGTACCTATACCGTGATCGATCACTTTTTTGTGGTCAACATACCAGATACCAATGTGGTGTTGGGTGTTCAGTGGTTGATTACTCTGGGGAAGGTCACCACGGATTGGGAGGCCTTAGAGATGGAGTGGGATGATAAGAAGACCAGGAAGCATGAGAATATCCATGGGTTGCATACTTATCCACCTCAGACAGTGTCGGCACACCAGATGGAGGTAGACTTCCAGAAAGGAGACATAGAGTGGGTGGTTGAGTTATGGGAATCAGAGGCAAAGACCACCGGTCAAGCAGTTCATCCAAATATACAGGCCATCCTTGACAGGCATGAGGTAGTGTTTGGAGATATATCACCAGGTCGGCCACCAGATAGAGGGTTTGAGCATACCATCGAGCTTGAGCAGGGTATTCAGGTGGTGATCACTACACCTTATAGGCATCCCAAAGCCTATCGGGATGTGATTGAGTGGGCCATCCAGGATTTGTTGGCTATTACACACATCAGACCGAGCACTAGTCTGTTTTCTTCTTTTGTAGTGCTGCTGAAGAAGAAGGACGACATCTTGAGGATGTGCATTGACTACAAGGCCCTGAGAAAGAAGACGCTGAAGAACAGGTACCCTATAACCAGGATCGATGAGCTGATGGATGAGCTGAGTGGAGCTAAGTTCTTCTTGAAGATTGATTTGAGATCAGGGTACCACCGGATTCATGTGAGGGAACAGGACATTCCCAAGACCACCTTCAGTTGTCATTATGGGCACTTTGAGTTTTTGGTTATGCCTTTTGGGCTGACCAATGCACCAGCCACCTTTCAGTCTTGCATGAACCATATCTTTTGTAGTCGTCTGAGGAAGTTTGTATTGGTCTTTTTTGATGACATAATCATATATAGAAGGACTTGGGAGGAGCATCTCTAGCATATAGAGGTCGTGCTACGCATCTTGGAAGAGCAACAGTTCTATGCTAATCTCTCCAAGTGTGAGTTTGGGATGATGGAGATGTTATATTTGGGTCACATTATTGGAGTGGATGGAGTGAGGGTCCACGAGGAGAAGATTAGAGCCATCAGATATTGGCCGGAGTCGAAGAATGTGATGGAACTTTGAGGGTTCATTAGGATATGTACCTATTACAGGAATTTCGTTAGAGGATTCTCATAGCTTGCTGCATCCCTTACAGATTTGACAAAGAAAGGGGCATTCAATTGGTCAGATATAATGCAGTGAGCCTTTGATAGGCTCAAGGAGGTGATGAGTAGTTGCCCAGTGCTTGCATTTCCAGATTTTACACAGCCATTTGTCTTGGAGTGTGATGCGTCAGGAGAGGGGATCGGCGTAGTATTGATGCAGGGGGGACACCCTATAACCTTTAAGAGCCGGAAGCTCCTTCCGCATGAGAGGTTGTATTATATATATGACAAGGAGATGTTGGCCATCATGCATGCTTTGGCCAAATTCTGACAGTATTTGGTAGGGAACAGGTTCAGGGTGAGGACTGATCACAACAGCCTCAAGTTATTTTTGGAGCAGAAGTAGCTACAGGAGAGGCAGCAGAAGTGGATCAGTAAGATCCAAGCATATGACTTTGACATTGAGTATGTCAAAGGTAAGAATAATGTGGTAGCAGATGCCCTTTCACGTAGACTAGCCACGTTATCTCTTATGAGCTTGGATACAGATTCGAGGGCTCGATTTTTAGTTGAGTACTCCAAGGATAGATTTTCATGTGAGGTGCTAGATGGACAGGTGGCGGATGACAAGTACAGGGTGGTTGATGAAATCATCTATTACAGGGATAGGATATTCTTGACTGAGGGATCTTAGCTTAAGAAGAAGATACTCCAGGCATCACATGATTCTCCATTGGCAGGCCATCAAGGGTTTACCAAAACCTACAGGGCCATTAGAGAGAGGTTCTCATGGAAGGGCCTCAAGGAGGATGTACTCCAGCACGTCATGGAGTACGATGTTTTTCAGAGGAATCAGGGGGAGATGAGACATCCCGCAGGACTGTTGCAGCCTCTTCCCATTCCAGAAGGGAAATGGGAGAGAATTTCGATGGAATTCATCATAGGGTTTCCCATGGTGCAGGGTAAGGATGGTATCTTTGTTGTCATTGATCGACTGATAAAGTATGCACACTTTTTCGCCGTATCCGCACATTGCACAATAGCACAGGTGGTCGAGCTGTTCTTCAGAGAGGTTTTCAGGTTGCATGATCTTCCTAAGACCATCATCAGTGACAGGGATAGCCATTTCATGGGCGGATTTTGGCAGGAGATTTTCTGACTAGTGGGGACGCAGTTGGCACCGAGTACCAGTTACCACCCACAGACGGATGGACAGATGGAGATAGTTAACAAGTGGCTGGAGGGCTACTTGCGTAACTATGTCAGTGGGCAGTAGCGAGCGTGGTTGAGATGGTTGCATTTGGTGGAGTACTGCTATAACACGACACACCACATGTCTATTGGTATGTAACCATTTTATGCTTTGTATGGGTACCATCCTTTACCTTTTGCTGATGTGATGTTCGGTGCTAGTAAGGCTCTTAGAGCCAAGATTTGGATCCAAGAGAGTCAGGACATCCTCCGAGCTCTCAAGGACAATATGGCTACAACACAGAACCAGCACAAGATGTATGCCGACAGAGGTCGGGTGGAGAGACAGTTTGAGGTAGGGGAATTGGTCTACCTATGGTTACAGCCATACTGACAGTCATCGCTGAAGCAGAAAGGAGCTGAGAAGCTCAAGCCTCGCTTTTACGGGCCATACAGGGTACGCAGGATTGGGCAAGTTGCATATGAGTTGGAGCTGCCCCAAGGCAGCAAGATCCACAACATTTTCCTTGTATCATGCCTGAAGAAGGTGCTGGGGCAGAAAGTGACAGTGATGGAGGAGCTACCACCTACAAATGATGAGGGGCACTTGGTGTTGCAGCCGGAGGCCATTATTGATATGAGGGAGAGGTGGTTACAGAGCAGGATGGTCTGGGAATTCTTGGTGAGGTGGAAGAATTTTCCAGATGAGGATGCCACTTGGGAGAGGGAGAAGATTTTGCAGCATCCATCACTTAAGTTGCTTGAGGACAAGCAAAATTTTTCCGAGGGAGATTGTAATATTCCTAATTAGCGACAGCTAATTGGAATATTCGATTTTGTTAGTTTGCCATCTATATTTTGTAAATAAAAAAAAAAAAAGTGAGTGAAGAGGGTCTAACTCACTTAGGTGAAATAAGACATCCACCTAGTAGCACAATGTTGTGACTTAAGGGGGAGTCAAGGGGGGCCTAACACCACGTAGAGGAGGAGCGCCTACGTACACTCTAGAAGTTTTTGCAAGATTCTGCACAGATCCTATCAGTATGTGGAGGAGAGAGAGGCTACGTTGGGTTTTGGAGGGAAACCAACGATATAAAAGATGAAGAAGCCTCCTCATTTCATTCATTCTGGAGTTGATGATTTTTTGAGTGAGACATTTGTTTTCTTAAGCACGCTCGTTGTTTAGATTGTTTGCAGCACTGTTTAGTGCATTAAGTGTCTCCAGTCAGAGATCTCGCCCTTAGCCCCAGGGGACTTCAAGTGCCTGCTCGGGCAAGGTTGGTTTTTCAGTATTTTGTGAGTCGTTTTATTATTTGGGTTTGTTACGGAGCTGGAGCTTAGAGAGACTGCGCAGTCACTGGGAGAGAGGATGCAGTCCATTGTGGAGGAGCTTCGGATTGGGGTTTCTGCAGGTGATTTAGCTAGGATTTTGAGCAGAGGGGTCAGCCTTTGCCCTTAGGAGACTTTTGGCAGAGTTTGAGGCAGTGTTTCCGCTGTTTCCATCTAGCCACTGCATAGTGCCTTGGAGGCCAGCGTAATTCACTGGGGAGACAGTTTCTGGTGATTTCCGAGGTTGGACATTCTTGGTATGGTTTTTGGAGTTTGTTTGGGTTGTTGAGGAGAGGAGGTTTGCCGATTTTTAGCTTATTCCGGCAAGGGGATCAGTGTCTAGTCTTCATTCCATTCTAGCAGTAGCAGCTACACGGTAGTTTTCCAGCAGTTGGGACGCAGTTCATAGAGCAACCATTTCTGGTATTCTCTGAGAGTGTTTTCTCACTTTCCTTGAGCAAGATTAGCCTATTTTACTTCATTACATTTCTCAAATTAATAAAATGGCTCAGTATTTCCTCTTGATGTTTTCTGGATGAGTTGTCGTAGTTTCTGTATTTTCCGTACTGTCTTTCTATGATATTATGTATCTATTATTGTTTTTGAGCATTCTAGTTCTATACTAATTGGAGCATTTATCTTTCACTCTTAGAAAGAGTCTGGAAAGGGTCAGGTCACCTCTAGATCTCGTCCTCTTTTTAGAGGCGAAATATCTGGTAAATTCCCTCCCAGTTTATCTCTGGTTGGAGTTTGCCGTGTTTCAGAGATATCCCTGAAACGAGATATTACACATTCAACCTTAAGGGCAACACTTAAAAAAATATCACCTTAAAACAAAACTCGTGAATCTTGGAGTGACACTTGTCAGATTGTCGTTGGGCGAAACTAAAAAATATTCCCTGAATATACTTAGAATTGCTGATTGGGCTACCATGTCACCAACCTGTCCCTTTTTCAATTTTTTTAGTTGTTTAGGAAAATGAACAAAATGCTCTATCTTCTTCATCTACACTCCATTTTCGACGAAAAGAATTGCGTCGGATTCCTGGCGACGTGCTCTTCATTGTAGTTCAGTTTCCATTAAATTTTGAGCACTTTTATTTTTCATCTTTTACACTGAGCAGTTGATCACTTAATGTTTCATGTTTCATATTAAAAAAAAGTATATATTGTACTTATTGCTGTATTCTCTAAATTTCATTACTATGATACTAGAAACCTTAAGATTTTTTATATGGATTTTTAACTTTCTATTATTATTTCACAGAGTTATTTAAGAAGGATGAATTATTATCTCATACGCATAAAGTATGTGCAATTGTACCTCCAAAACAAATTCTTCATAGTGTTGTTGAATATATTAAAAATACTAGGAATGATTTGAGAGGAGAATTGGTTAGAAACAAAAATGTAGTCAAGCCACACTTCATAGGAGAAGTAGAGTGGAAAAAGTTATTGGATGAGGTGGCTATCAAGAAAAAAAGGAAAAATGGAACTTCGGTTTGGAAAAGAAAAATATGCACATACTATACAAGCCTCGAGGTTGTCCACATGCCATTGTTTGGAGAAATGTGCAATGTTATCTGCAGAGGAAAAATTTCTAAGCTTAATACACTACTATGATTCACAAGAAAAAATTATTTTTTATATAATCAAATTTATAACTATTTCATTGTTATTTAATACATAGTTCTAAGTGCTCAATACTAAAATGTCTAAATATGACAAATATTTTGCTTCATGCTATGGTGTATCTTCTCTCATTCATCAAAATATTAAAGATGGATTTCATGATATTATCGATTATGAGGTATTTTTTCACCTATAAATTTTTTTTCTAGATAAAGTTTCATAAAATGAACGAAATATATGCAAATGAAAGTTTGAATTAATAGAATTTATAGTTGTGTTGATCTTATCCTATATGTGTCTTAGGTAACTTTTCGGTATGATGAAAAATAAGATGAAACTAAACTTTGAATCATGCTTCAACCTTACCATATGCTTAGTTAGTTCACTTCAATTATTTTTGAAATCAATAGGATTCTTTAGTTATGAAATACTATTAAATGCATACGCTTTTTATGGTTTATTTCAATCCAATTGAATTTATTGTTTGATTTTTTCATCGTTTATTTCATTTATGTATTTTTATTCAGAAACTTATGTTTATAATTTTCTTTTTATGATTTTTTCATGTAGGTGGCAATAAAATTTTTGAAAAATATTTAAGGATGAACCATACAAGTGATTTCAAATGAATTATCAGTTTCATTGTTTTTTCATATTTAATCATAAATAAATTTCAAGGCACCTAAGACATTTCACTATATTTATAAATGAAAAGTGATTTTTGATAATAAAAGTTGGAACATATGTATACATCTTAATAGTAAGAATGACGTAAAATTTACATAAATATTATGTAGGTTGGTTAGTTATAATTACTCTTGTTATCATCTCTACTTTAGTTGATGCATTTTATTATTAGCCTCCTAAGGAAAAAGAAAGGTTTTGAACCTTCTATATTATGTTAAATATTAGTTTCAATACTTGTATATTTTTCTATATTTGAATTATAAATTTCTTAACAAATCAAACTTTTATTTTCTTTCATTAAATTATCTCTTCGTTATATACATAGATTGTTTTTATTGTTGTATAATATACTTAGAATTTCATCATATGTAGATATTTGTGATTATTCATTTTTTGTGAAAGATATCCATTAAATATATTTATCATAACTAGAAAGATATATAATAGATTAGAAAAACTCAGATTTTTGAAATATCACGCCATCTTGAAGTTTTCATGCCATAGAGTTTTTATTTATTTATTTATTTTAATTTTCAAATATTGCAATGATTAATCTACATTATCAATACCATGTTGACCAAAATGATCAATAGTGATATTATGTATGCAAATTTATTATGCCTATCAACTTGGAATCATTAATGATTCAATCGAGACATTGTTCAATTACTTGTAATTGATGTTTTCCATAATGTATCGATCATTGTTCCAAGCAGGTAAGCACAAAAAGATATCATAGTTTTATTGTACACAATGAATTAAGATTTTTGAATGCAACTAGGGAATACTTCAATTATGTTAGTACATTTGATATAAATTAAATATATTTACGGTAATTGGATTCAAGCAAAAGAAAATGGTCAAAAAATTTTCTTTGGTACTAAAATCAAACTCTTCGCACAATCCAAACAGAGGAACACATAGCTTACAAATTATCAAATAAAACTTCTTAGGATATCTTTAAACCTTGGTAATACATAACCTTTCTAAAGCAAGGAGGTTATTTTTTTTCACCATTTCATATTTTATGGTGTTTTGCACCATATACAATTTTTTAATAATAATAATAAATTGTACCATTTTTTATTTTATGGTGCTTTGCAACATATACAATTTATTTATAACAATCATTTTTATATTGTTATATAATTTTTAATTTTTTGTAAATTTGGTTTTGGTGCTTTGCATCACAATATCTTGATCCACGTGAGATTGGTTTTTGATGGTTTGCACCATACACCATGGATGCGACATATGCATTTAACACCAAATTTAACATTTTTTACTAACTCCATTTTTGCACCAGAGAACATAGCAACATTTGTGTATCCCCACATTACCACCACTTTTGCGCCACCATTTGAAAAATGAATATTTCTCAAATCCTTTACAAATAGTGGTGCTAATGTGAGGTTAAATGACCATTCTTCTTGTAGTGATAAACCCCTTGGGTTTATTATTCTCTTGTGTGTATAATATCAATCATGGTCAATCATGGTCAATCATAGGCAACCATCGCTAGCCATGGTCAAATGTCACATTGTCACAAAGATTGTCTCAATATTAAAATCAACCATGATTCATTGTCACATTGTGACAAATATTGTCTTTCTTATAGTATTTATTTAAGGTTTATATACCTTGGGCTTATAATATTAATCCATTAGGTTTAATATTACTTCTCTGGGTTTATAATGCCTTTGGTTTTTAGTATTAATCCATTAGGTTTATCATTCCCTCAAGTTTATAATATCAATCCCTTAGGTTTATTAATCTAAGGGTTCACCTTATTATTTAATATTATTTCATTTTCAATATTATTTAATATAATAATAATCATAATTTTATTGTAAAATATTTTAATAATTTTTATTATTAATTATAGTGGTAATAATAATGTCCCATGGGTAGCTCAATTGGTAATTCCAGAAATATGAAATTGTTGTAACTCGAAAAAGAATTACAAAAAATAAAAAATAGTGATAATAATGATATTTTTGTTGCAATATTTTTTTATTCATATTATTTTTATTGTTATATATTTATCAATTGTAGTTCCAAAAACATGTAACATGTAATAATATATATACATGTAAAAAAGACAGCGTACTATTATTTTTTAATCTACATCAGTTATCTTATCATTTTGTTTATATTTTTCTTATTACAATAATCTTTTTATATTTTTTATATTAATATTATTAATAATAACATTAATAAAATCAAATTTTAATATTAATAACTCACATTTTTTAATATAAATGTATTGATTATAAAAACTACATGAATATATACCCTTCAAATTGAAATTAATACCACCTCTTGGAATTTGATGGTGGAGGGTTATCAGTCATTATTGATGTGCTGTGCACTATGGACACCATAAAGGTCGTTGTGGCCATAGAATGGTGAATGCTCCATTGATTTTGTCGTCATAGTGTAACTTGTTCATTAATTTACAAGAATGCTCCTTCGCTTTGTCGCCATGTTGTGACTTTTTTTGCAGAAGAAAAAAATGCTAATTATATTAATATATAAACAGTACATTGACTTGTATAATCTCAGCTGTAAAGATCTGCAGCGAGAAATCCACCATACTGGCCAGATGATAATCTACAATTTCATGATAGATTACCTTCTATAATTTGGATTATACCTCTTCTTTGGCGGATACAACAGGAAATTAGCCAATCGAATCTTAACTGTATAATGGAATAAACAATAATTCTTCACGGGGATGGTAATATTGTTAGAACCGTTTTTATATATGTGATAAGTAGTTGCTTTATTTGAGAGTTTTGTGAATTCATTCGAACGCACGATTTCCTTATCTCGAACCTGCAACATTCTGTCCTTCAAATTTACTCATTGACGTTTTAATGACTTGTGGGATAACCGTGACGTACGCAAGTTGCACACTAAAACTATACCAAAACCTAAATTTGGTAGTTAAGGTAGCACCTGCACATGCATGTAGCGGCCCTTTCCTGGTATCGAGGCATGCTACTACTTATTTTCCCTTTTTTTTTTCTGAACTGTCAGCGAGGTGGTGATATGAGAGAGATTTGAAAAACATCGGACGCAGTCTGGGGTGTCTTCACATTGCGAACCCACTTCCTGAGCCACCGTTAAGTCATACATATCTCATTCTTTTGCCCATACTGATAATCATCACTCCTTCATTAATTTACACACTCCCCACAACACGCCTTTCTTCCCTCCCTTCCCCTATATAACACCAACGTTATGCCCATTCTATCCACAATGGTTGAGCTTTTTTGCAATAACAATATACATATTATCATTAACAATATACAAATTCTCTGTATATCCCACTCCAAACAATGCAGACCCTACGAGTCTCGCCTTGCTTGGAAGAAAACCACGAGGATGTGCAGTTAAAGCAAGAAATGAGAGAAGAAAGTGGTAGTTTTTTTCATCGACTTCTATGCCGAGAAGAAGCAACAGGGTATTCATCTCGTATTTACTACAGAGCTCCGGCTCTGGGAAGAATCCCTTTCAAATGGGAAGCCGAGCCAGGGAAGCCTAAAATGGTGGGAAGGTGTTATATGAAGGTGGGATTGGTTGATCATGACACCCTTGAAGCCACCACCGTCCTTTGAAGCCACAAATAATGGCAAGTCAGGCGGAAAAAGAAGGACCGGTTACTGTAGAAGATCATGTACTTCCTGCGACAACGAAAAACCCAAATGAAAGCAAAGGTGAGGCGAATAACGCGAAGTCCAACATGAGAGATTACAGAAAGCGACGCAGAGAAAATTAGAGATGATAGGATGATGAAGAAGAATGGTGGCATTGGTATTACAAATTGGGTAATTTCAGATTCAGATTGTAAGGTTGATTACGCAGCAGCAGAGACAGAGACTGATGATGATGGTGGTGATTTGATGTCAGAGTTTAGCGGCCACATGAGCTTCGGACGATCCGACACTAGTAGTTCCAGTTCAGATTGCCATATTAATGCATTTTAATGATTTGGATGTTAGATTTTCATATGAGTATGTTAATACAATCCAATTCTCATTAAGGAATGAATATTGCTCTTCCTTACAGACTGAAATTGGTAGGTGCGGTACAAGAACGATTGCGGTGCTTGCAAATTAGGGTTGGCACCTGGTTTCGTCAACATGAACATAATGGAACTGAATACGCGTGTCATTGAAATTTGTAATTCTTCTCATTACCATATTATATATATGAAAATCACATTCTCGACACTGCCCACAAGTGATCCAATTTGAAGGAATAGCGAGGTGCAAACCTCTCTCGCATGATGCATTTTTAATCTCACATTTTTAATCTCACATGGTTGGTTCAAAAGAGCTAAAATCTTAGGGTAGAGATTAGAAGTACCGCCTCTGTTCCATATTTATAGAGAAAATAATTCCAAGGCTGATTTCTTATCAATGATGGGACTGAAAATGAAATATGGCTGTCTGCAGGTGTCCCAATATGTCAATAACATCAAGGTCTGGTGGAGTAAAATTCCCATTCCATGAGACTGCAAAAGGGAGGTTGAAGGCCCAGTTTTAATGGGCACCTTTTTTTGGTTGCATTTTCATTACTCGATCTTATCTCTTTACTTACAGTTATTATTCATAATAAGTCCTAGATTTTTGCTACTTAAATGAGTATAGGCAAACTACATCAAGCGAGCCAGCCCTCTATATCAAGCAAGCATGATCACAAAATCAAGCGAGCCAACCCTCTATATCAAACAAGCCTGATCACAGAATCAAGCGAGCCTGAAAACAACTCAAACAGAACACGATATCATGGGAGCTAGCAAAGATATACTACGAGCCTAAAATACTGTTACTTTTTTTGTCTGAAGGTGGAGAAGTCGGAAAAGAAGGGACAAGCGAGCCGAAGCTGATGGAATACAACATCATTTTGGTTTATCCCACTCTACTATAGCAAGCGAGCCTGAGATATAATTTTACTATTTTACAACATGAGAAATATCAATTAAGATTAACCTCCTATGCTACAACAATTGAACCTCAGATATATCTTATTCTGTCATTACGAGAACTAACAATTAAACAAGGATAAAATGTGTTAAAACAAGATGTAAATGATCTATAGGAGGTATACTTTGATACATGGTTGAAATTTCTCTCTATGTATCAAGATGAAGAATATAATGGTCATAGGCAATGCAATATTAGAAATGAAAATGTGGCTATCGATAGGGGGAGTCCTTATTGGAACATAGAGATTCATATGAACAAATGTATGACAAACTAGATGATGAAAATGTACTCGTTATACTTTATATAATAGAGTGGTTTTTTTCTTTCTGAAAAAAAAGAGGTGCTAACCTTAATTCAAATTTAACATTTAAATTTAAACCATAAATATTCTAATATTCTAATTCTATCCGTAATTACTTCTTACTTTTAAAAAATAAAAATAAAAAAATTTATATATATATATTATAGTTATAAATAAAATATTTAATATTTATATCAAATAATATAATTTTATATTAATTTATTGGAAATTATATATATATATTCTTAGATGTTAGAGACCAAATACTGATCAACAGATCCAACTTCCATTAACGCTAGCTCTAGATAGCTCTGGAATTGATCTGACGCTCTGAAGCTCATGCACGGCCTTGCGGCCTCTGCCATTGCCGACCCTACATGGGCTCCCCTCGTGGACCCTTGGTCAAAGATTTGGTGGCTCAAAGCTCTCCCAAGCTTGACGCCTCATCTTTCTTCACCCGCCTCACTCATAGTTCCATTTTCGCCAAGCCTGACCTAACCACTGCAATCACTAACAAAACTCAATACAAAGGGAAAAAAATGTAGATACATCAAAGAACCATGATGCTAATATTACCACCCGAGAAAATGAAAACGCCGCCAACGATGGTGAAAATACTGAAACAAGTCCATCACACATACCCAAGAAAGCAAGTGCATGCCATCCAAAGGCCCAGAAAATACCATAAGTAATCATTCAAGATCCAGACATGGCAGTCTACAGATACTATATGTAGGATCATGCCATAATATGAAAATTTATGGGAATTTAGCCAACGGAGAAAGCCCTCAATGGTTGGATCGAAGTGAAATGGAAACCAAAAGGAGAAATCAGCCTACAACTTGAATCCAAAGGATTTTTCATAGTTGTTTTCGACCTCTTAGAAGATCAAGACAAAATATTGGAAGGAGGCCCTCATTTCCTCAACTCTGTCGACCTCTACATGAGCTTGTGGAAGGAGAACTTTACCCGTGAGAAAGAGGACTTTACAAGGGTTCCAGTCTAGGT
Source organism: Pinus albicaulis (assembly GCA_034641835.2). Taxonomy (NCBI): domain Eukaryota; kingdom Viridiplantae; phylum Streptophyta; class Pinopsida; order Pinales; family Pinaceae; genus Pinus; species Pinus albicaulis. The sequence continues at coordinate 23,228,660 of MU968317.1, forward strand.
TCGACTATACTATCTACCCATTGATTACTGGGCACCCTCCGTCCTCAAAGCCATAGGAGACGAATTAGGAGAGTATATTCAAATGTTTAAGGGCACTAGTAATGGGAACTACATATCATATGCTCACATATGCGTCTACATCGATGTTTCAGGGGCTCCACCAGGAGAAATAAGTCTCAACTATAGAGACAACATCTGGACACAAAGAATTTACTATGAGGACATACCCTTTCGATGTCGGAAATTCCATGACCATGGAAACCTCTTTCGGGAATTCCCACAAAAAAAGACAAATAAGCAAGGAGAAGGACAAGAAGGGATTCACCCACATAGGAAACAGAAGCAAACAGGGGAAAAGGGAAAACACAAAGAAATATCAAAACAAGGTATCCCAATACAACATATTTGTAGTCTTGAACTCCACACATGAACAACCAATCCATCACAACAATGAGGAAGAAAAACAAACATAGCCAAAGCACACCACAGGAAACACCTCCCTGCATGCTGAAATATGAGAACACAACATGACATAAAAGGAGCAAGGTCAGGAGGACATAGAGATGGAGTAGACACATGAAACACCAACCCCAGAGGATTATGTGATAGATTAGGTTCTAGAAGACGTCGATCTCCAAAAAATTGCAAAGGAATGGAAAAACAATGGAATTGATGCCATTCCAAAAGATCAAATCCAGAAAATAGAAGAGGCCTTCATACAATAAGAAATCATGATACAAATCGAAGAACAAAATCCACCGGGCACCGAAGCACACAGCGATATCCTAGCCAATATAAGTACTGGACAATACTTTCCCAAAGGCCCCAACAGGAAGCAGGGCTACAAACCAACGAGGCAAGTCCTGAGAGAACTTGGCACTCCTCTCATCAATGAAGGAAAGGTAAAATCCCTAACCCTAATCCCCAAAATTTCTTAATGATTTTCATAACTTCGAATATTAGAGGACTCAACAGTCCTGACAAAAAAAGGATCCCAAAAAATAGAATAGCAACAGAAAAACCAGGCATCATGTTGCTCCAAGAAACAAAGAGCGACCTAGAAAACATGGAAATGATAAATAAATCCTGCTTCAAACACTACAACTATGCAACAATCTCATTTAGAGGCTCCATAGGAGGCATAACCACTCTATGGAAAAACTCCCTATATGAGCTCACTAACTTAGCAGCCACCATACACACTCTTACCATGGTCCTAAAAATTATAGGATCCAAAGATATTTTATGCGTGACCAATGTGTATGCTCCCCATACTGTCACTGAATGAATATATCTGCTGAAAAGTCTCAGCAAATTACAAAATTTTCTCCACCATCCTTAAAAAATCATCACAGGGGACTTTGATATGGTGGTCAATCTAAAGGAAAAGAGAGGAGGTATTAGAAATCTGGACAAAGACTCAGAGGCCTTTAGGTCAACCATAGATGATCTAAGTATTATTGATATCCCCACCAAGAACGGCTCCTTCACTTGGAATAATAGGAGGGGTGGAGAGAGGCAAATCACATCAAATTTGGACCGTTTCCTCCTTTTGAAAGAAATCTACCTTACAACTTGGGAAACAGAAGCTAGAATTATTCCTTAGGGAGGCTCTGATCGTTGGCCCATTTCTCTGTCAGTCCAAATCTCTGATGGACCCAAAAGAAAGCCCTTCAGATTTGAGACATTCTAGCTAGATCACCTAGATTTCATGGGAAAATGAAAGAATGGTGGGAGATCCCTCAATCCAAGCATGGAAACAAAATGTATGAGTTCCAGCAAAAACTAAAGCACATAAAAACAGAGATAATGACTTGGATTAAGCAAACCTTTGGAAATATCATCACGAAGAAAAAATTAATAGAGCTCAGGCAAGAAGCCCTACATCAAAAAATCATCAACAATGGCCTCACCGAGTACAGGAAAATGGAGGAAATAGTGCTACAGAATAGTTGGGAGGAAAGGGAAGCTCAAGAGGAAAAGCTACGGTAACAGAAATATCGCATCAGTTGGTTAAAATGTGGGGAGAAAAACACTGCCTTCTTCCACCGATCCATGATCCAGTGCAGGAAACATAATAGAATTTTGAGCCTAAAAACTATACTTGGAGCCATCATACACACTCATGCTGAGATGGAAGAGGAACTCAACCAATAATTTTCCTGACTCCTTGATGAAACCAATCATGATGCGTTTGAAGGAATAAAAAAAATAACGGATCATATTCCTCCATCCTAACTCAGGAACACAACTAAATGGTACTTAGAATGGTCTCCATGCAAGAAGTTGAGGAGGTGATTATGTCCATGTCCAATGGAAAGGCTCCAGGCCCTGATGGCTTCAATACTAACTTCTTCAAAGCATGTTGGCGTTTGATGAAATTGGAGATCTATGATCTCATGGAAGAATCTTGCGTTCAAAAATCAGTCCTAAAATCTCGAAATACCACCTTCCTCGCCTTGATTTCAAAATTTGAAGATGTGGACTCTCCCAACAAGTTCTAGCTTATTTCTCTTCATAATTTCATCTACAAGATCATATCCAAGGTCCTATCCATTCGTATCAAAACCATTCTCCCTCTCCCCATCTCCCAACACCAAACATGGTATGTAGAAAACAGACAAATCCTGGACAATATCACCCTCTCCAAGGAGATAATTCACTCTCTCAAAATTCAGAAGAAACTAGGTATACTAATGCAATTGGACATGTCCAAATCCTTCAACAAAATTAGCTGGGAATATACTAGGAAAATCATAGAGGCTTCCGACTTCAACAAAGGTTGGATCAAATGGATCATGGCCATGGTAACAATTGCATTTTTCTCTATTCTGCTCAATGGTTCTCCCTCCCAAATCATCACCCCCACCCTAGGTATCTGTTAAGGCGACCCCCTTTCTCTCTTCCTCTTCATCATCGTGGCTGAAGGCTTAATTCATTCCATCTTCGTAGCCTCCTCCCTAAACTCCATATCCGACATCAAACTCTACCCATCTGCTCCCCCATCCACTCATCAACTATTCATGGAAAACACCCTACTCATAGGCACTCTTACTTTCAAAGAAGCCCCCGCCTTCAAATCCATCTTATCCGATTTCTCGGAGGCCTCGAGTACGACCATCAACATGGATAAATATAAATTGTTCTTTCTCAACACTCCATCTCCCATCAAACAAAATATTGCTAGAATTATGGATTTTAAACTTAGTTCCTTCCCTTATAAATATCTGGGAGTTCCCCTCTCAGACAAACAACTCATTAAATCCAATTTGGAAAATCTCACAACAAAGCTTCAAGAAAAGATAAAAAACTGGACCTTCAGAACTCTTCATTTTGTTGGTCGACTCATAGTTTTCAATTCAATATTTCAAGCTATTCCCCTCTACCAATACTCAACCCTGGCGTCCCGCAAAGCCATCGCTTGCCACCTTCAGAACATCCAAAGAAATTTCCTCTAGAAAGGAAAAAGGTACAATGAAAAATGGGCTCTTGTGCCCTAGGAAAAAGTTTGCAAGGAAAAGCATGAAGGAGGCTTGGGTCTGAGAGACCTAGAGAAAATGGGTAAAGCTTTGGGGGCTAAGATGTGGTGGAGAAGGATCACCAACTAACACTCTTCCTGGGCCACTCTATGGAAAGCTAAATATGCTCCCACTCAGAGCCCAGAAGATCTCATCCACTTAAAAGACACCATCAAAGGCTCTATAACGTGGAATCAAGCTTGGGAAAACAAAAAAATCATCCAATATCATTGTTTTTGGGAAATTGGAAATGGAGAAAATTCTTTATTCTGGGAGGATGAATGGCAATGAAGCCCCAAGCTTAATCAAGAGCAGTATGAACAGATAAAAACTCACATACGGAACAAAAATAAAATCCTAGTGAAACACTACTAGAAGGACAAAAGCGAAAATAAAGACTGGACAGAATGGCTTGTTGCTTCTGACTGGGACCACCACACCTATCCGATAGCCTGGAACAATCTCTCCAAAGAGCTCACTCAGAGACAAATACAAAGGATGGAAGAGAAGGACAAACTAAGATGGGGGAAGAACCTAGCAGGCCACTTCAACCTCAAGTAAGCCTATTGAAATGTGATATTGCACAATCCCATCCCCCGAGAGTGTAAATGGAAATACCTATGGGCTATAAAGTAGTAGCAACAAATATCCATCTTTATTTGGCTCATCTTGCAGAGGAAAATTATCACATGGGACAACCTCCAAAAGAAGGGCTTCATCGGGACCTCTAGATGCATTCTCTGCAGAATTGAGGAGGAGAATACCAACCACTTGCTCAATGATTGCTCCTTTTCCTCCAAAATTTGTAACTAGGCCACCCTGATCTTCAAAACCACTGACAGAAACCCTTCCTCCATTCTTCTAACCATTGAGAACTGGCTCTCCTCTTATTCCTCACATCTGCAGATTAATCGTGCCTGGACCCTTTTACCAGGTATCACCTACTCGTCCCTTCCGAAGGAAAGGAATGCTAGAACTGTCAAAAATATGCAATGACCCAAAGAAAAACTAATATCCCCCATCAAGAAAATCATCCTGGAATCAGTAAGCCTTCGACACTCTCCCTCTCCCTCCAGCCCCTCCTGGGAGGATATTTGGATCATCCATTTTCTAAACCTCTCTCTCTCTCCCCCTCTCCCCTAATCTCCCTCAATCCCCCACCTTAGATTGATGCTTTGACTTGACACCCCCAAGAGACTGGCTTCATCAAGCTGAATTATGACGGAGTTGCTAAAGGCAATCCTAGCAACTCTGGCTTTAGAGTATCTTTTAGAAATCAAGTCGAGAAAATATTATGTCTTTATCAAGGCAACCTAGGGCACTCAACCAACAATGTTGCTGAAATTCAAGAAATGGATCATGGTTTAGCGATCGCTCGCGATCACAAATTTTGGCCATTAATTGTGGAAGGAGACTCAATGTTAGCTACGCATAGTTTTCAAAATATTCAGCAAGGGTGCAAAGCAGACCGAGTCTCAGAAAACTGGTGGCTAAATAGGATTCTCCACAGAATTGAAACACATATCAAACTTACGAAAGGTGTTTCCTTCAAGCCAGTCTGGCACAAGGCGAACTAGCTGGTAGACAAACTTGCAAATGATGGGGCAGATGGAAATCTTCACCTCCTTTCCTAAGCCTCGGATGATTATCAGCAACCCAATGCAAAGCATGATTATGCCATCATTATGAGGATGGAAATATCTAGCCAAAACCACCCGTTGACGAATCCCCATGAGCCTAACCCATGATTTCCCTAAATGGTACCTCCCTTAGCAGCAGGCAAAGTACCTCAGTTGTAACTGTTAGTTGCCATGGGAGCCCATCCACCTCCTCACTCCTGTGTGATCCACATTCCCTTCTGACGAGATCAATAAAATCCATCATTACTTATCTCCTACTCTCATAACAATCCACCTGGCCTACAACCTATATGTTTCAGACCTTCAATACTCTTGCCCTCATCCCAGATTTCTCCTCCAACAACCTCACCTTCCATTGTTTCATTCTACTATCGGAAATCACCCGACCCTCTGCTCTTGTTCTACTTCCCATTTTCTATTTCCTTTCCCATCAGATTATGCGCCATCATTTCCCCAGTTATCCCTGCCTTCATTCCACCATGTCCACCCGATGCAACAAATATTCTGCCTTTAGAGGGAACAACCAAGGTAGGTGCCCTAGCAGAAGAGCCTGTGCCTCTCGATGGGCCTCTGCCAGTATGTTGCCAATAACCAGAGCAAAGACTGATACTCGACATGCGGCCATCAATTATGAGACGGTGGTTAAGCTTGAGGCTCAACGAAGGGTGGCTGAGCTTAAGGAGCAAGCGTGCATGGTTTGATAGATCATTTCCACTAATGAATTAAATGAGGAGCTCAATTTGATCCCCTACCTAGGACTCACAAGATCCAGGGAGAATCTCTTCAGTCGAGCCATCGAGCTTCACTAGCAGACCAAAATAATGGTTGGTCTCGCCATGCAAGCTAAAAGAGAACACAATGCCATTCTACAGAGGAAGTTAGATGACCTCACCCAGAAATTTACTTTGTATGTTAGTGCTGTCCACCATCGTGATTGTGTCACCAAGGAATCACCCCATTATGCTCTACTAAAGAAGAGGACGGATAATGAAGAAACCCCTCCTACTGTCAAAATAAAAGTCAATGGTGCCACCACTAGCAACCACACCCAGAATGCTTCCAATGAGGGTAAAACCTCCGATCAGTCGATCAGTCTCAATGCCGACGAGGATATTCAGTAGATCCTATCTGCCTCTTTCTCAGTTTTGGCATACTTTATTTCTTTTGCACTGGTTTAGTGCCCGTATGACCTATTTTCTTGGATCTCAGACCCCATATCAAGCACTCAACTTTTGTCAGTTACCCTTGGCACTTCAAGCTCTCAACATCCAAGAATTTTGTGCACCTACTGATTTCCATGTATATACTTATGTAATGACAGGAAACAATTTCCAGAGTTAGGTCGTGTTTCCTTGTTGCATGCACCTACTCATCACCATGTAATTACTCGTTGAAGCAGTTAATAGAACTATCTAATTTACATATATATATATATATATATATTTGTTATTTATGGATAGGTATTTTCACTATGAAGAAGATTTGTAAATGGTTAAAGGTCTAGTTTAATATAGTGTTGACATATAATATTTTTAAATTATATTATTAAAAAAAAAACAAAAAAAAATTATGGCATAGATATATATTAATAAAAAATACATTTTAACTTTTCCAAAAAAAATTAGAATTAGAATGTTTTATTATGATTGCTTACCATTAAAGAGACATGTAAATATTTCCATAGTCCACATGAATTTCACATATGATATGTGTATCTATGTATAGCACCAGTATAGATCCATGTTAATTTTAAGTCTATCAAATACCAAGAGGGATCAAATATACAAACTTGAAAAACTCTAAATTTTACACTCTAGAAAAGATTTGTAACTCAAAATATTTCATCTCTAAAAACTTAATAAGTTCAATATTATATCTAGCCTAGCATGGTATTTTAATACTCAAAAAACATATAGATCTATCCTTGCATTTACACCCCTCCTCAAATACTCCCCACCAAACTAGCATATGATTCTTGTCTCTAGCTCTTGGCTACGTTTTGATACCAAAGTAGTCGACATGCCCTTATAGTGTCTAACTCAATGAATCACAACTTTCCTCATAGATTCTATCTTATTCAAACCATCCATAAGTGCAAACTAAATTCCTATTAAAATAGATAGTCATAGAGTGAATGGTTTAAAAAAATTTGACACATTGCACTCATTCTCATCATTAAATAGATTTTACAGAGATCATGAATAATCTACAGTTTTCTTATATTAACCACTTATAAAACTATGATTTTCTAAAATTACTCGATGTAAGAATGTCTAAAAATACCTTTCTAAATATGACTCGGTCTAACAACTAACTATGCAACTACTTTAGTTAACTAGAGAGATAGTACTCCTTAACACTCCTTAATTTCAATTTCTATGTTCATTAGTACAAACAAATCCCCCTTAATTACGACCACTACTTCTTGATGCTTTAAGTCTTAGTTAGGCTTACAATACTTTAGTTCAATTCGAAAGGTGGTTTTGATTCTAAATTTTGGTGCATGTGTCTTCATCTCTATGATGTGCACGCTTTTTTTTTTCCTTTTTTTGTTCCAAAAATTATGTTCTTCGCATTTGTTCTTCTTCTTCTTCAATATTTCCTTATCTTCGTTGTCATCTTCATCTAGTTCATATTATGCATCTCACTATACCTCAACTAGTGCTAACTAGATTTTTCTATTAACTTGCATGATATAAAAAATAATATCTTCATGTTCTTTCTTCTCCTCTTCCATTGTTACAAAGTCTTCAACAAATTTTATGGATTTATTTATATTTTTTTGTTACTTTTGATGTTTTAGTGATAATGGATTTTCCATAATTACTTTCATCGCCATCGTTCTTAGTCTTTGTAAGACACTCTTTAAGAAATGATAATTCAACTTTCTCTCGAATTCAATAAAGTGTTATGTTCTTCTCACCTATTATTGTTGCCTAAAGGTGGTTTCAACTTCATCATCTTCAAATTCAATGTCATCTTCGACACATGTATATGCATGATATTGTAATGCTTTGTGAAATGGTTTTTCTCCTCCTTTCTCTATCTATCAGTTACAAAATATACAAAGCTTCTTTAGACATGGTTTTTGTTGCAATCTTGGAGAGAATATTGTCATCCAAACCTCATCGAATGAGAAACATTGATGTTGCATCATCCTTCTTGATCAGAAAGGGATCATCCTTTTGATCTTGATTCATAGCCTCCTAGGCCACATGATTTTAGGGTTCCTCAAACCCATTCAAAACAATGTTCCATAAATCATCTATTTGTAATTTGGTTCTCATTTTAATGGCCAAAAATTCATAATTTTTGCCAATAAAAAATGATGGTAACCAATAAGAACCACTAAGAAAATCCATATTAATAAAGTATGGAATACAAAAAATGCTAAATAAATCCATTTTGATATTTCTCAAGGAAGTCAATTACCTTCCAAAATCAACTAAAAAAGGAAAAGTAAATTGCATTTTTTGTATAAACCCATTTTTATTTTTTAAAACTTTCTTTGAATCGATATTAAAAAAATAAAAAATCCCTTTCACTAGTAGAATTTTTTTCACCAAATAATAATTACCATATAAAGATATATAAAAATACCCTCCACCATAAATAAAACTCAACCTAAAAATTTCCTTTGATGCACAGGGAATGATTTTTTTTTTTTTTAAATTCCAAAATTTTATAAGGAATATTATCTGATGCAAGAGCATCAAAGCTAAATTTTTATTATTCCTTTATGTAATTTAGGGGCTGAGATATTTTAATTATTTATTTAATTATTTTTCTCATTTTTAATTAATTAAGAGAAAAATATAAATGTGAGGATTATTGTAAATATTCCTTAAAATAATTAAGGATATGAGTGGAGTTGAATTAGGTAGATAATCTAGGGATGAGGAATTCCTAAATTGGACTTAGTTGAGTCCAAAAAAAAGATAGATCTAAATTAGATTTTAAGTTGAGATTTGTGTGGAGGAAATTATGGAATGAAATAAATTATATTTATGTATAAATATGTATCTTGTGAGGGTGAGAAAGGACAAGCGAGGAAGTGAGGAAGTGAGGAATACAGAGAGAGTAAGAGAAATGGTTTGAAGGTCCGAGAGCCAAGAGGCCGCCCATTGTAATATTTGGCCAAAGATTTTTTATGTTTTATATCAATATTTTATTTATGTGGCTCTCTTTCCTTCATATGTATTTTTGAGCTGAACATATTTGTGGTTTTAACGAATAACTTTAATTTTGAAAGTAGCACATGAGTTTTTATATGCTAGGATCTGTTTAACCCAGTATCCTAGCATCATTTGTTATCGGAGCTGAACTTTCTTGTAGATGAAAATGGTGTTGCATGCTGAGTAAATGAGGAGCCACATATATTAATAAGGGTCATGAGGTTGAGGAGAGTGAGAGTGTGAATCTCCATCGCTATGAGTTACCATTGAATTCTGAGCTTGATCTCAATCGGAGATCGTGACCATAAGACCAAGGGTCCATACTGGCATGAAATTATGCCATAGTTTGGACACAAACGATTGTGGTAGAAGGGTGTGATCGCATTCCATTTATGCCATATTTTGGACACAAACGATTGTGGTATGAGGTTGTGATCGTATTTCATCCTTCTACCCAGATGGAAGCCTCTCAGGGCCGTAACCAAGGGCTAATTGGCGAAAATTGCAACACTTCATCACGTTTTTCCTGAGAAGACGTTAACCTAGAATCTGTGGGATTGTGATGCAACTGAAATATACAGTGCTGCATAGTTAATCAGAGGGGGCACAGTCAATACGTTCATGTTTCCAGGTAAATGTATATTAAATTTGACCTTCCTATGTGACATTGCGTTGATATCTTTTTTTTCTAAGTAAGCGTAATCTATTTATCAACAAAAAATATGTACAGCAGGAATTAACTAGAGCCAGGCCCGAGTTCGAGGCCTGTTAGAGAAAAAAATCAGAGTTGAGCACTGCCCTCCACGAGGGAAACCAGTGCTGTAAGTTTTCCAACAAAATCCCACGTAGGGGATGCATATAGTTCGGAAAATATGAAGCCTACGAGACAGAACCGAGAACATTAAAACAAACATGAACATTTTCATAATAAAAGAGCCATAGCAAAAAACTAGGAATGAAGGGAGGCGCTACTCGTCTGGTGCTTCTTCAACGACCCTGCACCAGAGTTCATCTGGTTCTCCATCGGTCGTGTACAGGTCCTCAGTAGAATGAATAACCTTCTCAGCAGTAGGAGTCTGCTTCACCTCGCTCGTTTGAGTTTGTTGCTACGCGCTCTCAATGCCATGGTCCTGAATTTCATTGTGCTGCCCTTGCTCATCCAAACCATTGTCAATATTCATCTCATTCGGCTCCAGACTCAGCTGAGCAGCCTCGCCCTGGCTAGCACCCTCCTGGTTGATATTCATCTCCATATCCTGTACGTTCCCACCACCAGCGCTTTGCCTCAGAGCATGCATTTCCGCACCACTCCCTGCCCGCCTCCTGGAATTAGGAATCGACTCCTGAGGGGATTCTCGAAAGACGCTTGTCACAGAGGCGGTGATTCTTGGGAGGTTAAGCGCACTGTTGAAAGAGAAGTGCCTTGTTTGGGAGTGAGCAGAAGCTTGCGGGTGAGTGGGGGAGCGAAAGCTTCGCCCAGAACGAAGAATTCGACCCCCGGTAGCTCTGGTGGTGCTGTCAGAAGTAGGAGAGACCGCAGCAGAGGTGCTGGAGGAAGTGGGGGAGCGTCTTATCTGCCGCCGAGAGGAGCCTCTTCTGCATCTCATCCGGTGCCTGAGACGCGGCATGCTCTCAGTCGTGTCAGGAGCCCTGGATAAATTCAGGAGCAGGACAGAAGCACTGGCCAAGTGCGAGAGCAGGAGCAGGACAGAAGCCCTAGATAAATGCTATGTCCAATTCCCCGAGGCATGCATACAATTCCCAGCAATAGAGAAATGTAAATTATCACTGAGCTCTAAACAGCAATGAATCCTGGTGCGTTTACCTGTCACAGTGCACTCGGAAGAGAGCCGAACGTCGGGAGAGTAGCAAACTGAAACAGGCCTGGGAAGACTGCTGGAATAATGCTCATTCACCATCCTGTAGACAAATGAACCAGTTCTACTGCCAACCTTCAGCATTAACCCCTCATTAATTTGATTAATCGCCATGTCCAGGTCGCAGTGTGTGGAGTAATCTCGAACACCGGTGGCTGGGTTGTGATGCGCGCTGGGCTGTAAATGCCATAAATGCTGCGCTCTCCTATGCAGGTGCCAAAGGACACTTGCTAGTCTGGTTGGCATATGGCTTGCCATAATGATACCAGACCATCTAATCAACCTGTTGAACCTCTTAACCACCCGCATCTGGGTTTTCTGCATCTCTTTGGAGCAGCATTTGGCATTCCTGTCTTTGATCATCATTTTGAAGTATTTCAAGAGTCCCAGTGAGAAGGTTGTGTTCGTTGTCGACTCCATTATCGGCCAAGAAATCAACAACTCTGTTTCCCTCCCTTCTGATGTGCTTGAAGATGAGAGCCCCATTTTTGATGAGCCAGTCCTCAATGCTTTTCAGACGAGCCTCCAATCTCCAGCTGTGGGCAATTTTCTATGCGTGAGCCCCATTGAGGAGCTGCTTGGCCAGGTTGATGAGAATTTGTGAATCCCCTTCAATCTCCAGAGGATGAAGCCTTAATTGATGAGAGAGGAGAAGACCCTACCAGAGACCTTTCAACTCTGCCGAATTGTTAGTGTCCCAACCGAGATTCCCCATATAGATTACTGTAGGATTTCCTTTGTGATCTCTGATAATGCCTCTGAAACCTGCTTTGCCTGGATTTCCCTTAGAAGCTCCATCAAAATTGAGTTTGAAGGTATTCTCCGGAGGGGGGTCCACAGCCTCTTGTTGTGATCGGCTTTGGGGGTATTGCTCACTGGCGCTCGAGGGTGAAGTTGAAGTCCCCAGTTGTCCCAGATCGTTTTTTCCTTTCCCAGCGTTGGGAAGTCATTAGTGTCCCAAGAGTGCAGATTTAAGGACTTAGCTAGATTGTGACAGAAGGTCCTCCAGATAATGTCCAGAGGAGTGGTCTTATCCCTGAAGATACGTTTGTTTCTTTCCTTCCAAATGGTCCATAATAATAATCCCGGGATGAGGCTCCAAAGTTGGTTAAGGAGTGCACTGGCATAGGGGTGTTGAGGCCATTCTCTAATGGTGTTGAAAATATCTTCAGAGGGTCGGCATTTTTGTTGGCATCGAAAGCTGACCTTTTCCCACATTTGGTTTGCTAGAGAACAATCATTCAGTAGGTGCTTCTGCGATTCCTCATGAGCACAGAAATTGGGGCAAATGGAGGGACCATGAAAGCTTCTCTTTATTAAGTTGTCCCAAGTGAGAATATTTTGATGCCTGAAAAGCCATAGGAAGACCGAGACTTTGGGCCAGATCCCTGGGCCCCAAATTTTATTCCATAGGGGGTCTTTGGCCCTCGGATCTTGAAGGAGGATTTTGTAAGCTTCCTGGGAGGAGAAGGAGCCCTTTGGCAGATAACCCCATCTTAGAATGTCCTGGCTATGCGAAACCCTGGTACATCTTCTTTTGAGCTCAGAATTTAGTGCATCCTGATTCTGTTCCTCTAAGTTCCCCGTAATCCTATCGGCCGGTTTCCATTGTCGATACCCCTGTATAGCGCTGTCTTCCCAATGTTGATGCACCATTTCCATTCGCTGTCTTTCCCATTCCGGACCTGGAGGCGGTCTGTATGTGTTGGTTATCTTTGGAAATTGATCCCAAGCATCTGTCCAGAATCTGGTGGTTCTTCCATTCCTCAGTTCCCAGAAGCTGTGTTGTTGGATCAGCAGATAGTGTTGTTTAGCTGCATTCCATATTAGTGATCCTTTCTCCTTAGGGGTGAGTCTGATTAGTTCTTCCGGAGGTCTATGGTTGGCATATTTGGCTATCCAAATAGCTGCCCAAGGTTTGTTGGGGGCAGTGAGCCAACTCCACCAAATTTTTGCCCCCATAACCGTATTGTTGTGTGAAGGATCCCGTAATCCTAATCCTCCTTGATCCTTAGGCTTGCAAACCAAAGACCATTCGACCAAAGCCCATTTGTGATGTGTACCTTTGGATCCCCATAAGAAATGCCATTGCAGGGCCTTAATTCTTTTTAGAACCCATTTGGGTGCTGCCAAGATAGAGAATAGGTAGAGAGGCATGGCCTGTAGCACCGACTTGATGAGAATCACTCTGCTTGCTGTATTCAGAGTCCTATGAGTCCAGGAAGAGAGGCGCGCTTCTAGTTTGTCAAGGAGCTCACGCCAAGAGGCATGCTTTAAGGCAGAGGCAATGAGAGGGGTGCCTAAGTATTTCGAAGGGAGGGTGGCAATGGAGAAGCCAAGGATACGGGCGATATCTCTTTGGGTGAAGGGAGGAGTGTGGAAGAAAAAAAGATGGGATTTGGCCGTGTTGATGCACGCACCCGAGCCTTCCGAAAAGTCAGTCAAAAGTGTGTTAAGTCGGGAGGCTTCATGCACGGAAGGGTACCCAAAAACCATATTGTCATCCACAAATTGCTGGTGGGTAACGACGGGGGATTGATGAACTGAGAGACCTCGGATTTGCTGGGAATGAACGGCATTTTTGAGGTAGCGCCCTAGACCTTCTGCCATTAAGACAAAGAGGAAAGGGGACAGGGGGTCCCCTTGTCTGATCCCTCTTGAGGGAGAAAAAGGACGCGAGGGTATGCCATTAATGGGAATGGAGAAGAAGGAGGAGGATATAAGATTATGAACCCAACGGATCCAGGTTGGGGAAAAACCAAAAGCAGATAACACTTTCTGGATGTACATCTAGCTTAATCTATCGAAAGCTTTTGAGAGGTCAATCTTGAGAATCATACCTGCTTGTTTTGTCTCCTTGAGGGAGTGAATAACTTCATGAGTGAGGATGATACCGTCCAGGATCTGCCTGCCTTCCACATAACCAGCTTTCTCGGGCGAGATGAGGAGAGGCAGGAGCAGTTTGAGTTTGTTGGCAATGACTTTAGAGATGATATTGTAGATGACATTGCATAAGGCAATCGGGCGGAATTTTTCTGGCGTGCAAGAAGCTTCTTCTTTTGGGATTAAAGCTATGAAGGTAGCATTCAATGATGGGAGGAGCCAGTGCATTGTGCGTGATTCTTCCACCACCATCCAGACCTCTTCTTTTATCAGATCCCAGAATTTGTGAAAGAAGGTGGTGGTGAAGCCATCCGGCCCCGGAGCCTTCCCTTCTTTGAGCTGTTTCATGGTTGTGTCTACCTCTAGTCTCGAGACAGGGCAGAGAAGGAGTTGGTTGTGCTCTTCGGTGACCAACTTTGGAATGTTCTGAGTGATCTTTTCAATGGCCGGTAATCTATCCTGGAGAGGTTCCTGATGCATGGATTGGAAGTGATTAATGAGGACCTGCTCTATCTCCGCATGTTCTTCCACCTTCTCCCCTTCTTGATTCTTAATGAAAGAGATGTTGTTATGCATGTGTCTTTGGATAGTGGATCTGTGGAAAAATTTTGTATTTCGTTCTCCCTCTTTCAGCCATTGAATACGAGATTTCTGCCTCCATAAGATTTCCTCCTGCTTTTCTCTTTCCTCCAACTGAGACTGAAGTTGTTGTTCTTTTTCCAGGGCTTGATCCGTGCAGCCTTCCAAGATGATTTGTTACTGGAGATCTTCCATTTCTTGGTGTATCTGCTTCTGAGCCTGAAAGATGTTGCCAAAAGTAGAGTGATTCCAGCTCTTAATTTGGCCTTTCAGGTATTTTAGCTTTTGTTGGAACTGGAACATCTTGGACCCTTCTGGCGATATGTAGCTTTTCCAGATCGAGTTGATGAGGTTGTTGAACACGTGGTGATTTAGCCAGAAGGCTTCAAAGCGAAGAGGGCGTCGCGCTGATTGACCCAGCCGTTTCCATTGAAGAGATATAGGCCAATGATCAGACCCGTGAAGGGGGAGGATTGAGGCAGAGATGTCGCCCCCCAATTGGACAGCGTTGTCTGAGAGAAGAAATCTATCCAGCTTGGAGGCAATTTTCTGCCGCCCTGTTCTTCGATTACTCCATGTGAACGAACCATTGCAGAATTGCATGTCAATTAACTGCTGGTTTTGTATGAAATCTTTGAAAAAGCCGCTTTCTGGCTCCAATCTGGATCTGCCTCCCATTTTTTCCTCCAACTTAGTTATCATGTTAAAATCACCTCCGGTGATCCAGAGGGGATGAATCCTGTCCTGGTTGAGCACTCCTATGGTGTCTAGGAGAGTAGATTTTCTCACTGCGTACTGTGGGAAGTAGACGTTTGTCAGATGACCATGTATGTTGGTGCCTAAGATGTGAAAATTATCTTGAATAAGGTGGTGGGAGGCATGGAATTCTGAGAGAGAAATAGCCTGAGGGTTCCAGGCTATGGCCAATCCCCCAGAGGCTCCCGATGCATCTACCGCTACTGACTGACATCCAGGCCAGGCTTTGGATAGAATGTTTCCAAGCGCACTGCTATTGCACTTAGTTTCTTGCATGAAGAATATCTGAGGCTTCTCCTGCTTAACCATGTTCTTTATCATTCTGTGTTTCTCGGGACTGTTGAGTCCTCTTATGTTCCATGATGTGAGCTTCATGGTTCACTGTTTGGGAGAGGCTTGTAGTATTTTGTCAATTTAGCATATCTACCGGAGTCAACCAGGATTCTGCCCACTGTGATTGTTCTTTCCAGATCTGTTTTCCTACCCCTCTTCTTGGAATCATTTGGGATTGTATTTCCATCCCACCTGCTGCCTGGTTGGATTCCCAGTTCTTTCTGTTGGAAAGCTCTGGCTATGATGAATTCCAGTGTTTCTATCTGATGTGCTTGAATATTTTCAAATTCTTTTCTCCGGCATGCTCGTTAAAGCTCTAGGAGATCAAGCCCTCTCATATCTATGCTCTCTGGTTCTTCATCCATGAGCTGAACTTGATTGCTTTCTGCTTCTGGAGGGTCTTGGAGGAAGTCCACTTCCATACCATTAGGTTTCCCCTCTAGGTGAGTAAAGGGATCTTCCACTTGACCAAACTGCAAGTTCTTGGGCAGAGGTATAGTCTGGGTATTCGGTGGTGGGCTAGACTGGGTGGTATTAGCTTCAGGGGTAATGTTGGTTTCGGCTTGAGGGGTCAGGTCCGAGACAGTATTAAGGGCTTCAAAGCTGTTACTTGTTGAGGGGATAGAGTTGACTGCGGAAGTGGGTTTTTTCCCATTAGAGGGCTTCTTATGGGACCTTCTTCTGCTTGTCACTTTGGTGAACCCATCAGGAGAAGAGGATTCTGGGTTATCCTTATTCTTCGTGGAGGCATTGAGTGGGCAATCTCTGAATAGGTGTCCATGAAGGTGACACCTGCGACATCGAAAGGGGACATTTTCAAAGTCTAAGGGCTGTATCCACTCGTAATCATCGTGATAGAGGCTTACCGAGTCAGGGAGAGCTTGGTCCAGGCGCATGTAGACACAGATGCGAGCGTACGAGGTATAGCGTCGCATTTTTGTTTCCTCCGCTATTTTCACAAACTCCCCTATTCCCTTGCCGATGTCTTGAAGGGATTCCTCATCCTAGTACTCCAGCGGGAGCGAGTACAGACGAATCTAGACCGGTGCCCAGCTGAGGTCTTCGTTGTCTAGATTGAACCTCTCCACCCATTCTCTCAGATATAATCCAGCGGAGTTGAGGAAGTAAGGTCCTCCGTCGAGAACCCTATTGCGGTCCTCAATGCAGATGAAGACCATCGTGAAGAAGCCCTTGGGTCCTAGCTGAAGGGTAATGTCTCCTTTGGGCTTCCATTTTGCAGTTATCCAGCCTTGCAGAGCCTTTTCTGTTGGCGAAATGCCAATAAATTTTCCGATAAGAGCATGATCTTTCATAAAATGAATGCGTCCATTTATCCTATGGCTTGGAAGCTCTATTTTAGGTCTTTCCGTCGCTATTGGTTTGCAAGTCGCAGACTTCACCGTGGGGGTTTCGTTTTGACCCGCGTTTTTTCCTTGTGCTTCTTGGTTCTTGTCATTCGTGTCTTTTGGCATATCTTGCGTCCTATTGTCCTGTGCCTAAGGAATCTTTTGATTCAGAGCTGCAGTCACGGAAGGTCCTTCAGGAGCTTTTTTGTTGGGTCCTGAGGGGGAAGACTGAGCGCCCCCCCCCCGTGGGGCCAGTCATGACTGGAAGCCCTCTGCCTGTCCATGCATAAGCAGAGCAGAAGGAAAGTTGTTTGCAGAAGGTTGCAGAAGCATGCGGCGCAGAAACAGGGGAAAGCGAAAAACCCTAGCAGAGTTGCCGCCCGATCACTCCATGAACATTCCTTGCGTTGATATCAGTAACGTCCAGCAAATTCAATG
The DNA here is from genome assembly GCA_034641835.2 of Pinus albicaulis. Classification (NCBI taxonomy): domain Eukaryota; kingdom Viridiplantae; phylum Streptophyta; class Pinopsida; order Pinales; family Pinaceae; genus Pinus; species Pinus albicaulis. The sequence continues at coordinate 23,246,205 of MU968317.1, forward strand.
GTGGTGCTTGTGTTTTAACCTATCTTAGCATTACTGGATAGTGGCGCAGTCATCTAGGTTGAGGATTTGTGTTAATATTGCTAGAGAGTGGCATAGTCATTGCATGAAGAATTTTTGGTGCGATGAGAGTTGAGTGTGGAGATGCATTTTTGGTTGGATGCAGAGAGATGAAGGCCGTGGCATATGGTAATGACCTGGGGTATGAGGTAAGTAGTGTGCGGTTCAGAAATTTGTTTGAGTCTGCATAAGACACTAAGATATAGATCCATGGAAGCCATGGAGGCGTTGAACGAAAAAATAAATCTGGGAATCGATTAGATAGCGGATAGAACATTGAAGTAGTTTTGGATTTTTGTGAATGAAGAGTTTCAGTGGAGAATATTGATTTGCAAGTAGCAATATATCCGTGTTGTATTTCTGGGCATTGTCCATATATCCCCAGTTTGAGTCCCTAGAGATATAGACCAGTGGATTCGGTTTTTGAAAAACCTAGTGGTTTTCCACGAAGCTGCTCGGAATTCGAAGACAGGATTTGGGTCAAGAATCAAACCTAGAAGCGGAAGTTGTTTTTCCTATAGTTGTTATTAAAACAAGCTTAAAGGAGGTATTACTATTTGGACCGCACATGGGAACGCAACATGTTTAACGAAGCGTATGGCATCATTTGTCATTAAAAATTACATTTGATTCAGCAGGACATGTATTGAGGCAAATGTTTCCAAAAAAATACATAGCCTTACTACCACATGCACCAATGTCTCATCGAGTTTATTGAAAAGGAGGGATGGTGAGTAACATATAAATCATTTCTGTGCGGGGTAGATTTACTGGTCTACATTTTTTATGGTTTGATGGAGACTAAAAATGTATGGTATAAGTCTGCATGGAGATTAGTGCAAATTCCAATTGAAATTCCAAATTACAAAGCCGAAACTATATTCGTTTACTTGATTGCTGTAGTGGTTATGAAGCTGTGGATTCAAATGGTTGGTGGTATTTTTTTGCAAATTCCAAAGTCAACAAAATTGATTTCCTTTGTGCTTTAAGAAGTACGTTGGCTTGTTTTTTTTAAGTGGATTCCAAATGCCAACTTTTAATTATCCATTATTATATACAATGGTCCTCTAAGAACCCATTTAATATTGAAAAGTTGAGTTTACATGTTATGTGTATTAATAGAGTGGAATATGGAATTTCATGCTAAGTGGTGAAGAGTGAATCAATTCCATCATGTTGAAAGAGTAAATCTGAGTTTTAGTAAAATTGAACATTTTACTATACTAAATTGTGAAGTAGAAGTTGTGTTTTCTACATCAAATTTTGGAAGCTAGTCGTATCAATGCACTTAAAAAAGCATGTGTGGGGCTTGTGAAAGAGGTGTGGCTCAAACGAAACATTCAAGGTATGGATATAGTATTTCCACGGTACCACCTTCCAGCATAAGAAAAGGTCACTGGGATTGATTGAGGTAAAGTTTTTTTTTTTTTAAATTCAAGTAGGTTTTTTTTGGGAGAATGTAATCTTGAAAGTGTTGGGGTTCCTATCTTTTGGTAGATTGGCTAACCAAAAGACAAGAAAACATCAAAAATGATTTGGGATCTCAGGATCTAGCCCTCCTGGATCCAGAGAGGGATCTCTCTATGTTGTTATAATGATATGTCTTGAAAGCTTTAGTAGTTGATTTTGGGCTAGTTATGATGTGCAGGGTTGTTTGTTTTGTTTGTTTGGTTTGAAAAATGTGTTTCATGTGTTATAGATAGAGCATGAGAATCTACAAGCCATTGGGAAATGGAGTCATGTGAAAGTTCAAATAGTTCTGACTGAGAAGGAAGGGAAACCAGAGGGAAAATCTAACTTGGTCAAGGATCTGTTGAATAATATAGGTGAAATGGGATGAACATTAAGGGCTAAGAGTGAAAACAAGATAAACCCTTTCACAATGGTTTAAAAGATTCCGGGAACACCCTATTTCCTCCAGTAAGCTCACTACTTTGGACTTAATCAATATAAACACTCAAAGGAAGGAGAAATGCAGAGTAAACCATATTTAATAAATTATAGGATTCGGGGAACGCCCTATTTCCTCCTACAATTTTACTGTTGAAGGCTCAATCAAAAGAGACATACAATTGCATTCAAAGAAGAGGGAATGCCTTAGACAACTAGGACTGCAATTATAGGGACCTTTAACACAACAATTACAATAACGAACAGAGGGTATGATTGAAACAAGTTCCTCTGTCAAACTGCAAGAATTAATAATTACAGGGAGATTTCAGATACAATATTCAGTGGTAAATAAAAAGGGAATGCCTAGACATTCTTTAGCACAACCGAATTAACCATTTATGAAATAAAACAAACTGAATATTCAAGAGAGCTATTAGACTACCCTGTCATGTTCAGTAGCAGAAAACATATAAATAGTGAAGGATAAATAGGTCAGAGGTGCTTCTGAGATACATTTCTCTGACTAAAATTTTTATCCTACTGTAAGTCAAAGCATAATGGAACAGAGTGATAAACGGGAAATAACATTAACAATAAAGATTACTTCAGCATAACCAGGCTCAGGGATCCAACGGTCTAGCCTCCTTCATCAACAGAAAACACAGAGACTTCCACACTCTTTCAGAACACCAAAGCTTCTTCAAAGCAACAATATGTATTACTTTAGAATCCACAAAATGCCAACCTTTTACAATGAGACTTCGAAGAGTCTTTATAGGAAAAATGAGGAAAGTAGGTGAGGAAAGTTTTAAATTATCATCCAGAGATAGGAGAGGACATTCGAATGCTCCATGCTGTGTCATAAACATAACATTAAATTTAGACAGGATCAATAACTTTGTAGCTTGTTGAGACCATTTTGATATGACAGAAATCACCCTCAGGGTGTCCTTGAGAGGAAAAACCATCTAGAGTGGTATTGTTATCTTCTTGGTGTGAGTTAAGTGAAGGATGGGCTATGAGGACGCCCATACTTCTAAATAATTGCTTCTGACAGTTTGTAGTAGCTTCCCTAGTGAAATAACTGCTTGGCAGGCCTTTGAGTGTGGAGATGGGCTACGTCTGTGTTAATAAAAATTCTGCACTAATAAATGCTCTGTCTCTTTGTACTTCAATTTGTTTTAACTTTGTTTATGTTTTAAATTTTCTTGATTTCTCGATCTTCTTCTGTACTGATACCCTTTGATGTTGTTTTGTGGCCCTGAGGTTTCCAGTTGAACCTTTGTGTCACCTTTGTGACTGTAAAAAATCAATTCCTTCATCGACAATTAAAAAACCTGCAAACATATGATAAACATGTTAAGAAATCCATGCGGGCTTGGTTAGACTGCTTGAAAAGGCTCTGGGGTGGCGGAGGAGCGGTGAGGAAGAATGTGATTGCACCAGAAAATGGATGAAAAACCTGGCAGAGCAGCTAACTAGGTGCTTTGGATTTTTGGGCACGAGGATGAATGTGGACCGTTAGATCAGGATGAGCAACGGTGGAGATTGGTTAATGAATTCATTTGGGAGATTGGTGAAATGGTAAGTGAATGAAATTGCGATATAACATGAACCATTGGATCAGGATGCTCTACGGCTATGATTTAAAGTGAAAATGGTGTTGTGGGCAAGGGTAAGTGGTATGGCAGAAAAATGGCAGCGGTTTTCGCAAAATGAAATGGGGGGGAAGTGGTTTTAACTTTTGGAACGCGATATAGGTAAGCGTTTAAGATGTGGATTTCTGAAACCACTTTTATTGCGTAAAAGTTGTGCACTTTGGAAAGGACTCAAAAATTATGTGAAAATGATTGTCGACCATTGGATTGGAGGTAATAGACCCAACGGTGCGGGTTGAATGCGATGGATGAAGAGATGCAAGGTGAAGTGTATGCAGGGCCCATGGTGGAGAAGGTTTCATAACGTAACATCAAGGTTTACAGAAAAGGTGGAGAAAATGACCATTAGTGTTAAAGTGTAAAAACTTAGCCATGGGCAAATACAAAGGAAAAAGGGGATATTGAGAGGAAGCGGGGGCATTGGTGGTGGGATCGGGAGTACGGAGGAAAGATCGACGGGTTAAATGTGGGCCGTCGGATCATGATAAAGATCAACGACGAAGATTAAAGGTGGGTCGATGATGACTGAACGGAGTGCGATACGATCTTAGCCGTTGGTTCTTCTGGATTCGACGACTGAGATTAAATCGGGAATCGGCATTGGAGGAGACAAGGAAAAGGGATTAAGTCCTTATGTGTTGCCGATGCGTTGGAGCGATGCGATGTGGGCCATCCGATCTGAAGAGAGATTGACGGTGGAGATTAAATCGGAGCTCGGGATGGTGGAGGCTTATGCGATAGAAGTGCGCGATGCGATGAAACGCTGGCCATTGGATCTGGTGGAATGAACGATGGGATTTAATCAGGGATTGCACATCGGAGGTGAAAAAGTGAATGATACTTTGGATTTGCGATGTGCGATTAAGTTCTAGAAGTCGGATCAGAAGAGAGATCAACGGTCAGGATTGAATTGGAGGGTGTAATGATGGAGGACTATGGGCAGAGCGGGATTGAATCCTGGCCATTGGTTCTTGTGGATTCAACGGTCTAGATCAAATTGCAGGCATGAGTGATAAGTGAAGCAGAGAACCAATGGAGCGATGCGATGGAGTGTTGGCCGTTGGATTTGAAAATATCAACAGTTGAGATTGGATCGGTGACCAGCAGAAAAGCGAAAAAGGGAATGGAACATGTGAAGCATTATTGAATCCTGGTCGTTGCTTCTTGTGGATTCAACGGTCAAGATTAAATCGGTGATCGGAGGAGAAGGGGTCATCACAACGGAATATTTTGGAAGAACAAAGGGAAAATAGGGAAAAAGAAGCTCTGATTATGATTAGCGATAAGGGCCAATGCCTGGTTATGGCTCCATGTTACATGCGGAAAAAGGGGCTAGGGCCAAGGCCGAAACCGGCTTAAAGCCTTAGTGTAAAAATGAATATTTTCAAGGATTTCAAATGCTTTTTTGAGGAAAATGGAGGTTCCAATAGGGGTAAAGATGGGGTTTTAAACCTCATAAAGGGATTTCACAAGGCTTGAAGGGGATTTGAGGCCTTTCGAGGCTAAATGGAGGGTTAAAATATGGAAAGAAGGCTTTATGGAAATGAAGGGAAATAAGTGGACATGGGCAGTTTCAGTGGCCTTTGGAACAACTTTCTTTGGTGAATCAACATGGCTTTAAGATGGAAACAACAATGAAGATGAACCTCCGGGATAGGAAAAACATAAGACTACAAGGATGATAGATTTTCAAAGGAAATAAATTTCTTTAAGGTTTCAATAAAAATTTAGCCACCCTTTAGCATATCAGAATTTATAGGTGGCTAACAGTGGCTCCACTTGGGGAGGACATCTTGCCCTTTAGGTGTCCATACCCTCATTAATCTCTATATTTAGCAGACCAGTGCCTTTCCATTGGGCAGTAGTTTTTCTTTCCTTGATTGGTCTTCCTTCGATCTGATAACCTTTGCAGCAACCTGAAAAAACTGTCAATCTTCAAAACAACATCTCTACCTACCCATTCCTACTGTCCTATAATTTTTTCTTCCTTTGAGTGCACTTGGATTGGAAAACTCTTTCAACATTTTATTTTGCAAATAGAAAAATAAACCTATCTAATGCTACCCTTATTTCTCCATGAGTTCAGATTAAGTGGTTGAACTCATAAGTTTCTCTACCTAATCTAATGTATGTGAGGATTAAACAGTCTGACAGATTTTCATTCTCTATATTCTAAGACAAAAAATGAAAAACACAGTCAAACCAGGATTAGACTGTCTGATTTGTTGTGGGTCCATGACATAAAGACAAGTTGCACATGAACTGAAACTAGCAGAAATTAAAAAAAAACTTGGAAGGTTTAAGGATCTGGAATTCAAAAACATTCTTCCTTCTTGCTCTGGCTCAGATTTTGAGCTTTTTAGAGTCACTTTTCTTTCTTCATTTCAGATCTAGTTTGGATCTTGTTAGAGATATTCTCTTTTCTTCTTTGTTGGTTCAAGTTTTGAGCATGTTAGAACCAGTTCTCTTTCTTCTCTTCTAATATATTCTACTGATAAGCCAAGATTAAATAGTTTGGCAGATCTTCTTCACTATCCTGTCAGCAGTAAATTGAAATCTGACCAATCATGATTAGGTTGTATTATTGGATAGTAGTGCTTCTTCAAGTACTGGCATTTGAGCTTGCACAATTTCAGATTTTATTTCTTTTTGGTATGGGGCTATACCTTTCTTGTTTTATTTCTACCCTCTTTTCTATTTTTTATTGTTTTTGTATTTTTCTTTTTTTTTCTTGATGCAAATGGTATGTACAATGGATAAAAAACTCTCAAACTTAAGACTCTTTACAGAAATAGTGTTTAAGCATCCTGCCATTGACAGGACCTCCTAACACTTCTTCACCATTTAGTTCTTGCAGGAAAAATGCATTATTCCCTCTTAAGGAATGAATAATGTAGGGCCCTTTCCATAGATTTTAAAACTTACTATGTTTTCCTTTCTCTTCCCTCCTTGAATCCCATTTTAGAACCACATTCCCAACTTGAAATTCATTTGCTTTAGTCCTTTTGTCAAATTTTCTTTTGATGATTTCTTGGACTGCTTGAGTTCTCTGGTAAACTTATTCTCTGGTTTGCTGCAAATGGATGTTCTGGTTGATCCTTCTCTGCATATCATTTTCTTCAACTTGGACTTCCTGAAGGAGTTTCATGACTGGAACTCCCAAGGACATTGGGAAAACAACATCCATTCCGTAGACAAGCTGATAAGGGGACATGTTTCCATTGACTTTTTGGTAGTTGCCCTGTCAGCCCACAAGGCATGAAAAATCTTACTATGCCATGCTTTCTGGTTCCGCTCCAAAATATTTTTAATGATTTTGATTAGGCTCTTGTTGGAAGATTCAGCAAGTCCATTTCCTTGGGGGTAATAGGCTATGGAGTGGCCCAAGGTGATCTGGTATTTATGGCAAAAATCAACCATCTTCTTAAATTTAAATGCAGTAGCTCTGTCTGTGATTATTTTCCTAGGATAGAAAAATCTGAACAATATGTTGGTCTCAAGGAATTTAATGGTGACAGAGTCTGTATCATTCCTAGTGGGTATGGCCTCTATCCATTTGGTAAAATAATCAATGGATGTGAGGATCCACTTGTGCTGAGTTGAGGAGGATGGATGGATTTCCCCTATAAAGTATAAACCCCACTGTTGGAAGGGTGTTTCAACACTAATAGGTTTCAAGGGTAAGGGCAAGAGCTTTCTTCTACCATAAAAAATATGGCATTTGTGGCAAGACATTACTAGTTTGTGGGTGTCCGGGAAAATGGTGGGCCAATAGTAACCAGATTTGAGGATTTTGTTTGTTGTGGTCTTCCAATTTAAGTGCCCTCCACATTCTCCTTCATTAATTTCACGCATGATTTTTCCTACATCATTCTCAAGTAAATATTTTATTAGTATCCCAACAAAATTTTTACAATATAAAACTCCATCTATCATGCAATATTTTAAAGCCTTCTGTTTTACAAATCTAGCTTTCGTTTTTGAAAAGAAGGAGGAGCATTTAAGTAAAGCAGCACATAAATGATATTAGCATACCATAGGGAGTTCATGAATGTTTCTCCAGTAAATGGTGTTGGGAACTCTTCTATCTCTTCTAAGGCATCAACCATATTCATATCTAGAGCTTTGAAATTGGACTCGGCCATGAGTTTTGTTAATCCTTGTCCCTTGATGAGTTTGGTAGGCCTGATTTTTAAGTCATATTCAAGGATAGTGGCAATCCACTTTCCCCTATTACCATCGGGGTCCTGACTTAGAATGTCTTTGACTAGAGTGTGTGGCACAAAGGCAATGATATGTGAATGTAGAATGTACACCCTGAAATATTTTAACGCTTTTACCAGTGCTAAGGCTTGCTTCTCCATGATGTTGTGTTTGAGTGGGGCATCTCTTAAGGCTTTACTGAAGAATGAGATAGGTTTTTCTTGCCCCAAGTTCTTCTTTTGCAGCAATACTGCAACTATTGTATGTTCAGATGCAAAGGAAAAAATATAGAAATATTTGTTGAAATCAGGACTGATGAGGACTAGTGCTTGAGTAAGGGATTGCTTTACCAGTTCGAATGACTGTTTAGCTTTCATTTTCCATTTAACACCTACTTCTTTCCTGAGCACGTTAGTGATGTTTCTTAATAGCTCAGCAAGGTTTGGGATGAACCTCCACAGAAAAATAATCTTTCCAATGAAAGACTGTAATTCTTTGAGATTTCTAGGGTGGCTGATATTCAATATGCCCTCAATTCTTTTAGGATCTATCTTGATCCCTTCTTCAAAGATTATATGACCAAGAAGCTTTCCTTCTTGGAGGCCAAAGAGTGTCTTTTTTGGATTTAAAGACAAGCCAAACCTTCTGCATTTCTCAAAAACCTTCCTTAAATGTTCCAAATGTTCTTCATCAGTTTTGGAGAAAACGGTAATGTCATCAAGGTAAATGATTATAAAATAGACTATGTCCTCTAAGAAGTCTATGTCCATGGCCCTCTAAAAAGTGGCCCCTACATTCATCGAACCAAATGGCATCTTGACATACATGAATGTCCCCCAAGGTGTGGTAAAGGCTGTTTTATGTTGTTCACTTGGGAGGACTAACACTTGGTTATAACCTGAGAACCCATCTAATAATGATATTCCTTTTGACCCAAATACCCTTTGAAGAATGTGGTCCATTTTTGGCAAGGGGTAGTTATCTTTTAGAGAGGCTCTATTCAGGTTTCTGAAGTCAATACACAGCCTGATCTCCCCTGTCATCTTCCTGACAGATACTAGATTGGAAACCCAATCTGAGTATCTAAGAGGAACAATGATCCCCGCCTCATACATCTTCCTAATTTCCTTTTCTACTGCAGGCAATAAAACATGGTTTATCCTCCTTAATTTTTGTCTAAAAGGTTTTTGATTTTTCTGAAGAGGGATTTTGTGCTGGATGATGCTGGTGTCATAAGATTTCAAATCTTTATAATCCCATGCAAAGACATCTATAAACTCTTTGAAGAGTGCTATGTATTTCTTTTTGATGTGGGCAGGAAGGGTGCTAGACAACTTAATCATTTTAGGCTCAATTGGGCTGCCTATGTTGTGCTCTTCCACATTAGTTTCCATGGTTTCTGCTTAGGGTTCCTTAGCCACATCATTGAAATCAAAGAGTTGTTCTAATGGGGCTAGGCCTTTGGGTATGGTATCACCTTTATATTCTAGAACTTCGAGGTCCTTTTGATTTGGATCATCAGGTAACTTTTCTTTGAAAAGATGATCAAATTGATTTATATTAGTAGGAGAAGAGGGCTCTGTTTCAGGAATTTGTTCCCCATCTAAGCATTCTTTTTCATGGCTGAAACTTGGTGATGCTGTGGAAAACTCATTTTTTGATGGAAGGAAATCCTCTATATGTTTATCATTGTTAAAAACCTACCAATGATCTTCATTATCAAGCACTGTTGGTCTATTTTTTACCTTTATAATGAGCTATTCATCTATTTGTGGTATTTCGCAATTACTGGAAGTAAAAGCCAGTTCATTTGCCAGGTGATTTTGGGCTCTTGGTATGAACATAAGCTCATATTTTTCAAAAAATTTCAGGAGATCTAACACAGTGTTTCTATATTCTCTGAGTCTGGGGTTTTTGGTTGAATATTCCCCTTTGATCTGTCTGATAATTAACTCAGAATCTCCCTGTACTGATATCCTTTTGGCCTTTAAATCTTTGAGTATGTGCAAACCTAGGAGAAGGGCTTCATATTCTGCAATGTTGTTGGTGCTTGAAAAATCTAATTTGCAGGCATGTCCTTTGTTTGTGTTGTGCATCCATACACCAACCCCTGCACTATTTTTGCTGCAAGAGCCATCAAAGCTCATTCTCCAAAGTGCTTCTGTTTCATTCTCATCTGTTTTGTGTTGCTTTAGGTTGCTGGAAGTTGAGATATCTAGAGGTTGAGAGGAAGAAAATTCTGAATGCTCTGGTGCACTAGTGTCCTGCTCATTTTCTTACCTTTTTTGGGTGACTTCATCTTCATTGTATAAAATAAAGGAATCTAGATCTGAATGGGTGGAATAAACTGGAGTGTTGTGAGGTTTCTCCTTGCTGCTCACCCTGTATTTCATGAGGGTTTCCCTATACAATATTCTAGTTTGACCAAACACTGGTATGGTGGCATAAGACATATCCATTTGAAGGGTGCCCTGAATCTTAGCTCCCCATGATCTATACAACAACATGCCATATTTTGGGGGAATGTCAGCTACTACCACATCCATTACAAGATTCTTGGTGGGAATTTGAGACAAGTTAACACACAAATATTTAATTAATCCCAAGCATTGGACCCTTCTGGAATAAAAGAAATACAAGTCTTTATATGGTCTACTAATCTCTAAGCCTGGACTTTCCATCAGTGCTTTAGGCATAAGGTTGTGTGATGCTCCTGAATCCGGCATGGCATTGTGTAGAACTTTGTCATGTATGTTTAGACTGACATAGAAGGGAGGCACATCACCTTCTTGGTATTTACCTTCAACCTTAGGACTGAACAACAGCTCTGGCTTGTCATCTGTCAAGTTCAAAGTAGTAGTATCAACATGTATATTCAGAGCCTTTAGGACCTAGTCTCTGTACACTTCCTAGATCACTAATTCGGCCAAAGGTATGTTAATTTTAATATTTGCAATCTCTCCCTCAAGGCTCAAGGGGACTATTGATTTTTTTGTATTTACATTTGTTTTCTTGTTTATGTTTGTTTCAACAATTTTGACTTGTTGAGTTTTATTAGGACTGTCTACCTAAGCTATTTTAACAGGGCCACTAGCAGAGGCACTAGGGCAACTTTCTTTCGCATTTGGCTGGCTACTTTTCTCTTTGTTTAAATCTATCTTCTTAGTAGAAATGTGGGTTTTTTCTGTTGTTTTCTTAGGCTGATTTTCTGTGTTTTTCCTAACAACAGAGCTAGTGTTTTTGTCATTTGGATTATCTATGTTTCCTTTGCTTCTTAGATCATAGTGTTTGTGCATTTCCATGATTGCATTCTCAAACCCCAATCTGTAATCCTCAAACTCCTCATATGTATCTTCCTTTGGTTCTGAGGAGAAGAAACCTTGTTCTTCTGCAGTGAGGAAAACATCATCCCCACTGTCTGATCCAATCAAGTTTACATGGTTTTCTTCCAAACTTTCAATCTCTCTTTATTCATCTTGATCTACGTAGTTTTGTTGGAAGGGAGGTCTAATTTTTTTATCATTATCTCTTTGCCTATCTTGATTGTTTTCCCTTCTAAAGTTCTGGTTTCTGTTTCTATTTTGGAGGTTTTTTTGAGGTTCTCTTGGTGGTTCTCTAACATTCAATTTTATCTTTTCAAGCATTCTCTCCATTACCTTCACTAGGTTTTCAATTTTGGTATCAGAGGATGAGGTTGAGGGTGCATAATCATCTTTATAAGTTACCCTCTTCTCTGATCTTAGCCTAGCTCTTTTTTCAATTAATTTTGCTTCTACACTCACTGCTCCCTTCTTCATGTATTCTAGAGTTACATAATCTCGCTCCCTTAGCTGATAGGCCATATCAGCATCGAAGCCTTCAAGATATTTTACCAAGGCCATGCCTTGGGGAGGTTTCATGTGAGGTAGAAGGGCATTGTAGACACTGTTAAACCTGGTGGAGTAATCATGAATGCTCTCCCAGTGATTTCTTTTAAGACTTTTATATTCTGCTAATATTTGTAGGGGGTTTCTTTTGATTTCCCATTTGTTTATGAAATTTCGATGCAAAGAGGGAATTGCATTAATGCTATTAGGAGTTAAGCCTTTAAACCACTTCTTTACTTCTCTTCCTAAAATTTGAGCAATGATTCTCATCTGGATGCTCTCATCTTCTATTTCCATATAATCAAAGGCACATTCCATCCTATCTACATGTTGTTGAGCTATGGTAGATTCTTTTCCAGTGAAATGGGGAATTTTAGATTGATAATCATTTGGCAAGGGAGCCATAGGTTGTGGTAACACTAATGGGGCATACCAAGCTGCCATGGCTAGAAAGAAAGGTGGATTCACAGTTGCTAGATTGACAAGAGGGAAATTCAGGAAATTGAGTGTTTTGAAGAGTGGTGGTGTGGATTGGAGTGGAAGAAACACTTTGGCCAGCAAACTGGTTTTAAGCAGATTGGTTGTGAAAAAGGCTAAAGTGGTGGAGAAGTTGTGAATCAGGAGGAGTAGAGGGTGAAGCTTCCCTACTGAAGCTCTATTGCAATCTTGTAGTTTCAAGATCAGTTTGGTTTATATCACTTTGAGATCTGGTTCTAAATATTTTCTTATTATGATGTAAGTCAAAGTGTAAATCTTCCAAGACAACAAGGTTTTCAGGGAGAGATTTTGTTCTTGGAATGTTCCTATCAGCAGCTAAATTTCCAGCTCTAGAAGTCTGCCACAAAATTCTCTCTGGATTTTCAACTATTGTAGGATGATTAGGGTTTGGATGGGATCTAGCATGGATCCTATGTGAAGCCAGACTGCTTTCAAAAATGAGAAAGGCTGAAGTTTGTAGGGATTGTTTGAAATTTTTGCCTCTCTGAATGTCTCATCTAATATGGGACTAGGCTTCTCAACTTCTCCAAGGCTGGTTAACACAATACTAAAGAGGTTTGGAGACCCAGATGGGTAATAGGCCTACTGGGGCTAATGGAGTTTCTAGGTGGAAAATTTTTAGCTTTTTGTGAAGGTAAAATTGTTTTATGGTTCCACCACCATGTTTATTATGAAGCCAATCTGAGATATTTTTGGATTTTGAACATTTTATGGTTATGGAAGTGTCCCATGTCTGATCCTACACTTAGCTAATGTGCTAAAAAAAACAGAGTGTCCTCTATGACTTACTAACTGCTTTTGTTAATGATTTGTGGGACTAAAGAGTTTATAATAGTTTGCTAGGCTATTATAGATTCAATAGGCCCCATCGTGATCTCCATTATGTTGGGGTTCCTGTGTTTTGGTAGATTGGCTAACCAAAAGACAAGACAACATCAAAACCACTTTCGGATCTTATGATCTATCTCTCCTAGATCCAGAGAGGGATCTCTCTATGTTGTTATAATGATATGTCCTGAAAGCTTTAGTAGTTGATTTTAGGCTAGTTATGATGTGTAGGGTTGTTTGTTTTGTTTTTTTAGTTGGACAAATGTGTTTCATGTGGTATAGATAGAGCATGGGAATCTACAAGCCATTGGGCAATGGAGTCATGTGAAAGTCCAAATAGTTCTGGCTGAGAAGGAAGGGAAACCAGAGGGAAAATCTAACTTGGTCAAGGATTTGTTGAATAATATAGGTGAAATGGGATGAACATTAAGGGCTAAGAGTGAAAATAAGCTAAACCCTTTCACAATGGCTTAAAATATTTGGGGAACGCCCTATTTCCTCCAGTAAGCTCACTGCTTTGGACTGAATCAATATAAACATTCAAAGGAAGGAGAAATGGAGAGTAAACCCTCTTTAATAAATTATAGGATTCGGGGAATGCCCTATTTCCTCCTACAATTTTACTACTGAAGGCTTAATCAACAGAGACATACAATTGCATTCAAAGAAGAGGGAACGCCTTGGAAAACTAGGAATGCAATTATAGGGACCTTTAACACAACAATTACAATAAGGAAAAGAGGGTATGATTGAAACAAGTTCCTCTGTCAAAATGCAAGCATTAATAATTAAAGGGAGATTTCAGATACAATATTCAGTGGTAAAGAAAGAGGGAACGCCTAGACATTATTTAGCACAACCAAATTAACCATTTCTAAAATAAAACAAACGGAATATTCAAGAGAGCTATTAGACTACCCTGTCATGTTCAGTAGCAGAAAACATATAAACAGTGAAGGATAAACAAGTCAGAGGTGCTTCTGAGATACATTTCTTTGACTAAACTTTTTATCCTACTGTAAGTAAAAGCATAACGAAATAGAGTGATAAACGGGAAATAACATTAACAATAGAGGTTACTTCACCATAACCAGGCTCAGGGATCCAACAGTCTAACCTCCTTCATTAACAAAAAACACAGAGACTTCCACACTCTTTCAGAACACCAAAGATTCTTCAAAGAAGCAATATGTATTACTTTAGAATTCACAAAATGGCAACCTTTTATAATAAGACTTCGAAGAGTATTTATGGGAAAAATGAGGAAAGTAGGTGAGGAAAGTTTTAAATGATCATCCAAAGATAGGAGAGGGCATTCGAATGCTCCATGCTGTGTCATAAACATAACATTAAATTTAGACAGGATCAATAACTTTGTAGCTTGTTGAGACCATTTTGAGATGATAGAAATCACCCTCAGGGTGTCCTTTAGAGGAAAAACCATCTGGAGTTGTACTGTTATCTTCTTGGTGTGAGTTAAGTGAAGGATGGGCTATGAGGATGCCCATACTTCTAAACAACTGCTTTTGACAGTTTGTAGTAGCTTCCCTGGTGAAATAACTGCTTGGCAAGCCTTTGAGCTTGGAGATGGGCTACATCTGTGTCAGTCAATGTTCTGCACTAATAACTGCTCTGTCTCTTTGTACTTCAATCTTTTTTAACTCTGTTTATGTTTTAAATTTTCTTGATTGCTCGATCCGCTTCTGTACTGATACCCTTTGGCATTGTTTTGTGGCCCTGAGGTTGCCATCTGAACCTTTGTGTCACGTTTGTGACTGTAAAACATTAATTCCTTCATCGATCGTTAAAAAACCTACAAACATATAATAAACATGTTAAGAAATCCATGCAGGCTTGGCTAGGCTGCTTACAGAGGCTCTGGGTGGTGGAGGAGCAGTGAGGAAGAATGTGATTGCAGCAGAAAATGGATGAAAAACCTGGCAGAGCAGCTAAATAGGCGCTTTGGAGTTTTGGGTGCGAGGATGAATGTGGACCGTTAGATCAAGATGATCAACGGTGGAGATTGGTTAATGAAGTCATTTGGGAGATTGGTGAAATTGTAGGTGAATGAAATAGTGATATAAAATGAACTGTTAGATCGGGATGCTCTACGGCTGTGATTTAAAGTGAAAATGGCATTGCAGGGAAGGGTAAGTGGTATGGCGGAAAACCGGTAGTGGTTTTCGCAAAATTAAATGGGGGGGAAGTGGTTTTAAATTTTGGAATGCGATATAGGTAAGCGTTCGACACATGGATTTCTAAAACCACTTTTATCATGTAAAAGTTTCACATTGTATGAAGGACTCAAAAATTACGCGAAAATTATTGTCGACCATTGGATTGGAGGCTCTAGATCCAACAGTGTGGGTTGAACGCAATGGATGAAGAGCTACGGGGTGAAGTGTATGCGGGGCCCATGGTGGAGAAGGTTTCATGACATAATATCAGGGTTTAAATAGATAAGGCGGATAAAATGACCTTTAGTGTTAAAGTGTAAAAACTTACGCATGGGAAAATACAAAGGAGAAATGGGAAAATGAGAGGAAGCGGGGGCATTGGTGGTGGGACCAGGAGTAAGGCGGAAAGATCGGCGGGTTAAATGTGGGTCGTCGGATCATGATAGAGATCAACGGTGAAGATTAAAGATGGGTCGATGATGACTGAACAGAGCGCGATACGATCTTAGCCGTCGGTTCTTGTGGATTTGACGGCTGAGATTAAATCGGGAATCAGCATTGGAGGAGACAAGGAAAAGGGATTAAGTCCTTCTGTGTTGTCGATGCGATGGAGCGATGTGACATGGGTCGTTCGATCTGAAGAGAGATCGACGGTGGAGATTAAATCGGAGCTCGGGATGATGGAGGCTTATGTGATAGAAGGGTGCGATGCGATGAAATGCTGGCTGTTGGATTTTGCGGAATGAACGACTGGGATTTAATCGGGGATCACACATCAGAGTTGAAAAAGTGAATGGGACTTTGGATTTGCGATGTGTGATTAAGTGCTGGCCGTCGGATCAGACAAGAGATCAACAGTCAGGATTTAATCGGAGGGTGTAATTACGGAGGACTGTGGGTAGAGCGCGATTGAATCCTGGCCGTTGGTTCTTGTGGATTCAACGGTCCAGATCAAATCATAGGTGCAAGTGATAAGTGAAGCGGAGAACCAATGGAGCGATGCGATGGAGCGCTGGCCATTGGATCTGAAAAGATTGATGGTAGAGATTTGATTGGTGACCAGCGGAAAAGTGCAAAAGGGAAAGGAAAATGTGAAGCGTGATTGAATCTTGGCCATTGGCTCTTGTGGATTCAACGGCCAGGATTAGATCGGCAATCAGAGGAGAAGGGGTCATCGCATCAGAAGATTTTGGAAGAAGAAAGGAAAAATAGGGAAAAAGAAGCTCCAATTGCGATTAGCGATAAGGGTCTATGCCTAGTTATGGCTCCAAGTTACATGCAGAAAAGGGGGCTAGGGCCAAGGCCGAAAGGGGCTTAAGGCCTTAGTGTAAAAATGAAGATTTTCAAGGATTTCAAAGGGTTTTTTGAGGAAAATGGAGGTTCCGATAGGGATAAAGATGGGGTTTTATATGTCATAAAGGGATTTCACAAGGCTTGAATGGGATTTGAGGCCTTTGGAGGCTAAAAGGAGGGTTAAAAGATGGAAAGAAGGCTTTATGAAAATGAAGGGAAATAAGTGGACATTGGCAGTTTCAGTGGCCTTTGGAACAACTTTCTTTGGTGAATCAGCATGGCTTTAAGATGGAAACAACAGTGAAGATGAACCTCCAGGATAGGACAAACATAAGACTTCAAGGATGATAGATTTTCAAAGGAAATAAATCTCTTGAAGGCTTCAACACAAATTTAGCCACCCTTTAGCATATCAGAATTTATAGGTGGCTAACAGAAAGGATATTCGACTACATTAAGATTTCATGTTTTTAAAGCAAGGAATTGAAATTGGAGAGATTGAGATGAAGGAACTTGGCTTAAGTTAAGCTAAGAGGGGAGATTGTGCTTACTTTGAAGGTTTCTAACATTTTTTTACTGGGAAATATTTATGTTAGAAGATTGCTGGGAAGAGATTTATTTGTTGGGGAGAAAATGGACCTTCCATGTTCAAAGTAAGTCTGTAGAGGCTTGAATGTATTCCTAAAAGAATGCACGGAAGAAGGGTTGGATCATTTCAACCACAAGAAGGTTCAAGGGCCTGTAAATGTTCTTAGTAACAAACACGACATAGAATAATGGATTCCAGAGAATTGAGATTGCGAAGAGAAGGTTTGTTAATAACCTTGAAGGGAGCATAAGGTATGATACATCATTTCGAGAAGATATTTTTGTATGTTAGAAATTGAATGGTTTATTTATTTTCACCATAAAATAAATGTTGGGAAAGTGAAATGCATTTCAAGTTATGTGAAATGATAATGGGAATCCGATGATCTTTCATAAAGAATGAAGTATGGTTGAGAGTGAATATTTTACATCCTAAAATTTATTAGGGGTGTATGTTTTTTGGAGGATTGTATAACTTGAATTAAGCCAAATATCCACTATCATAATTATTGGGTCGAGCCTTGAAGTCAAAACAGAGGTTAAGGTCAAACGAAATTTTGGATAGGTTGAGTTAAGATTGGGTATTTTCATCCAAGAGGAAGAATTGGTTTAAGTCTGAAGTCAAAGAGTTGTAAGCTAAGTAAAAAGTCTGAATGTAATGGAGTGCATGATCGGCAGAGCCCGCCACCCAAAAAATTGGTCATTGTAACACATGAGTTACTAAAGTTTTGTTTGTACCAATGTGAAGCAAGAGGTTTGTCAGAGATTGATTCCAAGACAGAGATCTGAAAGAGTTCAACTGCTATAAGAAATCTTGCATTGTTGAATTGAAAGTGGGAAGACATGCTGAAAAGAGGATTGAATGAAATCCACATGTGAACAGATGAAGTTCACAAAGGAAGAGAATATGACTATTGATAGTCATTTCTGAAGATCTGATGAAGACCACAATAGAGGAAAGAAGAAGGAAAATGTCGAGGTACGTGGCATATGTGAATAGTTGACGAATGAAGATTATGAGTGGGAGAAGACTGAGATAATGGTTCACCTTGAATTGTTAATGGAATTGTTGCAGGAAAATGTGAAAGACCAGACACATGGTTGGACCATGAGAAAAAAGGTAAAGTGGCAGAGACTATATGCAAAGAGGGAAAAGAAGGTAAAAATACAATTGGTAGAAAATTTGAGGAAGCTCGAGCAGATGATAAGGTGTGAAGAACTCAAAGAGGCTGAGTTAAAAATGGATGTTTCCATTTGTGGCCCAGAACAGAGTGAAATTCTGGGTGAAGAGATCAATGAGGAATATCACAGTTTATGTATGTTTGTAGGATGTGCGAAAGATAGTCAGTAGTCTGGTGGAACTGTCACAGAGATGAAAGAAACTCTTGAAGTAAAGTGTGGTGGAGAATGCCTTTTAGAGGGGGAAGGTACTGAATTGTTGCAGCACGAAGAAATCATAAATGAATTCTTGTTTGGGGTAAGACAACAAGTTTAAGTTGTTATGGAGCAGGAGCATAAAGGAAATTCCAAAGAGATATTCCAAGGAGGTAAACAAATGTATTTTTTAGAGAATTTGCTGACAGAATTTTACAATGTGATGATGTTGAAACTAGGACAACTCAGGCATATTTCCTATAGAAGAATGAAGCTGGGAATGAAGGTTGTAATGAATTGTTTGAAAGATTTTATATGGAAATAGAGTTCTTGGAATGGTGTCTTAAGGAACTTGAGGGAGAAGTGAGGATTGCAGCACCTGATCCAGAAGGAATTGCAGTTACTATGCATGATAGGGATGAAATGTTTTTAAAATTTATAGAGTTCAATGAATGTTATAAATTTTTAGATAATAATGTAACTGTAGGTACAAAAAACAACAAATATGGTGTCGAAATCATAGAAATTGAGCATAACTTACTTGGAGTTGAGATGAAAGATTAGGAGCAGCAAGGAAGTTATGTCTGTAGGGACATAAAGGAAACAGTGAACCAGGAGGATAAAGATGGAAGCAGCTAACAATCCAAAACAAGATCTACTGAAATCCAAAATGTTGATGATGGGAGATTGGTGCTTGAAGCATCAAAAGAGACCAAAAGGTCTTATCTTTTTCAAACCAACAGTTTGTTGGTGAATGCAGGTACAACACTAGATGAGAAAGTTGTTGCTATAAAAGAAATCAATGACTATATTTAAAATCAAGGAGGAGTTCTTGATTATTTTCCATTGCAAAAAGTTGAGTGTTTAGCTCAGTTGGAGAGGAAAGATTTTGACAAAGAGGAATTACTCTGAGGAATTCGCGAAATAAAGTGTTGGAGAAGTTGATGGAATCCGATTGACATAGTGAGCAATGAGTTACCAAATCGAGTTGATACTGTGAAGGACTAGCAACAGAACATAGTTTGTAATCGTAGAGGGAGCAAGTCATCAAGACTTGTTTCTGTTGCATTTTTATAGAAAAGCGACAGACCTCGTAGACAGGAGTCTATGGAAACTTCTCTACATGGGGAGTCTGATGCAAGAGCATCAAAGCTAAATTTTTATTATACATTTATGTAATTTAGGTGGTGAGATATTTTAATTATTTATTTAATTATTTTTCTCATATTTAATTAATTAAGAGAGAAAATATAAATGTGAGGATTATTGTAAATATTCCTTAAAATCATTAAGGATATGAGTGGAGTTCAATTAGGTAGATAATCTAGGGATGAGGAATTCCATAAATGGGACTTAGTTGAGTCCAAAAAAGGATAAATTTAAATTATATTCTAAGTTGAGATTTGTGTGGAGGAAATTATGGAATGGAATAAATTATATTTATGTATAAATATGTAGCTTGTGACAGTGAGAAAGGACAAGTGAGGAAGTGAGGAAGTGAGGAATAAAAAGAGAGTAAGAGAAATGGTTTAAATGGCCAAGAGCTAAGAGGCCGCCCATTGTAATATTTGGCCAAATATTTTTTATGTTTTATATCAGTATTTTATTTATGTGGCTCGCTTTCCTTCATATGTATTTTTGAGCTGAACATATTTGTGGTAATGAATAATTTTAATTTTGAAAGTAGAACATGAGTTTTTATATGCTAGGATCTATTTAACCCAATATCCTGGCATCATTATCAAAGCCTTCAAATATAGTTACTCCAAGTTAAAAATTATGGCTAAATTTACCATATCAATAAGTTTTCAAACCTTTAAATAATTTAATGAATATGATGAAAACAATCAGGTTCTCAATTAACTTGTATTCTGCCAATGTGATAAAAGCTCATGCTTAGTTTGTGTGTGGTCTAGGCCATCTTGTTAAGGCATGTAGGATTTTATTGGCTCCTATGGCTCATGGTGCTAGGATATTTTTTCCAAGATGGAAGAACAATATACACTTAATGGCTTTGTGTTCTATCTCACACAAAAAATATCTTTTTGACAAAGACATCACGTTTGGTAACTTAGATATTGTTGTGAAGAAAATCTCCTTTGGGGGCATAGGCAATATCTCTAGCCCTAGAGTAGGTCTGGAAACTTACGAGACTATATAATGAACACCTTCTTAACTAACATTCAAAACAAGATGATAAAATGAAAAGTGCCTACCTCTTCTCGTTGCTATGTTCAACTTCTTTGGTGAAGGCCTCGATCCACAATCCTTCAGGTTCGATCCTCGTTACTAGTGGCATTCGAATACCTATAGGTGATCAAGAGACAAAAAATAACATGATCCAATACAAAGCATACATTGAATATTAATTACCTAACAGATCAAGGAGTATTAGGCTATTCATATTAATATTCAAACAAATATAGAAAGCGAAACACCAGATATATTTAATAATAATTTAAAAGAGGAAGCTTACAATCATGGCCTCCCTTTGGTGTACTCCGAGTCTAAACTGAGGCTCTTAAGAGATGCTTCTCTTGAATGGTAGATTATGCATTGACAAAACATAGGGATGCAAAGGATGAATGGTCAGACCAACCCAACAATGACGAACTAGTAGTGGAGGGATGGGGATCAATATATAGGAAGGGAGAGGGAGTGAGGAAACCATGAAAGAAGGAGGAATGCTCAATTTTCAAGGGATAATCCCCTATTGATAATATCAAGATCTTCAAATTAGAGAACTTGACCCTATCTCCACCAAACAAGATCCGGCTCGTTGTCCTGGAAAATTCTAGAGGTCAAAACTTATCCATCTGAGAGAACACTTCCAGAAAGGGTTCAGTGTAGGTTTTCCAGTCAGAAGAGCATTGAAAGCACTAGGCTATAATGGGCATCCTTCCATCAACACGAGAAGATAACTAGAGAAACTCGCTGACCTAGAAATTTAGGGTTTGAGCTAAGTTTCTTTAGAAATTATTCAAGGTAACTTTCTTGTAGTCTTTAAAGTATATCTTGATTTATTTCTCCAAGGTGGATATACTACATAGGATTCATCATAGGCAATTCGTGATCAGGGATGGTAGGTCACTTTATAATAGATTCCCCCTAAAGCATGAAGGTAGAACATGGAGTGATGGGTGAAATTATTTACAAACCAAGGCAAGGACTCAGAAAACCACTAGGAAACCTGCCAAATCAAATACAATACAATATATGACATCTCTCATATGAATATGCCTAATAACATATCTATGAAAAGGAATGAAATAACACATAAACCCATGACATGGTCACAACTATCCGTTTAAAGGAGATCATGTAAATTGATCCACGATATGGTCACAACCATTCGTATAGAAAGGATAATGTGTACAATCATGAATACTCAATAACTCCACGTAGCTTAGATAAGAACATATGTGATCTAGGGTCTTCTCTGAAATATCAATATACCCAATGGATGAATCTAACCATGTGAATAGATGTGTTGATGTCAAACATGGTAGAAACCACCTAATTACCGGTCAATGATGAAATCGTTCACAGGCAAGAGAGAGACCAACAATATTGAAAATGGCCCTGAAGGTATAGAAACATAATCTACAAGTATGAATAAATGTGTTGAGGTCAAATACTTGTAGAATCATTCGATCGAGGGCGAATGAGGTGAACCGATTGTCGAACGCGAAGAAATTGTCGTTAAGGCATGCAAGCTCCAAGGTACTAAAAAGGAGTCTCTAAATCATATTCTTAGATAATGAGCTGATGTCGACAGGAAATGATCCGTTGAAGTAGAGCCACAATGATTCCCACATAATTAAAACGAAACAAAGAATATCTTAATATGATAGGATTTATTTAGGATTGTTAGAGACAGGATCAAATAGGCAGAGGATGCTTAACTTTGACATAATGAAATTCTCTTGAACATATTGGCGACACAACTCCAGAGTGTGGTAGCATTTGAATCAAATGAGATTAGAGGTCATGATGACAGAAATACTAATCAAATGAGAGGTAAATGGATTTCCCAAACCCACGAAGGAAAAATTATGAATGAAGGATATACCCAACCTGACATGAACTACATATGAGTATCATGTTCAAGACTGACAAGCTACCCAAAACACATAACATGTTTCACTTTCAATTTTACCTTGTTATTGGTAACAGGTACCTCTTTATTTTTGACAGCCAACATGAAAAGGATAGCATATTCTGAGTGTGTAAGTTCATTCTTCGAATAGATCCATCCTAGTAATTTTAATGAGCCCTAGGAAGGAAGAACTTGGTCTTGTCATGCCAACAAGTATTTCACCATTTAACTTTTAACGAGTCTGACAAAAGAGTAAATCGGTGTCATTTTCATATTTAGGGATTTTGAAAAGGAAACATTAAAGAAAAATCCATCATGTCCCTTTTCATAAATCATCCCTAGAATCCAAAAAGGTAGAAAACATTTTTCGAGAGAACCTATTGACCATGTTTGATCAAGGTATTCCTCTTTTCTAAATAGTCAATCTCATCCCGAAAAAGGGGTAAACATATATTGATACCACCTCAATTCATTTACTTTAACGAGTTAGAAATTACAAGTACTTGACAATATTTTCATTTTTCAAGAGTCAGGAAAGAGTTGAATGATGAGTCAGGGGATGTTCCTTTTTCGTTTATTTTTAACATGTCCAAAAAAGAGATAAAATAAAACTCGTTGCATCAGAAATTATTACTGTCACCATAAAGGATCTTATTGCTGCAAAAAATGACAAACATCACTGATACCGACGAAAAATAATAAAATATTGGCCAAAATATCCTCAAAAATCTATAAATAGACATAAAGTAAATAATTTAAACAATTATATTTCGAGTAAATTGTAAAATTATTTTTTACCCCTTTTCCTTTCCAACTTTTGATCAACGATGCGACTGATCTAGGACACCATTTGGCAATCCATCAGCTACAAGTAAGAGACCAATCATTTCTCTTTAATTTGATTCCATTCTTAGGCTGCTTAGGTTAGAATTTTTTTTTTTTGGGGCAAGAAGTTAAAATCCTAATTTCGCAAGAGATCGACGCAAGTTCGACCTATCAGACCCATGTTGATCATCCCTAGCTTGAAAGGGGACCATGCCGCCAACACGTTTTCAAATTTTATAGTTGCGCTGACCATGGGGAAGATTTTAAAACATGTAATTTTTCTTCCTTGAATGATTTTTTCCCAGTTTTTCTCCAATGAAAGCTCCTAAAATTTCATTTTAATATGTTTTGTACGTGTTTTTACTGAAAATGGTGATGAAATGGAAAGAGAGGGGGCACGACGTGGAAGACTACTAAGCTCTCCAAGACCCAAATTTCATAAATGGACTAAGGAATTGCATATTTCTTAATTTATTCTAGACTTCAGGGCTAAGAGCTCAACTGGAGCTTCTCAAGTATCTAATCGGGATATGGGACGTAGATTTCCAAATTTTCATGACTGTGGATCAAGAAATTGAGCTAGAGGTCGCAGACATATAATTCATCACAGGGTTGTCCAAGAGAGGGGAGAGAATCTATCTCTCAGGAGCTCATAATAGAGGAGAGAGAACTAGCATGCTTATCCATAGACATTTCCTAACTGTCCAAAAGACTAGCAGTGGGGAGTTAGACATCAAAACCATCATCATTCTACCTCTGTAGAAAATTTTGTATTATATGGCCCATGTAGCTGGGGCTTGAGCATTTCATTAGGAAACGAAGTCCTAGTTCTAATATGCCATGGATTTCCTTCCTCCCACAATATTTAACTCGTGTCAGGGTTTGTTGGCGAATATGAAGAGCCAACTAACCAAGTGCAAGACAAGACACCTGAAATAATCCGGATACAGATCCATCCTAGTAACTTTATTCTTAGAGAGAGTGCCTCTATTTCAGTATCAATGGTTAGATATATATGATCCAACCTTGAGGGATATGAGGCTGCTGAGGTGGTGTGAGATTATGCCCCATCAATGAGGGGGTCAGCAGATGTTTTTTCCGACACCATTTTTCCGTTAGTAACAATGCCAATTGATCATGGTGGAGGATTACACATATGTCAGCACTGATTTTAGAGGAGACCTAGATCTACATTTGTCGCCAAGTGCACAATGGTCAGATGCAGGAAAAAATTGTCTTTATAATTTTTTACTTTTTAATGTTTTTGTTATGTATTGCGATATTTAAACTTATGTTATGATGTTTTGCAAATGTTGGACCAGAAATACCACCCCGTATGGCTGTAATTGTCAGGAGAGTGGAACACCAAATCAAGGATGCCCCCTATGAGGAGGGGGCAGACCCACTAGAAGAGGTGGAGCATAATCTGGCAGTCTTGACCAAAGGCATACCATAATACACAAACTTTGATGATATCCCAGTACACTATCAGAGGCATAACATGGGGGTCCCTGGCCGACTATGTCATTTACTCTAGCGAGTTATCTGAGTAGTCACATGCTCTCACGAGTAGCATGTGAGCAGATAGAAAGTTTTAGTTTATTTTCTACACTCACAGAACCATTTGTGTCACAAAACACATATTGTTTGAGATTTTTATGTAACACACTCAGACAGACTCGATATATATTTTTGGGTGATTTAATGGTTAGTTAAATCCATGTAATGTAATTGTCAACCCGGGGTTCATAAACTGACGAGGTATACCTATACTATATGTACTAGGTGATTATTTATCAAGTTATATTAATCAAAATGTAATTAACACTAATACAAAATAAATTAAATTAACCTAATTCGAACCAAATCAAACTAAATATAAATAAATTGAAATCACACTTGCATAAAGGAAATCACAAATGCATGAAATTGAAATTACTCTTGCAGAATTGAAATCACTCCACTCTTGCATAATTGACATCACACCACACTTGCATAAATGAAATTTTGAATTGAAATCACACTCACAGGTGTTGAAAAGTAAATCACACTTTTCTGAAAGGAAAAGCACACTTTCATAAAATAAAAAAACACTTGCTGAAAAAAAATCAAATAAAAAAACTATACTATGTTCCTAATATGTACAAAGATATGCAAACTGGTGTTGATGGGGGCCCTCCATTCCTCAACAAGCACACTGAACAACTATCACATCTTGGAGATCAAGGCAGGAGTATGTATTTCATAAAATGATTACAAGGTATTACAAAAATTCTCTCTCCTCACGTTACAAATCACATCTTGAATGGAAATTCGAACCTCCAACTATCAACTAGCCACTAGCTACCTCCACTCTCTAACAACTATTAATTTAAAACCAACCATTTTCTACCTTTTGTATGAAGGTTTCACTCCTATTTATACAAAATTTGAAGATAAATATAGATCCTCAAATCTCTCCTAAATCCACATTTATCTCATGTGGTTACAACCAATCTCCTAAAAATATAAGATACGAATCATCTCCAAATTCTCTCATAGTTTTGATATCGAAACATATCAAAACATTCATGATTCTTCTCCTTTGAATGTGCTTAGCTTAATGATCCATATCTCCTTCAAATAATCTACAAATTTTCGTGAGTTGTAATTCTAAATTCTAATTTGTAGTTAGGAGGCCAAGTAGGACCCTTCTAGAGTCTCCAAGTGGGCTACAATATCACAAAAGCCATACCACTTTTATGTATATATGAAAAAATGTTAATTTTATAGTATTTTATCACAAATTCACTTAAAATTCTTGAAATAAATGACTTTGTAAAATATAATTCTAAACCCATATGATCATGAAAATGGTTACTTAATGTAGGGTTGTGCAGATACGAAATGAGGGATAAGCTACAGAATGAGGGTGAAATGATTGAAATGTGGGTAGAAGTGGATGACATTTTGGAGACTCAACATACCCCCCAACTAAAGATGTTGCATGTCCTCATGCATATATTGCATTTATTCTCTTAATCATCAATCAATCTTCTTCAAATGTTCTCCTTCTTATATGAGCTTTGTCTTTGTATTGATTCTCTTTTAGCTTTGCATTATAGTTTATTCATTTTTCAAAGTTTATATTGAAATCATTTGATTGCAACATATATTAATTTGATTCTTGGTTCTTGTGTCACAACCAAAATATTACGAGTATTGGTTCTTGAGTAACAATAATTTTGTTATTTTTTTGTTGCATAAAAATACTTGAAAACATTAAGAATTATTTTTTAAGTCCCATAGTGACTGTCAATCATTTAATGTGCTCATAAATTAATAATTCCAAAACATATAAACGTTTTGGAATACAAATGAAATAATAGTTGTTTGGGAAAAATATGTTGGTTAGGATGAAACGAAATGTGACATGAAGCATGAAATATGAATATCCCTTCCCCCCAACTTAAGGTTTTTTCAGTTTTTTTGCAAATGAGAAAGGGAATATGAATGCGGTGACGGATTTTCCAAAATCATAATTTTAGAATTTAAGAATTTACATGATTAAAGATTAGAAAACAACATACCTTCACTTCCCTGAAAAGTGGACAAGCTATGTATATAGAAGAGTGTGGCTGCTGTTGTTGGATCATGGAATATGAAGTAAAAGGATCTATGGTTCTTCTTTCTCTTGGTTGTATAAATAGAGGATGAAATTGAAATCTTTATTACTACAAATTTTGAATTGAGTCGTGCTACAAAGTGCTGAAATCATCTAGTCTTCATTCATTCCTGCTTAGTGGCATACTTATTATCTATGTTAATAAATGTGTTCATGACAAACATATAAAATAAATTTTTGGATTATTGGCCATTAATGAATGCAATTAGCCAACATGATACTACTCACCGTTGATGTCAATGAGAGTCAATATTCCTAAGTACATCTTACTAGGTATGAATAGATGTGTTGAAGTCAAGTCACCTAGAATATCCGATAAACATGGGACATTGATATATTCCCATTGTTTATTGGCGGGATAACTTTCCATTAAGGCAAGCAAGCCTCAAGGTACTTGAAATGTCTCTAGTATTGATCCGAGATGATGTGTCAGAGTTGATGGGTTAAAAATTGTTGGAAGGGAGGCCTTAATGAGTCTTCCATCATCTAATGCAGTTATACAATAATAATATGAAGGACTATAAATGAAAATTTTGGATTGAAGCAAGGTTTATTCGACAGAAAGGAAAAGGAAAATGGGGTGACTCAGCTTTGTAAGGGAGTTGAATGAATTTATTTTTGGGAAATATGAGTGAAAATGATGCAGTAAAGTATGAAGATTGTGAAGGAAAATGCATTTTTGGTAGTAGGGTGATGGAAAATTATGGACTGACTATAGATTTAGAATGAATAGTAATGGTAAAATAGGTATATGTTTAGTAGCAATGGATGTAATGGATCTAATTTGGCATGAAATGATCATTATATTTTGAAAAACACTTGGTATTCTTGTGCATATAGTGATCTTCTTTCATCGTCTCCTGGAACCTGCAAAAAATTAACACTTTTTTCTACAATAAAATGTAAGTCTATCGAGAGAGAGAGAGGTGATCAATCTCTCTTCATCTTGATATATACACAAAAAAGCTCATAAATATTACTAATAAAACAAATTCTAGAAAAATTAAATGTACTTTTACATGTTTCTTACCAATTTTAAGCTTGAAACCTCTTCTCCATATACTTAATGCTTCATCAATAGATCATAAACCAAATTTGCGTAAGCTACTGAATTGTGTTGATTCTGTAGCTACCAAAAATCTAGATCATTGCACTGCCTTGCCACTTTAAAACCTACAATTAGACTTATATGGTGGTTTTTATGTAGGTCTGAGTCTGTAGCTGTGTTTTTCCTTTTTATTTAGCGCTCCACCCTTGTCTATGATCACATGGATCAAGAAAATTCTCAAAATTAAAAATTCTTACAACAACTTGAAACTAGCACCAAACCGTAGATATCATCGTTTTGAATCCAATGCACTTTCTTTCATTGAAATCCGACTTTGGATGCTCTCGGAATCACATTTTGATTGTTTTATGAAACAACTAAAAAAAATGAATTTTGAATTGTAGGTACACCTAGTCAGTAGTTTGTATGCTGAGGTGGCAAGTTAATTGATCAAAACTGGATAATGGACCTAAGTGATAGCTCAAAATTCAAAGTGTTTGGAAGTGTGTTGAACCTGAGCAACCGGATAGATCTTGTCTTCCTGATTTAGGCGCTATGAACAGTTCGAAAAAATGACACCGTATGAAGAAGTTATCGTAGTTTGAAAAGTCCAGTAAAATTCAATTTTTGGACTTTGACCAAGTTTGACTTGGAATGGGAAAAATTAAAAAGAGAATATTCTAGGGAATATTCCTGGAATATTCCCTGAAATATTCCATTTGAACCAGTTAGATATGGACAAGTGGCATAGTCTCATTGGTCAGCGGATTGACTTTTTTGAGTATGGGCCAATGGGAGGCCACCACATGGCATGCCCGGAGGCTGTCACATGGCCCTGGAATGGTCTATTAAAATTTTTATGGAAGTCCTCGAGATCAAACCTGAGACCCCTCACCTACACACGCACACCATCACCACTCACTCTATATGTTGTGACTTAACCTTATGGTTTGCGTCTTCCATTTTAATGTTATTGTATTGACAAGCGGGGGTAGGGATGGTGTGGTCACATGTTAACTGGAATAAACTATGACATAAAACATTACCGTCCACACTCCTAACATTCTGAAACCACTAAATTTAAAACCATATCACATGTGATGATTCACTGCGCGGGGAAACGCTAACAGTTATGTCTAACTTTGGTTTTAAAGGCTCTAACCCCATGTTACATGCATAGTTTCCCGACAGTTATGGTCTTGACCGCGGAGGTTTGGGGACATGTGTCCAATCACCCTGATGGTTAAATTTGTTGTGCGGTATTTCTGGTGGAATATTTGGAGTGCGTTAAAAAATGGTGGAGATGTCAAACTTAATTGCAGTTATGTGCAGTTCCTCCAAATTTAGTGGAGGATTTCTATGTGACACTGGACAAATCTTGTTTTGGCTCTATCTTGAGCTATATTCGACTAAGTTTTGGGTGCCAATAGTCAATTTTGACTATCTCCAACATTCTAGACTCATTGGTAAGGGTTTTAGAGCCACCAGAGGAATTTTGAGTAGGTTTTTTCTTCATCAAAGTTCTAGGGGCCACGAGGGTCACCATGGCCCATCAATAGTTTGAGGCCTACCCAGGGGAGCTAGAGGCCTTATTCAAATATCCAATAGTCAATATAGGATGTTTAAGATGTTATAGAACTAATGGTGTGTTTTATAGAGCCTATAGAGGACTTTTCAAGGCCAAGATTCTTTAGTCAAGTTTCAGGGGCCATCAGGGCCAGCAAGTGCCAACAACAGTTTGGGGCCTAGCCAGGGCAGGTAGAGGCCTTATGCAGTGAACTAATAGTCATTTATAACTATTTTGATACTTATGAATCCATTGATGGAGGTTGTAGAAGGTTTTGAGGACTTCTAGAGGTCGAGAACCTATCATATAATTTTTTAGTGACCCTAGCGCTAGGGGTGCCGACAGGTGTTGTAGGCAAAACCAGAGCAGCAGGAGGTCGATTTCAGTGAATCAATAGTCTATTATAACTATTTTTGGAATTAAAAATCCAATGAATGGATTTTGGGATCCATTTGAAGACTTATTAAACTTGAGAAGCTACATAGAAATTTTGGGTAGCCCAGGACCAACTGTGGAAGAAGGTCTAGATTGGGGATGTAGTGTTCTTTTGGAGAAATTGATCAGCCTATATTTGGTTTCTGAGATGTGTTGGAGACAGTAGGTGAGGTTTCAGGGATATAAAAATAATTTTGAAGGAGTTACTGAAATAGAGAAGCTAAGTGTAGCTCAGAGCACCGAAAGAAGGAATCAAGTCTAAGGAATCCCATATCTGTTTACAGAGTGATGAAAGCCATGAAAGGGATATAGATCATATTCTAAGCCCATTGGTTCAGTTCAGTAAACATTGGAGTTAAGTGTGGAACTTGTAAAAGAAACTTTGCCATAATCCCAAAGAGCCAAGTCAAGATGAGAAGAGCTCAAGGAGATGTAGCCCATGATATTCGGGTGAAATCCTAGATTAATTTTGATGTTATGTGTGTATTTTTAATTGTTTCATTATATTGATATTAAAAATGTTTAATTTTAGTAAGAAAAAATGGACTTAAGACACTTAAACAATTAGAAAACATACACCTATTTCAAGTAAAAATTTCCGAAAATGTCAAGTACAAGCTAGATATTTTATTTGTTTAACTGAGTGGGAGGTTCTTGAAAATCATAAAAAGTCATCCAACCCATTTTTAGATCATATTTGTATCAGAGCACTTGGTTTCTTTATTGACAGAGCAATAGCTTGCTTTTTTTGACTTGAAAGGTGTTTAAACAATGCAAAGAATTTGACTGTTTAACTATTTGCAATCTGACTGTTGCTTGGGTTTGCTAGAGGTGAAGGGAGGGCTACTGATAGCTAAGTCTAAGAGAGGTTAATAAGGAATAAAGGGTCAAAGGCATCTTCCTTACCCAAAGGATCTCAAGGCCACTCTTGAAGCACTAACCCTCTTGATGATTGTTTGTTTGCAAAAATGCTGCTTGAATAAGAGTTTAACTCTACAGCCATTTCGTTCATAAGCTTTGTTAATAGTTTTTTAAAGAATTGATAATTTTATTGAAATTCTTTAGTTCATTGACATAAGATGAAAAATTCTTCAAGTAAGGTTTCCAAATCCACCTCCTTCACAAGATTCTTCGATGAAGACATGAAGCAAGACTTCTACATGTTGAAGGCCATGGTGCAGATTTTATTTGAAGATAGAAGAGAAAGCACTATACTTCATGAGAAATTGGTTTCTATGAAGCAAGAGAGGGAAGAAATTCTTCAAATACTGCATGAGATGGAATCCCAAGAGGCTTTAAATAAGAACATGCATGAAGCAGATGTAATTCACTCAAATTTTTCTTCAGTTTCCTCTTTAGATAGATGTGTTGGTTCATTTGAAAAGAACACTAGAGGTATAGGGTCCAAGTTAATGTTTAAAATGG
Source organism: Pinus albicaulis (assembly GCA_034641835.2). Taxonomy (NCBI): domain Eukaryota; kingdom Viridiplantae; phylum Streptophyta; class Pinopsida; order Pinales; family Pinaceae; genus Pinus; species Pinus albicaulis. Next base: position 23,277,703 of record MU968317.1, read on the forward strand.
GCTATGAAGAAAAGGGTTTAGGCAAGCATGCACAAGGCATGATTGATCCTGTTTTGGTTGAGGAACGACCTAAGAAATTTGGTCTTGGTTATGTTCAATCTAATGGCGAAAACTCCAAAGCCATGAAGGCATGTGAGGAAAATTCAAATAGAACATTTGTTCGAAGTTCTAAATCACAAACATGTCAAGTTTGTTTTCAAGTTGATTGTAATTATTTGAAGCCTATGCTGTAACAGGAATATTGTAGACATGTAGATTATGGTGAGCATGAGAGTTCAGACAGTTTTCAAGACATAAACACTGAGGTTTGTCTACAAAAGAAAGCTGGAACCTCTACTAGTTCATCTCCTCAAGGAGGAAAAAATGATGGACATGCAAGGCAGCATATGAGGTATAATTCTTCCCATAGTCAAGTTGATTATGTTTCTGCAAGGCATGAAAATTATGCATGCTTGAATGGAATAAAGAGTTGCTTTGCATGTTGTGGTATGTTTAACCATGATGTTTCAAGATGCTGGAAGAGGATGAATTCATACATGAAGCAGTTGAGACAAAGGCAACTTGCAAAGAAGGTGCATAAGATTTGCACACATTGTCATAAGAGGGGAAATGTCATTTCCCATTGTTGGAAATTGCATCCAACTAATCGTCCCAAGCACATGAAGCAAGAGGAAAGAAAGACTGGAGAAAGTGGAACCAAGGATTCCATCATTGATGTGAGAATGGACATTTCACAATTTCACATAAAGAATATTTTCAGCAACAAAAGTCACCGTGGAAGTGGCTTGACTTCTTGACACAATAAGACATACACTCATTTTTACAAATACAAATTTCAGTTATGTATGCATGTATTTATGCTGTAATCTCATGTTTGTTTGAGCCACCTTGGATCGATGATCAAGGAAGTGATGTTTAGCCACCTTCTATAAATTTCTAGCCAGAAATTTCTGAGTGAGTGGAAGGAAGACAATTCTTAACAGGAGGACAAGCACATCAAGGAAGGGAAGTGTCGACTACCTTCGAGTTGTGGTTCAAAGGCACTATCCATGCAAGGCAAGTGCATGGAGGCTAAAAATAAGAGGGTGTTGTACTCTCGTCTACTGTACAGATCAATATATCAGTCTTTTGGGGCCCAAAATATTCCTAATGGGGAGGTGTGATCAAAACTGGATCATGGACCTAAGTGATAGCTCAAAATTCAAAGTGTTCAGAAGTGTGAAAAACCTGAGCGACCGAATAGATATCGTCTTCCTGATTTTGGTGCCATGAACGGTTCGAAAAACAAACATCGTATGAAGAAGTTATCGCAATTTGAAAAGTCCAGTAAACTTCAATTTTTGGACTTTGCCCAAGTTTGACTTGGATTGGGAAAAATTAAAAAGACAATATTTTAGGGAATATTCTTGGAATATTCTACAAAATATTCCATTTGGACCAGTTATATATGGACAAGTGGCATAGTCTCATTGTTCAGTGGATCAAAGTTTTGGAGTACGGGCCAGTGGGCGGCTGCCACCTGGTAGGCTCGGACACCGCCACATGGCCCTAGAATGGTCTATTAAAATTTTTGTGGAAGTCCTTGAGATCGAACTCGAGACCCCTCACCTGCACACGCACATCGCTACCACTCTCTCTAGGGGTTGTGACTTAACCTTAAGTTTTGTGCATTCCATTTGAATGTTATTGTATTGACAAGTGGGGGTAGGAGACCGTCGATGGTCGCAACCCGCTGGTGGCCCCACGGTGTGGTCACATGTTAACTGCAATATTCTGTGATATAAAAACTTACCATACACACTCCAAACATTCCACAACTACTACATTTAAAAACCCTGTCAAATGTGATGATTCACCGCACGGGGAAATGCTGACAATTACATTTAACTTCGGTTTCACAGGCCCCACCCCCAAGTTACATGCGTAGCTTCCCGACGGTTACAGTCTTGATCGTGAAGGTTTGGGGACATGTGTCCAACCACCCCAATGGTTAAATTTTTTGCATGATATTTCTGGCTGAATATTTGGAGTGCATTCAAAAATGGTGGAGATGCCAAAGTTAACTACAGTTATGTGCAATTGCTCTAAATTTAGTGGAGGATTTCTAGGGGACAGTGGAAAAATCTTGTTTTGGCTCTATCTTGAACTATATTGGACTGATTTTCGGGTGCCAATAGTAAATTTAGACTATCTCCAACATTCCGGACTCACTGGTGAGGTTTTCAGAGTCATTAGAGGACTTTTGAGTAGTTTTTGGCTTCAGTGAATTTTTAGGGGCCACCAGGGCCACCATGGGACAACAACAGTTTGAGGCCTAGCTAGGGGAGCTAGAGGCCTTATTCAGAAATCCAATATTCAATTTTGGATGTTTCTAATGTTATGGAACTAATGGTGTAGATTTTAGAGCTTTTTGAGTACTTTTGAATGCCGAGATACTTCAGTGAAGTTCCAGGGGCTATCGAGGTCAGTAAGTGCCAGCAATAGTTCAGGGCCTAGCCAGGGAAACTAGAGGCCTTATGCAGTAAAAAAATAGTAATTTATGACTGATTTGATACTTATAAATCCATTGGTCTAGGTTTAAGAATATTTTGAGGACTTCTAGTGGTCAAGAACCTATCTGAGAAGTTTTCAGTGATCCTAGTTCCAAGGGGTGCCGATAGGTGTTGTAGGCAAAACCAGAGCATCCAGATGCCAATTGCAGTGAATAAATAGTATATTCTAACTATTTGTGGAATTATTATCTAATGAAAGGATTTTTAGAGCCATTTGAAGACTTATGAAGCTAGAGAAGCTACAGTGAAGTTTTGGGGAGCCCAGGGCCAGATGTGGAAGAAGGTCTAGATTGGGGGTGCAGTGCTCTTTTGGAGAAATTTATCAACCTATATTTCATGTCTGAGATGTGCTGGAGACATTAGGTGAGGTTTCAGGGACAGAAAAATAATTCCGAAGGAGTTAGTGCCATAGAGAAGCTTAGTGTAGCCAAAGAATCGACAGAAAGAATCAAGTCTAAGGAAGCTTAGATTTGTTTACAGAGTGATGAAAACCATGACAGGGATATAGATGGTATTCTAAGCCCATTGGTTCAGTTCAGTAACCACTGGAGTTAAGTGTGGAACTTGTAAGAGAAAATTTGCCATAATCCCAAAGATCTAAGTCAAGATGACAAGAGTTCAATGAGACGTAGCCCACGATATTCGGGTGAACTCCTATATTTATTTTGTTGTTATATGTGGATGTTTAATTTCTAAATTATATTAATATTCCACATGTTTAATTTGAGCAAGAACAAATGGACTTAAGACACATAAAAAATTAAAAAACATACACCTATTTCAAGTAAAAATTTCCACAAATGTGAAGTACAAGCTAGATATTTTATTTGTTTAACTGAGTGGGAGGTTCTTGAAAAGCATAAGAGGTTATCCAACCCATTTTCAGATCATTAACTGTGCCTCATCATCTATTGCGTGACTGACATTGGAATTGTTTGGTTTCTCAACACGTCGTTAATTTTTTTATGTTAACGGGTTTATTATGGTGGCCCAATGAGGAGGTGCCATGTGGACCAACCATTGGTTGCCACGTGGCATCCTCATGGCCACCAAAATTTATGTGAAGATCAAAATTCACTCCATGATATTTGAACTCAAGACCTCATGCTAACCACCAAATGATTCTACCAATTATGCTGCATCGCCTCTTGTTAAACTGCACCCACAAAAATCTATTTAAACGTTATGGGTGCACTTTTGGAAAGATGAATATTAGCCCCTAAAGTTTGGCCCCAGAGTTGCATTGTGCCATGTCACCAAGATTTTTGGACCTCGGGGCTTATCTTAAATTTATTACAATTTTTCCCACCAGTCGGGAAAGCCAAATTCGCGCATCGTTCCCGATTTCTAGGCGCATCAACCGGGTTTGGGTCGAATTTTAGGCTTTTTAACAACGTAATTGGGTTGAAACTTAACAAAATCATATCTTTCTCAATTTTTGGCCAAATGAGGTGCAAAACAAGTCAAAAGAAGGGTTTTTGATAGTGCTAGATCCATTGGAGACATCATTTTTTCTGTTTGAGCTTTTTAAAAGGCTATAATTATACTTTTGATTGCGAATTTAGTTTTTGATCCAAATTTTATTGAAAATTTTTAAAAGTAGCTTGGTTCAATTTTCTTTTTCTGATCTTCTAGATCATAGGGAGCACAAGAAGAAAGCATACTAAAAAATATTGAAGCCCCATTAGGGGAAATTTGAGGTCTAAAATGGGACTCCTAAGAAAAATGTACAACCAAAATAAAATTTATGAGAACTAATAGGATTCAATATGATAATGTCAACCATCGGGGATGTTTCACCATTTTTGGAGTAAAAAAGTAAAAATAATAAAATAATAAAACTTCTTTTTCAACTCGTATTTTCAACTTATCTCCCTAAGGGTTTACTCAAATTTCGAGCAGTACTCTTTGGATGAAAAATTTAATTCCTCATCGAAGGAGTACCCATATTGCATACTTTTTATGGACACTGCTACATGAAAAATGAGAAATACATGAAAAAAAGTCACTGCAATCACGTTTTTCATGTATTTCTCTTTTTTCGTGTAGAAGAGTCCATCATAAGTATGCAACATGGGTACTCCTTGGATGCAGAATTAAATTTTGCATCCAACAAGTATTCCTGCTCAAAATTTGAGTAAAACCTTAGGGACATAAGTTCAAAATACGAGTTGAAAAAGAAGTTTTTTCTTTTTTCGCTCTAAAATTTGATGATGTAATCAAATCTTGTTTTATTATTTTCACTATTATTTTATAATTTCCTTAGGAGGACCATTTTAGACCTCAACATTCCCCTAATTATTTATTCAATTGGAATTTGAAATTTAAAAGACAAAACACAAGGATTTGATTTCTAAATTTAGATTTTGGCTCTCAAAACTTTATATGTTCTCCTCTTTTCTAAAATGTTTTTTTTCTTTCTTGATCCTCGTGAAAATAATTAGTGAGCTGGGTGGATCTTACTGCACCACCAAATAAAATAAAATTTCAAATAACATGAAATATAAAAAAAAATATCATAAAACTTGATTTTATTCATTACCTACTCTACTCTACTGGAAATAGAAGAATTAATCAAGTGCATGCATATTTCTAGTGTAACCATGTGTGTAACACGATTAAATGATATTCATGCTAAGAATAGAAAAATATGCATTAAAAATCATCAAAGAATTAAAAACCAGTTTCTTAGATAATGTAATTAAGAAGTATAGAAGGAAGACCATTCTTCAAACCCTTAATTGTCTATGAATTACTCCAATTGGTTGGTAATTCCCACTGCACATAGGTTAGTACAAAATTGTTTTTGAAACTTTTCGAAATTTAATCTGAAAAATGATTTTAATATGATTTTAACTATGGATCTAAAAATGAATGAAACTATAATGAATTTCATAAACTTCAAAATAAACACCTATATATACCTCCCTAACAATGATGCCAAAATGTTGGGTGATTTAATGATTAGTTAAATCCCTGTCATTTAATTGTCAACCCCAGGTTGCAAACTGGCGAGGTATACCTGTACTATATGTACTAGGTGTTTATTTATCATATTATATTAATTCAAATTCAATTAACACTAATTATAAAATAAAATAAATTAATCTAATTCGAACCAAATCAAACTAAATATAAATAAATTGAAATAACACTTGCATAAAGGAAATCACAATTGCATGAAATTGAAATCACTCTTGCAGAAATGAAATAACACCACACTTGCATAAATAAGATCACACCACACTTGCATAATTGAAATCATTTCACTATTTCATAATTGAAATCACACCACGCTTGCATAATTGAAATGTTGAATTTAAATCACATTCGCACCTACTAAAAAGTAAATCACACTTTGCTGAAAGGAAAATAACACTTGCATAAAATAAAAACACACTTGCCGAAAATAAATGAAATAGAAAAACTATAATATTTTAAAAATATTCACAAAGACATGTGAACTAAGTTTGATAGGGGCCCTCCATTCCTCAGCAAGCACAACAAACAACTATCACATTTTGGAGATCAAAGTGGCAGTATGTATTTCATAAAATGTGTTACACCAATTTTTGGTCATCTAACCTATTACTATTAGATGGACCAAAGTACACCATGTAAGACCAATTTTACCCTAAGTAAAATTGCTTTCACTATGAAAAATAACTTAGTAATACATAATTTATTAAGTTGTTTATGGTCTAAATAGGAAACCCCATAAGGAAATATTGAATAAATCCATATTTGTTTGATTTTCCTCAAGGAATAACTAGTTAAACAACAATTTAATTAATATTCCTGGTCATATTTAACCCAAAACATGAAAATTAATTAGATAAATCACTATTTATCTTATTATTTTCTAGGAATAATTATTTAAACCTTATTTAAATAATGTTCTTTGTTAAATTTGACTAAATCATTTATAAATAATTGAATAAATCATTATTTATTTAATTATTACTCAACCGCATCCTTAAAATAATAAATAAATCTTTTATTTACTTATTAATTACAAATAAAGGGATTTGACCAAATTCAAATTCTTTTTCCCTCCAACAAATATAATAAAATATTCCATAAAAGTTGGACCTAGATTTGGTTAATAATATTTTAATATGCACCAATATATAGATTAACTCAATATTTTGTTATAAATAGAAGGGTTTTTTCAATCATTCACTGCCTTTTTTTGCCTAAAGGTCACTCTAGATTTATACTTTTGGTTTGACTTTGATCCTCCATCATTGTTATATTTTGCTACCATATTTCTTGTGAACTCCCTTTGAGTTCCATTTTTTGTCTAGATTTCCTACACCATCAAGAGAGATAGATCTTAGATCTGAAGTGTTGAGGACATACAAGAACCCATCCTAGTGAGGGGGACTCATAACATCTTTCTATGTTCCCTTCCCAGGTGTCATAAATACAAAAAAAAATTAAAAATATTCTTGTCTTGTCTATTGGATGCATGGAGAAAATATTTCTTTTATTTACTGCTTAATGTCCTTTACTGCATAGATCTAGATTTTGTAGCATTTATCTTGGTCAAATAACTACAGATCTAAAGGAATTGACATCCATCTTTGATTTTAGGGTTGTTTGTTATGCACAAATAAAGTGAGCTTTTTTCGTACACTTGCGATTAGAATTCATCCTAACAATTGGCAACTCCACAACGGTTTACGATTATGACCTCTCGTTTTTCAGATCCCTGCATGACCAGCTGCTTCAAACCCTAGGATTTTTCTTTAGCATCTTGTTTTTCTTTTCTTGATGTTGTTTTTAACCTATAAAACCCTAAAACAGTAAAAATTCTAACTTCCGTGTGTTTCCGGACCTATTGCGCAGGTGACAATTATCAGCCGCAGCTAAGATAACACTTTTTTCTGAAACCTGTTCCCCAGAGTGTTGGAAGTTCAAGTCCCACTTTTTGGGCCAAAACTTACGAGCTCAACCTTCAAGGCATGGAAAAATGCCTAAACCTCCGACCTCTGCTCAAAATAGGTTAGAAACTGCGACCTGTACTTTTTGCGGGAATTTTTCTGATATTTTTCTTGGTTTGTCTGGGCTACTGTTCAGGGTTTTCTGGCCTTCGTCTCTGCCCGTTTTTCACCTATACTTGCTCTATTTTACTCATCGAAGTGGGAACCTAGCTCCCTAGGGCTTCAATATGCCTCCACCTTTCTAGGAGGAGTTTAGCTAAAGCAGTTCATCTGAAATTTCAGTGTGTTTAGCCATTTTTCAGATCTAACCCTGTGCCTTCAGATCCTTTTCATATTGGTTATTCATCCATCCAAAACACCTCCTTTTATTTTTTTTTGGTCCTCCTCTAGGGTGCCCTTCGTTTCCCTTCGGGTTGTAGCCTTTTTCCACCTCATTTGCAACACTTTTCCCTCTGTTTTTTTGTTGTTTTCTACATGTATTTCTAGCATATCTTTCCTTTAGATCATTATTCCCCCCCCTGACTTTAGATCCATTGGCTATTTTGGTATGTTTTGACTAGATATTTTACCACCCACAGACTAGTTGTTGGGAAGTCCGCCTCCTTGGGTTTAGATTGATGCATCATTAGCTGTTTATTTTATGTTATATTCAGTTTACTTTACTTTATTTGCAGATTTATTTACAGTTATGTTGTACTATACAACAACCCCCCATTTCATAAAAATTTTACTTTAGAAAATTATAATATGAAATGGGTCCCTTTTTAGATTAAATTGGTATTAACTCATCATTCCTCTAAAAATCCAAAAAAAAAAACAAAAAATCATTATAAAACCTTTTGAGTTCATAAAACATCGGCAACCGGAAATAAAACAATCACCAATGAAAGCCCCTCTCCTTGCTCCGATGCGATATCATTATCGGCAATCGGGGATTGCGATATGAATGCAATAGAACTTTGCCTTAAAATCTCCCGATGCGAGTTAAGCGATATTGCTATCGGCGATCGGGGATTGTTCGAAAAATAAAAAAACTGCTTAAGTTCTCCTCCGATCGCCGATAGCGATAAAGTTAAGCGCGACTTTCAAAAAGGATTGTTATGGCGGCTCAGCATATCATGTTAATTATTATTAAAAAGCCTTTTCACTATACAATGGTGATTGACTTAAGCCCAACCGCCAAATAAAAATCAAATCCACGTTTAATGAGGCTATTCGGGAGAATAAAGGACATGATGAGCATTTAATAGATTGGCAGGTTCAAACGGCCAATTAATGGAGCAGTTACGCCTAAAAATCCCTTCAGAGATTACATACGTGAGAGTCTTATGATTATTTTCCATTATTTATTGATTGACATAAGTCTTCTGTACCAGTCTTCGCCGTCTATTCTCTGCATTACGTTCATTTTATCTTTTTTGCAGAGCTTCTCCGCAGAAACAAGTTCAGACCAAATGGGGAAGAAATCTAAGAAACCGGGCACAGCTGCAGCTTCTGTAGTAACAGAACAACATGCCGCCGATCCAGGATCAAGAAAAAAAGGATTAATCTCAGATACCACATGTCTTGGTCTCGGAAATACTACTTGGCAGAGTATTTACAACCTGGTTGAAGCCGAGGAACCTCAGAAAACAACGGTAGAAGCTTCAGCAGACGCGAGCCAGAAATCTGACGCTACTCTGAAAGATTTGGATGATTCTTACCTGCACAGAATAGCAGCTCGGGAGCAAATTCTTCCGTATACAGATGTAGTAAGATGGGCCATTGAAGAAATTCCAATTACCAACAGAATATTCTGCACTATTGATGGGAGAGTTTTTGGTTCATTTCAGCCTGATGATTTGAGACAAATGTACCATTTTCCCGAACCAGAGAAGAAGTATAATAAAGAATTCCTGGAGAAGTTTAGAGATGAAAATGAAATTGATTCAGAACCTATACGAGAATGGAGACAAAACCCAGCAAAACACAAACATGATTCTTCGGGTAAGTACTCCGTCAGTTCCTTATGTTCTCTTTATTGTTATGCTGGAGCTATGATGTGTCGAATGTGGGGATTGCATGATTCTTCAAAATTTTCCATAGAAATGGTACCTTTAATGGAAGCAGCATGTAATAGTGAAATCATGGATTGGGGGAATATATTATCGGATAAGTTAGCAAATGCTATTCTTGACTTCAGAGGCAAATCCCGCTCTACTGACAGAATTATCCCTCCATTTTACTATAGTGCCTTCATTTTAGATACCCTCTGTTTTAATTCCGAATTTCCAGTGTTAGGTTGGAGATGGACTCCACAAGACCCCATCCCCATTCATATATATCATCAGAAATTATGGAAAGCCCATTATAAACACCACCTATATCAACTCTGTAATGGACTCATGATACCTATTTATTATGCAATTTTTGCTAGACCTACTCCTAAGATCTCCTCTCAAGCAGAGATTGACTTGACAGCCCTAGGAACCTGGTTCGGAGAGCAGAAATTCACTTATATAAGAGTTTTTGGCAGCCATGCTAGACCTCATGTCCTCCCCTTGTATATACCAGACAAGATTTTAGCTCGAGAGATAGCATATCAGCTTACATCCGCATCAGCTACAAAAACTCTCAGGAATTCAAAGAAACAAGTCTGGCCTCCTTTCCCTATAAGGTGCGGCGTCTATACTCTGCGTGATTATAAACATGCAGAGAAAGAAGCAGAAAAGATTAATATGTTAAAACTCGCCACTCTGCCTAATAGACGCTTTGATCCGAAAAAGGTCGTCTATAATGTTCTAGATCAGGCCAAACTCACTAAATTTGAACATAAGGAAGATGAGTTTGATGACCTTTTCTCCTCGGCAGAGTCAATATTTTAGGTTCAAGAGATAGCTAAGATTAGATACCATGATGAAGGGTTAGTTGAATTTAACAAACTTAGAGAGCAGAGGTTGCAAACTCTGCCTCTAGATTTGTTAGCCACTGCCCTGATGATACAATCAAGCGAGCCTGAGCAGCAGCTTACCAGCAAACATCCTGCTACATCCAAAATCTCTGAAGAAGTCAAAAGGAGAGAGCAGGAGGAACTCCAGAGGAAAGAGCAGGAGGAGGCAAAGAAGAAAGAACAAGAGGAAGCACAGAGAATCCGTGATCAGGAACAGGAAATGCAGCAAGAGCAGAGCAGCAAGAAGGTAAATGTTGACACTCAGATTGACCCAAGATTGCTCCAGGAATGGCAGCAATTCGATTCAATTATAAGCAATCTTGAGAGCTCGAAGAATGCCGATACATCCAAAGCGGCCAATACACAGGATACAGTACCAAAAGGGGTTTCAAGCAAAGAAACCAGCGGTCTACCCCCGACTACAGGATTAGAAATAATTCCCAAAGATCCCTCAGATCAAATTATTTTGCAGGTAGAAGATATTCCTCCATGGGATGTTTTCTATAGCCCAAAACACAAGGCTGTAATAAAGCAACAACGAAAAAGGAGAAGGATTGATCAACCTTCCCTGTTTCGTGAACAAACAGTAACAGCCAATGTAGTGTGGAAGGAAGAATGCAACCCCTCCGATGACCTGACAAAGTTGTCCCAATATGCTGGTGCCTATTCGGCGGCCACCATGGACAAGGCATCGGAGGTGAGTAATTTGTTGAAAGAAAAGGATCAAGTGATCGCTTCACTACAAACACAACTATTGGAGGCACAACAGAAAGCAAATTCAGAAGCGATTCAGAAACAGAAAGAATCATCGGAGGCATTAGCAAAATTGAAAGCAATGAATGAACAGATGGTAAAAACAAAAGATGAGCAAATTGCTCAATTAACAGCTCAAATAGAGAATTTCAAGAGTCTTCCCCAGCCTGCCAATTTCAGAGAAGAAGAAATACAGATTAATAAGTCACTCATAACACAAATAAGATTGTTGTGTCATCAAATTGCCCAAGTTGAACCTCTGTGTGAGATAACAACATCCATAATAAACAAATCAGTTGATGCCAGGCAGGACTTAGAGCAAGCCGATGAGACTTTAACAGATTTTCTTACTTGGCAGAACACTAATGAGGGACAGGCAGCAAACTTGCCTAAAATCTTAGAATCCCATAAAGAAATTATGTTCATGGAGTGGCAGTCCCAATTGATGAAAGCAGAGAGAGAGGTTTCTAGATGTAAATTATCTACGAACAATTTGATTGACTTGATCAACAATACTCTCTATTTATCTAACATGATCTCTTAATGTACACCGGGTAAATTATTATCAGCCAAAACATTGGAACAATCATGTTGTCAAGAGATAGAAAAGAATGGGAGATTGATCACAGGAATTAAAAGTTTAACTTGGGACACCTATTGGTTGTTCCTAGTAAAACCATACAGCCAGAAAGCCGCCCGCAAATGCTTAACGGATGCAATTGGGTGTATCATTCCCGATATACATGATGCCACCTATGCTGCTCAAATCAATTCTCGTCTCAGCCGCCCTCAAGAAGTGGAACCAATGCTAGAAATATGCCAACTCAAGACAAAAGGCAAACAGTCAGAGTGATGAATCATGCTACCGATATACCAGATTGCTGTAGAGGAGATATTCAAGATTGAGTTATACCAATTTAGTAGCATTTTAATTTTGTAGTTTGTTAGTTTAATTTAGTATTTATAGACCCTTTCATGTATTTAGAAAGGGTCGTAAGTTTTTGTATATGACTGAAACCTGAAGTTGCACTACTGTACTTCAGGCATATTTTTTTATGAAAAATGGACCAATTTTTTCCAAATTTTGATAACGAAGCTTTTATGTGGATGTGCACTACTGCCTTTATCTAAAAGTATTTCTGAGTCGGAAGAAGGAATTCAAATTTCGATTGAAGTTGAGAATGATTTGCAGCTCATATGGTACTATTATCTATGTCTGAATTCATTCTTTTATGAAAATTGTTGTTTGATTACTTTTGCTATTATTGAATATTTAAATGTGTTTTAACAGTAATCTTTATACTTTCCACTATTGGATGTTTACAGTTTGCTATTCTTTCAATCATTTACGTATCAGTAATATAAAGATAAGTGTAACAATTTTTTATCAATTACTTCATTCAACTAATTGAATGAAGTAATTATTATTTAAATGAATATCTTTTTTTATTGAATAGTGTCATCTATATGCCTATTGACAAACACAGATCATCAAACGTTGCACTTAAGAATAGAAGCTTCCCGGGATAAAATAGTCATTTATGTTTTCGCTTATAGATTAAGTACTCCATTCATTATCACTTATTAGAAAACCAATCATTCATTCACCCCTTTTTATTCTTTATCGGGAAACTGGTCCCATTATATCCAGTCGGAGCCACCATCCCAAATGGAAAAGGAGCTGTTTAAGGTCCGGACCGGGTGGTTATCCCCCAATGTTGATGTAACGATTTTCGGGGCATCAACATTTTTGGCGCTAGAAGGAGGGCCTTGTCAACTATGAATGGCGAGTAAATCAAAACCTACAGACCATTCTCAGAGTAAATCACCCTCCACCTCACCTCAGACCTCCCGTTTGCATTCTGAATCACCAGTGTCCAAACGAGAAGAAGAGGGATCAACTATCACTGCTCAATCACACCATACTTCAGAACATTTAAGTCCGGAGTCCCCTGAAGTTCATTCTATCATCCAGAAACTTCAAGGCTTCTCCATATCACCTCAGAGATCTGAAGTATCTCAAGGCAGTCAGACTTCGCAATTTCACCTACCTCATCATCTCACCAGACTTCAAAGCGAAAAACTTGGCATTGAACCAGTTGAGTTACCTTTACCCCGAAGGAAAAGGGCAAAAAAGAACACTGAAGGTTCTGATAGTGAGACCTTTTCTCCATCATCTTCCATCTCATCATCTCCAGTGCGAAGTCAAACACCCACTTCCCCATTACATATTACTGTTCACCAGGGGTCACCACCTTCAACATCACAACCTTTACAGTCTTTATTATTACCCCCTCCCCAATCACCTGGAACATCACAGTCAAACCTTGGTACTTCCAAGATGGCTCAAAACCCATGGAATAGTCCTGGTGCAGTCACTATGCCTGCACCATTACATCCATTACCAGATTATCCTGAGAAATGGTTACCAAAGTTTAATCCAGATGCTGGAACATTAGCTGAGGAACACATAAATAATTTCATGTTGTCAGTTAATCTAAAAGGAGTAACAAAAGAAGATGTTGTAGTGAGACTTTTCCCCTACACGTTACAAGGATCAGCTGGGTCTTGGTATTTTTCCTTACCCTCTCGATCCATTACTAGTTGGAATATCTTTCAAGAACAGTTTCTTACCAAATATGGCGACGATAGATCCTTGGCCACGCTCATTAATGATCTTTCAAATCTAAGAATTGAGTCAAGAGAACCAATTAAGGAGTTTAACTCCTGATTCAATAAGCTCTTGAATAAAATTCCCACCGATTCCAAGCCAAGTGAACAAGTTAGAAGCGAATGGTATATCACAGCCTTACCTTCAAATATAGCCATTTTTGTTGATAGGGCTGCGAAACCAACTCTACCCGAAAACATGAAAGAAGCCATCGCTGTGGAAAAACGTATAACCGCTTTGGAAAAGAAAGCTTCTCTCGAAGATAGGAAATCCAAGAAAGTGTCTTTCAAGGACGATTCAAAGAAGAAAAACACCAAAGATCCATACGATATGGAGGGTCTTCAAAAGTTCCTCAAAACAATGTCAAATGAAATGGTTGAAATCAAAAAGCAAGTAGCAGAAACTTCAACAAAGAAACCATTTAGGAATTTTAAGAAGACTGAGTCAAAACCACCAAATTTTATATCCAATGCAGATTCAGACCCTGAGGAAGAGGAAGAAGATGAAACAATTACATCATCCGATGAAATTTAAGAAGAGGAAGTCATTGAATGCCATGGAATGTGGGACTTCATATTGCCAAACTCCAACACCGAGACTGAACAAGAAGCTTTTCCTATGACTACTAGGAGTAAAAATACCCCTGAACCTATTCAAGCAAGTTCCAAGAAAAGGAGTGCAGGTACTAATACTGCAAAGGAAAAGGAACCTACAAGGAAGCCGGCTGCAACAGTCCCTCAAAACCAACCATCGTCTTCAAATATACCTTCAACATCAAAGACGTTGGTAGTATCGGATTCAATGGATTACAATATTATTGATGACATGAAGAAGACTAAGGCAAACATCACCATGTTTGAACTCAGTAAATTAAAACATCAACATAAATTGCTTCTTAAGGAACTAAATGCAGTTCCTTCCTCGCCTCTTCCTAGTGCTAAAGCTGCAAATGATTCAGGACAACCACCTTCTGGTAGAATTGAGGCTACTGATACGATTCTAATCGGAGACAGATCAAATTCCCATACTCCCCCTTTCCTCTTAACCTTTGAAATTTACAATCGAAATCTACACAACTGTTTAATTGACTCAGGGGCATCATCTAATATAATGCCAGCTTCAGTTTGTTCTAAACTGAACATAGAACCCCAAAAGTCTTCAATTCACATTGTGCAGTTAGATAGAACCAAAGTCCAAGTCTTAGGGGAAATAAATTCTGTTACTATCAGGTTAGCATCTGATCCACGAGTAGTTCAAAGAATTGATATCCTAATCGTTGATATAACTGAGTTTTATGGTTTAATCTTGAGTAGGGATTGGTCTGAGAAGCTCCATGGATATATTTCTACCGATTGGTCTCATATGTGGCTTCCCTACAGGGGAAAGCCAAATCAAATAAAAATTAATCGGGAGAAACACATGACCCATACTGTCACAGAGTTTGAACAAGAGAATCAACCAATTGCATTTAATAATAACATATTGGGAAATTATTCTTCTGAATCATTCTTCGGAAATTATATTGCCCAACCATCTCCGTTCTTAGTAAACAATTTCACATCACAAATTGAAATTTTTTCACAAACTGACAGTTCAAGATGTGTTAATGTTACTGAGAATTTTGTAAATAAAATTGTTGATAATTCTTTATTTTGGTCTTTATATTTTGACGGCTCTAAATCTAGTGAAGGATCAGGAGCAGGGTGTATTCTAGTCAGCCCTGAGGGAGAAAAAACAATGCTTTCTTGTAGGTTAGAATTTGAATGCACAAATAATACAGCTGAGTATGAGGCCTTGGTGCAAGGACTATATAAAGCTATTGGCCTGAAAGTCCAATATTTGAAAGTGTTTGGCGATTCAGAGATTGTTATAAAACAAGTTCGAAATACAATCCATTGTCTCTCTAATCACCTCAAACACTATCAGTCTTTAGTCCAAGAACTTATATCTCATTTCTTAGCATTCAATATTTCGCCTATTCCCAGATCCCAGAATGCAGCAGCTGACTTGTTAGCCAATGTTGCTTCTAAGCTCCTACCTTCCGTAGATTATAGCCCAGATAGATTTTCAGTAGAGTTGATTTTTAGGCCATCAATTCTCGACAATATCACCAATTGGCGAGTGTTTAATCACGATGAAGACATCTTACATTTCTTAACTTCCGATGAGTCTTACAATGATCAGATCATTGATGAAAATGATCATGATCTTCAGATGAATGAAAAGCATGAGGAAAACTCAATACCAAAACCTGTGGTCAAACTGGAAGATCTCTATGATATTAAAGATAGGTTTAAACAGGTAACCAATTCAAAACTTCAAAGTTCTACTTTAAAATTTGAATTGATAAATCTCGGTACTGAGCAGAATCCTCAAAATGTCAATTTAGGACTAGGGCTTTCTGTCGAAGAAAGGATAGCATTCATTAGATTATTAAGAAAAAATAAACATGTCTTCGCTTGGAAGTATGATGACTTAAAAACTTATGATACATCAATCATCCAGCATACCATTCCAATGCTTTCTGAACAAAAACCAGTTCAACAAAAATTGAGGAAAATACATCCAAACTTAGAGAGTCAAATAAAATCAGAACTCAATAAACTCTTGAAAGCAAAGATTATTTTTCCTGTCCGGCATTCAAACTGGGTTTCCAATATGGTGCCTGTTAGAAAGAAAAATGGTGACATCAGGATTTGTATAGATTTCAGAAATCTGAATAAGGCAAGCCAAAAAGATAATTTTCCATTACCTACCATGGAGTAGATACTCCATTCAGTAGCAGGTTCTGAGCTAATGTCCTTTCTAGACGGTTTTTCAGGATACAACCAAATTCTGGTCCACCCTGATGACAGACTCAAAACTACTTTCAGAACAAAATGGGGAACTTACGCCTATCAGAAAATGCCTTTTGGACTTATTAATGCAGGAGCTACATTTCAAAGAGCAATGGATATAGCCTTCAAGGGATTGATCAACAAAACAGTAGTCGTCTATTTAGATGACATTACTGTATTTTCTAAAAAGAGGTCCAACCATTTACATGATTTGAATCAAATTTTTGAACGCTGTAGAAAATATGGTATTTCAATCAATCCCAAAAAATCCTTCTTTGCTCTAAATCAAGGAAAGCTCTTGGGCTTTATTGTTTCCAAAGATGGTATTTATATTGATCCTGACAGGATTAAAGAGATTTCTGAAATCCCATTTCCTCATAACAAAAAATCCATGCAGTCATTTTTAGGTCAGATCAACTTTGTCAAAAGATTTGTTCCTGATTTTTCTCACATCATTTTACCATTACAAACCATGATTAAGAAAAATTCAGTGTTTAGATGGGGATCTATGGAAAAGGAAGCATTTGATTTAAGCAAACAATCAATAATCAATGCCCCCGCTTTAAACACTCCCAATTTTTCTAATCAATTCACATTGTATACTATCGCATCCGATTCATCTTATGCAACGGTACTCACTCAGATTAATGATCATGACCTGGAAGCACCGATTTCATTTTTTAGTTCAAATTTCCAGGGTGCAGAACTAAATTACTCCGAAGTTGAAAAACAAGCCTTTACTGTGTATAAAGCCATTAAACACTATAGGCCCCTCCTTTTAAAAGCCCATACAAAAGTTATAGTTCCTTTTTCTGCAGTAAGGCAATTACTGATCCAAAGCGAATTAGGTGAGAAAAGGGCAAATTGGGTTACAGCACTTCAAGAGTATGACTTGGAAATCAAGCCAGCAAAGATTGTGAGGGGTCAAGGTTTTTGCAGCTTGTTAGCAGGAGCATCCAACATTCCAGAATCAAGTGATACAGAACATATGGAAGAAATCAATCAGGATAAGTATTACCAATTCTGAATCTCAATACGCAGATTTAATCTTTTATTTAAAAAATGGATATGCACCTCCTCATCTTTCTTATAAAAACAAACGGGCCATTAGATTAAAAGCAAAAAACTTCATAATCATTGATGATGTACTTTTTAGACAAAACTATGATTTAGTTTTACTAAGATGCCTAGAAAAACCTGAAGCACAAAAGGTTTTGCAGGAGCTACATGATGGACCAGCTGGAGGACATTTTGGAGCTGACACTACGACTCACAAAATCATTCATGCTGGGTATTATTGACCCACTTTATTCAGAGATACTCACGAATATGTAAGGAAATGCCAAAGTTGTCAAACCTCCAGTGGAAGACAAAGAAAATCAGCTTTCCCTTTGCAACCAGTCAACATTGAGCAACCTTTTGAACAATGGGGATTGGATATCGTTGGAGAAATTTCTCCAGAGTCTTCCAAACAACATAAGTATATCCTTACTGCTACTGATTACTTTACCAAGTGGGTTGAAGCAATTCCGTTAAAAACAACAAACTCTGAAGGAATTATAGAATTTATAGATCAATTCATTATTACCAGGTTTGGTGTCCCAAACGCTCTTGTTTTTGATAATGCATCTTATTTCTCTGGTAACGCCATGTTTGAGTTCGCTATTAAAAGAGGTTTTAAACTAAAATATTCTACAAATTATTATCCTCAGGGTAATGGTCTAGAAGAATCTACCAATAAAAATCTCCTTAAAATCATTAAGCGAACTATTGAACAGAATCATAAAAACTGGCACACATCTTTAATATTCGCACTATGGGCAGATAGAATAACACAGAAGGCCTCCATAGGTACTTCTCCATTCAATCTTGTATATGGGAAAGAAGCAATACTACCAACCAATCTAGCACTTCCTTCTCTAGCCCTAGTTCAGTTTATTGAAGAAAGCCCCTCTTCTTCTATCCAACTCAGACATGATCAAAATTTAAAATTAGAAGAAGAAAGAGAAAAGGCCAAAATTACTCATGCAAAACATCAGCAGATTATCAAAAAATCATTTGATTCAGCTTCATCTAGTTCTAAAAAGTTGCAGGTTGGTGATCTAGTTCTGAAATGGGATAACGCCCATGAGGATAAAGGTAAACACACCAAGTTCCAAAAGATGTGGCTTGGACCATTTCAGATCAGCGAGAAGATAGGCCATTCGACATTCATGTTACACGATCTAACAGGAAAGAGGGATTCTCTTCCTGTTAATGGCCTCATCTTAAAGAAATTCTTCAATTGAGAAGGTAACCCCTTCTCCTTTAGTTTTAGTAGGATTTATGTTTTTAGGACCATTAGGAAATCAAGTTGTAAAATAGCTTCTATTGGCCTTTGATATATTAAAAAGTTGCTCTTAAGAAGTTCTTTTAATATTTACTTTTGAAAATAGAAGCCTTTAAAGAGAAAAAGGGGGGGACAATTTCTATGGAATTATTTATATTTACATTTCTGAAAACCTCATTTTATTTTTGGGAAATCTCCTCAAGATTTAGAAGTATTGTAAATCATTTTAATGTTTTCTAACTGGTCA
The DNA here is from genome assembly GCA_034641835.2 of Pinus albicaulis. Classification (NCBI taxonomy): domain Eukaryota; kingdom Viridiplantae; phylum Streptophyta; class Pinopsida; order Pinales; family Pinaceae; genus Pinus; species Pinus albicaulis. The sequence continues at coordinate 23,296,967 of MU968317.1, forward strand.
CAAAAGGGTTATCAATATCAAAACAGAAACTGATTCAATCTTAGTATCTTAAACTCTTACCTTGTCATCCATTTTCTCTTAAGGAGAAAATTGTCCATCCCTTTCATCCAAGTTTATGATTACTCAGAGTGTAATTCTAAGAAATATTTGATATAAAGATAAGGGGTCTTATCACAAGCCTGCTTACCATGATCATTGGAAAATAGTTTAATCGACATTACCAACACTGCATACCAAAATAGGGTAATGGCTTATAAGCATAATACAAGGGGTCTCATCACGAGCCAGCTTGTTCGATTAGATTACAACCAGTGAAAGGCATTGTCAAACAGCTGGAAACCAAACCAGGACAATGGCTTTTTATCCTACAAAATAATATAAAAGAAAAATAAATACAAAATATGAAAACATATTTTGAGTTCATTCTTTTAATCATACTCTGAGATGGGAGGGGTCATGGACAATCAAATGGTTAAAAGGTATCCCTGTCGAAACTATGAATGTTTGCTGGCAGCAGAGGCTCTACCTATGACAAAGGAGTTAATCAAAAAGGCTAAGTTGGAAAGGTGTTTTGTTTTATCATTATCAACCAATAGAGGCCAATTTAAAACTTAGAATGTATTTAATTTTAACAAGAGGATAAATTAGCAAAATATCCTTTATTATATTCAAAATGTATGTATACTTAGTTATATTAGAATCTTCCTTTCTTTTTGATAAAAGTTTCTATATAAAGAAAGTTTAAATATTTCAATATTTCTTAGAGATAATTGTTTCTTCCAGCAAATCGCCAATTGTTGTGCTATACAACAACTCCCCATTTCATAAAATTTTACTTTATAAAATTATAATATGAAATGGGTCCCTTTTTTGGATTAAATTGGTATTAACTCATCATTCCTCTAAAAATCCAAAAACAAACAAAAAATCATTATAAAACCTTTTGAGTTCATAAAACATCGGCAATCGGAAATAAAACAATCACCAATGAAGGCCCCTCTCCTTGCTCCGATGTGATATCATTATCGGCAATCGGGGATTGCAATATGAATTCAATAGAACTTTGCCTTAAAATCTCCCGATGCGAGTTAAGCGATATCGCTATCGGCGATCGGGGATTGTTCAAAAACTCAAAAAACTGCTTAAGTTCTCCTCCGATCGCCGATAGCGATAAAGCTAAGCGCGACTTTCAAAAAGGATTGTTATGGCGGCTCAGCATATTATGTTAATTATTATTAAAAAGCCTTTCCACTATACAATGGTAATTGACTTAAGCCCAACCGCCAAATAAAAATCAAATCCACATTTAATGAGGCTATTCGGGAAAATAAAGGACATGATGAGCATTTAATAGATTGGCAAGTTCAAACGGCCAATTAATGGAGCAGTTACGCCTAAAATCCCTTCAGAGATTACATACGCGAGAGTCTTATGATTATTTTCCATTATTTATTGATTGACATAAGTCTTCTGTACCAGTTTTCGCCGTCCACATTACGTTCATTTTATCTTTTGTGCAGAGCTTCTCCGCAGAAACAAGTTCAGACCAAATGGGGAAGAAATCTAAGAAACCGAACCTGTTTGCGACACGTAGTAACGAACGACTTGCCGCAGATCCGGGATCAAGCAAAAAAGGATTAATCTCGGATACCACATGTCTTGGTCTCGGAAATACTACTTGGCGGAAGCATTTACAACACAGTTAAAGCGGGAACCTCGACGAAACAACGGTAGAAGCTTCGACGGAGACGCGAACGAGAAATGCGACGCTACTGCGAAATATTAGGTGGGATTCTTGCACGAGAATACCCTGTACTAAAGCAAATTCTTCCATATACAGATGTAGTGAGATGGGCCATTGAAGAAATTCCAATCACGAACATAATATTCTGCACTATTGATGGGAGAGTTTTCGGTTCGTTTTAGCCTAATGATTTGAGACAAATGTACCATTTTCCCGAACCAGAGAAGAAGTATAATAAAGCATTCCTAGAGAAGTTTAGAGATGAAAATGAAACTGATTCAGAGCCTATACAAGAATGGAGACAAAACCTGGAAAAACACAAACATGAGTCTTCGGGTAAGTACTCCGTCAATTCCTTATGTTCTCCTTATTGTTATGCTGGAGCTATGATGTGTCGAATGTGGGGATTGCATGATTCTTCAAAATTTTCCATAGAGATGGTACCTTTGATGGAAGCAGCATGTAATATTGAAATCATGGATTGGGGGAATATATTATCGGATAAGTTAGCAAATGCTATTTTGGACTTCAGAAACAAATCCCGTGTTACTGATAGAATCATTCCTCCATTTTACTTTAGTGCCTACATTCTAGATACCATCTGTTTTAATTCCGAGTTTCCAGTGTTAGGGTGGAGATCGACTCCACAAGACCCCATGCCCATACATATATATCACTAGAAATTATGGAAAGCCCATTATAAACACCACCTATATCAAGTCTGCAATGGATTCATGCTACCTATTTACTATGCAATTTTTGCTAGACCTACTCCTAAGATCTCCTCTCAAGCAAAGATTGACTTGAAAGCCCTAGGAAGCTGGTTCGGAGAGCAAAAATTCACTTATGTAAGAGTTTTCGGCAGCCAGGCTAGACCTCATGTCCTCCCCTTGTATATACCAGACAAAATTTTAGCTCGAGAGATAGCATATCAGCTTACATCCGCATCAGCTACAAAGACTCTCAGGAGTTCAAAGAAGCAAGTTTGGCCTCCTTTCCCTCTAAGGTGTGGTGTCTATACTCTACGTGATTATAAACACGCAGAGAAAGAGGCGGAAAAGATTAATATGTTAAAACTCGCCACTCTGCCTAACAGACACTTTGATCCGAAAAAGGTAGTCTATAATGTTTTAGATCAGGCCAAACTCACTAAATTTGAACATAAGGAAGACGAGTTTGATGACCTTTTCTCCTCGGCCGAGTCGATATTTCAGGTTCAAGAGATAGCTAAAATAAGATACCATGACGACGGGTTAGTTGAATTTAACAAACTTAGAGAACAGAGGTTGCAAACTCTGCCTCTAGATTTGTTAGCCACTGCCCCGATGATACAATCAAGAGAGCCTAAGCAGCAGCTTACCATCAAACCTCCTGCTACATCCAAAATCTCTGAAGAAATCAAAAGAAGAGAGCAGGAGGAACTCCAGAGGAAAGAACAGGAAGAGGCAAAACAAGAACGAGAGGAAGCACGAGAGAATACGTGATCGGGGAATAGGAAAGCGAGCGAAGCAGAGCAGCAAGAAGGTGAATGTTGACACTCAGATTGACCCAAGATTGCTCCAGGAATGGCAGCAATTCGATTCAATTATAAGAAATCTTGAGAGCTCGAAGAATGCTGATACATCCAAAGCGGCCAATACACAGGATACAATATTAAAAAGGGTTTCAAGCAAAGAAACCAGCGGTCTACCCCCTACAGGATTAGAAATAATTCCCAAAGATCCCTCAGATCAAATTATTTTGCAGGTAGAAGATATTCCTCCATGGGATGTTTCTATGGTCAAAACACAAGGTAATAAAGAAACAACGAAAAAGGAGAAGCTTTGATCAACCTTTCGTATTTTACGAACAAACAGTAACAACCAATGTAGTGTGGAAGGAAGAATTCAACCCCTCCGATGACCTGACAAAGTTGTCCCAATATGTTGGTGCCTATTCGGCAGCCACCATGGATAAGGCATCGGAGGTGAGAAATTTGTTAAAAAAAAAGGATCAAGCGATCGCCTCACTACAAACACAGCTATTGGAGGCACAGCAGAAAGCATATTCAGAAGCGATTCAGAAACAGAAAGAATCATCGGAGGCATTGGAAAAATTGAAAGCAATGAATGAACAGATGGTAAAAACAAAAGATGAGCAAATTGCTCAATTAACAGCTCAAGTAGAGAAGTTCAAGAGTCTTCCCCAGCCTGCCAATTTCAAAGAAGAAGCAATACCGATTAATAAGGCACTCATAACACAAATAAGATTGTTGTGTCACGAAATTGCCCAAGTTGAACCTCTGTGTGACATAACAACATCTATAATAAACAAATCAGTTGATGCCAGGTAGGACTTAGAGCAAGCCGATGAGACTTTAACATATTTTCTTACTTGGCAGAACACTAATGAGGGACAGGCAGCAAACTTGCCTAAAATCTTAGAATCCCATAAAGAAATTCTATTCATGGAATGGCAGTCCCAATTGATGAAAGCAGAGAGAGAGGTTTCTAGATGCAGATTATCTACGAAAAATTTGATTGACTTGATTAATAATACTCTCTATTTGTCTAACATGATCTATCAATGTACACCAGGTAAATTATTATCACCCAAGACATAGGAACAATCATGTTGTCAAGAGCTAGAAAGGAATGGGAAATTGATTACAGGAATTACAAGTTTAACTTGGGACACATATTGGTTGTTCCTAGTAAAACCATACAGCCAGAAAGCTGCCCTCAAATGCTTAACGGATGCAATCGGGTGTATCATTCCCGATACACACGATGCCACCTATGATGCTCAAATCAATTCTCGTCTCAGCCGCCCTCAATAAGTGGAACCAATGCTTGCAATATGCCAACTCAGGACAAAAAGCAAATAGTCAGAATGATGAATCATGCTGCCGATTACCAGATTGCTGTAGAGGATATAGTTAAGATCGGGTTATACCAATTTAGTAGCCTTTTAATTTTATAGTTTGTTAGTTTAATTTAGTATTTATAGACCCTTTCATGTATTTAGAAAGGTTCGTAAGTTTTTGTATATGACTGAAACCTGAAGTTGCACTACTGTACTTCAGGCATATTTTTTATGAAAACTGGACCAATTATTCCAAAATTTTGATAATGAAGCTTTTATGTGGATGTGCACTACTGCCTTTATTTAAAAGTATTTCTAAGTCGGAAGAAGGAATTCAAATTGCGATTGACGTTGGGAAAGATTTGCAGCTCATATGGTACTATTATCTATGTCTGAATTCATTCTTTTTATGTAAATTGTTGTTTGATTACTCTTGCTATTATTGAATATATGAGTGTGTTTTAACAGCAGTCTTTATACTTTCCACTACTGGATGTTTACAGTTTGCTATTCTTTTAATCATTCATGTGTTAGTAATATAAAAAAGGATAAGTGTAACAGTGTTTTATCAATTACTTCGTTCAACTAATTGAACGAAGTAATTATTATTTAAATGAATATCTTTGTTTATTGAATAGTGTCATCTATATGCCTATTGACAAACACAGATCATCAAGCGTTGCACTTAAGAATAGAAGCTTCCCGGGATAAAATAGTCATTTACGTTTTCGCTTATACATTAAGTACTCCATTCATTATCACTTCTTAAGAAAACCAATCATTCATTCACCCCTTTTTTATTTATTATCGGGAAACTGGTCCCATTATATCCAGTCGGAGCCACCATCCCAAACGGAAAAGGAGTTGTTTAAGGTCCGGACCGGGTGGTTATCCCCCAATGTTGATGTAACGATTTTCGGGGCATCAACAGGTCCTAAACTTCTGGAGCCGTTTTGAGGCCCTAAACGACTTTTTTTGGGAAAACCGGGAGTGACATGGGTCTTCATTTAATGTTTCTCACTCAAAAGTTGTAGTCCTCAGATATATATTTCTAATGAGGTATTTTTCTCTTCAAACATAGATCGTATGTCAAAGTTACGTCCCCAGGAAGTTGATGTACCAATTTACCCAAACGGGACCCATATTTTTTGCGCTTCATATCCGCGGGTTAGGTTTTTCGATGTTTAGGGTTTTTCATTGTTTTTCATTGTTTCGCAATAATAAATAGGCCTTAAAGCCTCTTTTTAACATAGTTCATAGTCATGTAGCCGCCACATCCCTTCTCAGAGATAAGCTACCATCGCCCAAGCTAGTTTATTTCCATTATGTATGTAAGGATATTTCAGTTCTTTGATATTAAAAAAATGAATTGTTATTTCTGCTACATCTTCATATTTATGGTTATATTCATATTCTGTTCCATTCCTGCATATATATGGACTAGTGGTATCAGAGCGTTCTTCTCTTTATCTGTTTTTATTTGCATGTCCCCAACAAGATCAAGGTATAATAATTAAGGGCTCGATCTAGTTGAATCCTTATAAGATCATTCTCGGAAACCCCGACAACCTTCCATGGTGGAAGAAAAGAAATACGAGGGAGCAGGAGATCCTATCAAAATATTTCTCAAGGATCCCTCGAGAAACAAAGGAACACGATGATGGATAATTTGTCGAGATCTAGTAACCACTTTGGAGGTGCCACTCCTTTCAAGGTACAAGTCAACTTCGACATTCCTGTATTTTAAGGCCAGATATATGTAGATGTTGTAGATAGATGGTTGAATTTTGTAGAAGGGTATTTTTGGGTCCATGATCACTTCGACTGAGAAATTACTACTTTTTCACTCCTCGAAGCCACCCCCCATGTCAAAGACTAGTGGGAAACCTACTATAAGCAAAAGGACAGGAGGGAACCCTCTATTTTCTCATCCACACCCACTTGGAATTCATTCTGAGATGACATCAAGGAAAAATATTACCCCATGGGGAGCTATGAGGAAAAGTACATTAATTGGACCACGTTGCAACAACAAATGGATCAATATGTGCACGAGATGACAAATTTTTTCCATACCCTACGCACAACGTTGATATTAAAGATTCAAAGAAACATTTGGTGCTCAAGTACCACAGCGGTTTGCACAAATACATTCAGGAGGAAATGGAGTTTCTCGACATTAACTCACTCAACATGGAAAATCGATACGCTGCCAAGATCGAGCATAAATTTAAGCAAAAGAAGTGAGACTTTGGATCCACATATCAGAAGCCAAGAAAAGGTGCTCCCAAACCGTAGAAAAAGGGGCAAAGCCAAAGCAGGGAGACTCAGAAAAACACCACAAATCCAAAGAAGGACATAGGGAAGTGCTGTGAATTTCATAACAACCCCACTCACAACACAAGCGAGTGTCAGGCCAAACAGTCGATGGTGGATGAATTGAAGGCATCCAAATGAGATGCATGTTATGATCCTGAGTTAGAACCAGACAAGGGCAATGTAAAAGGGAATCAAATCATTGATGCGTAACCCAGTGCCACCATTGCCACCGCCAAGCTCCAGAGGGAGGAGCCCGAGGATCTAGAGGAGGGGGATCGCCTCTTCCATTCCCATATGTGGGTGAAGGGTTCTCCACTGCAATTCCTTGTCGATAGCGGAATCCAAAATAACCTCATTTCAATAGAGGTCATGAAGCGTCTCGGCCTACTAATCACAACACACCCGCAACTGTATACCATTAGCTGGCTTACCAAGGAATATATCTTTGTGTCCTCCAATAGTGCCACCTTTTGTACATCATCAAGCCATTCACGAATTAGGTACTATGTGATGTTGCTCCTCTTGACGTGTCTGATGTGTTATTAGGTAAACCATACTTCTGGAAGCGACATGTTGTGTATGAGTGTAGGCCTCATTTTGTTATTATTACTTTGGGATATAAGTTGTACAGGATACCAAAGGTAGTACCACCTTTTTCCATCACTTTGAGTACTGCAAAGCAATGCAGTAAGATTATTTCGCAAACCAAGATATTTGTTTTCATTACGATTTTCCCATAGGACAAGAAGAAGATTGTGGCTGCAACCTCCAAATAGGGCTCCCCTGTGTAGTAGAAACATATGGACAAAGACATGGAGGAATACAAGGACACTTTCTCCTCACCAACAGAGGTTCCTCTACACTTTCATGTTAAGCACTGCATTGATCTGACCCCAGGTGCGTCGCAGCATGATGTTGCCATACCTCGTGTGGCCACACAAACAGAATCCACACATGTATTGTCTAAGGCTGATAAAGAAACTAGATTTATTGAACGCATCTAGAAGGTCCATGACATCTTGGAGAAATCTGATGCCAAGTACAAGTAGCGACATGATCAACATTATGTGCCAGACAACTTCCAAGTGGGGGACAAAGTGGGGCTACATTTGTAGAAGGAGTGTCTCGCTGGACCCCACCGCAAGCTTCGTCCACTCCGATATGGGTCGTACACCATCACCAATGCTAGAGGGGACAATGAATTTGAGCTCAGTATTCCACCATTCCTTATTCTATACCTAGTGTTCAATATGGAAAACCTTCGGCCCTAATTTCCACCTCTACTAGATACATCCAACATGGAAGAACAACTCACACCAACAGAGTTAAACCCAAACTGCATGGAACCATCCACCACTGATCAGATCATGGATACACATATCAAGAACACCCAAAAACAAAGGATCCAGCTATACCGAGTTTTCAAAGCAAGCCAACTCCTTCACCAAGGCAGGTGGCTCACCAAGGACCAAGTTCAATAGAATTTTCCTCATCTCATGGATGAAAACACAATGGGGACCATTGTGTTAGGTCTCTATAATACTAGTGTATCCCATTATTGTTATTGTTAATATAACCCCCTTATTGTCATTATTTTTCCCATGTAGTCCCCATATTATATTATTATGCCCCATAGAAGCCCACTATTGTTATTGTTGTTCCCTTACATTGTTATTGTTATGTCGGCTAGGATTATATTCTAACCCATGAGACTCCTATATATAGAAAGGAGTTTTTTCATTTGTATCATCCAACAATTGTTCATTTATGTAATGAAAAGGAGGTTTTCCGCTTGAAGTGGCTGATTTCTAAAGCGTTGATCTCTCTTTTATTCTATTTTTGGAGCTGGTTTCATAACATTTGGTATCAAATCTTTGGATTCTAGGGTTTTGCTCCTTCAAACAGGTCATCGTGGAAATTTCACTATAATTTTTTTTCTAAGAAGGTTAAGATGTTAAAAAAAAAACCCATTTGCAAAGAAATATAGTGGAACTTCGTGTAAAAATTTTAGATCTTGGTTCACAATATTTTTAGAGATATGATCTGTGCAATTTAGGGTTTTTGCAGGCTCCCAAATTTCATCTAAAAGAGGTGACCTTGGGAAAATCGTCATAAATCTCTCTTTGAGCATCAGATTGTAATTTTGTAAAGAGTGGAAAAAATTAAATAGACTTTAGGTTCCAATGTGTCAATTTCAAAGTCGAAGGAGGAAACAGTGACACGTGGCACGTCGTACAAGTTTGCTCTACTGAATGAGTCCGTAATTAGGTCATTGTGGGAGATTCAACATAACTTTGTCTTAAAGAATCCAAATCAGGTCGGACCTATGGCATTGGAAAGAGGAATCTGAGGGATAATATAGTATGTAAATTTATATCTTGAAGATTCAAAATAATATAGATAAACTAGGTTCAATATAGACCTCCTAAAAAGAAATAAAAATGTGTGTATTTTTTAAACAAGTTTGCATAGTATTTGTTTGAAAAATCAGTTTGAAGTGATTCTAAGGGCATATTGAAGCATAGATATTAGTATTAAGTTATATAATTCCTTCCAAAAACAATTCCATACCCATTAATCCCTCATAAAGCTCTACTATGATGCATGAAGAGGAAGAATTGCAGTATGATATATCAAAATTACGATACCAAGTGCAACAAATTTTGATCTTACAAAGAGCAACAAAGATGACATAGATAGTTTAAAAGAAGACACGGAGGCTAAGTTGGATGGTTTGAATGATCAAATGAAAGATAATATGGATCATAAAGTAGTGGAATATCACATCGAGCATCAACAACAAGCTCTCCAACTCTTAAAGGATAACCTAACTTTGGTTCAGAATCGAATGAAACAACAGGAAGATTAGCATCGCAATGAAAGAAATTTTGAAGCAGTCACATAAGAAAGAACTTGAAAACTACAACATCGATCAATTTCAGAGTATCTCAGCAAGTGGAATAACTTACCCGCTGAATTTTCCACATGGGAGGATGATAATTTTATATAGAAGCATCGAGAAATAATCAAGCGTTGAGGACAACACTTGTTTGAAGGAGAGGGGCATGTTAGGTCCCTATAATACTAGTGTATCCCCTTATTTTTATTGTTAGTATAAACCCCTTATTGTCATTTTTTTTCCCATGTAGTCCCCATATTGTTATTATTGTGCCCCATAGAAGCCCACTATTGTTATTGTTGTGCCCTTGCATTGTTATTGCTATGTCGACTAGGATTTTATTGTGACCCATTGAACTCCTATATATAGAAAGGAGGTTTTGTAATTTATATCATCCAATAATTTTTCATTTATGTAATGTAAAGGAGGTTTCCCCCTCAAAGTGGTTGATTTCTAAGGTGTTGATCTCTCTTTTCATCTATTTTTGGAGCTGGTTTCATAACACATTGCTTCATAAGGGGGGAGGAATGATCCAGGTAGATATTGGTGGTCACCCTCCTATTCCACTTGGACCCCTACCATTGTTTCTTTCACCTTTTTAGTTTCCTTAATTGTAGCACATTTTACTATTTTTAGCAGTTTTTTGGGTCCTGAACTTCCGGAGCCATTTTGAGGCCCTAAATGATGTTTTTTGGGAAAACCGGAAGCAACCTTAGTCTTGGATACGTCTCTCTAATGAGCCATTGTGCACGTCAAATGAAGATCGTATGCCAAAATTATGTCCCCGGGAAGTTGATGTACTAATTTACCCAAACGGGGCCCATAGTTTTGGCGTTTCATCTCCTAGGGTTAGGTTTTTGGATGTTTAGGGTTTTCCATTGTTTCTCAATAATAAATAAGCCTCCGAGCCTCATTGTAACATAGTTCAAAGGCATGTAGCCGCCACATATCTTCTTAGAGATAAGCTACCATCGCCTGAGCTAGTTTATTTCCATTATGTCTGTAAGCATATTTCAATTCTTTTATATTAATAAAATGAAGTGTTATTTCCACTACATCTTTGTATTTATGGTTATATGCATAATTTTTGCGTTCCTGTATAAATTCAGATCACTCAATGACGACCCCTGGAAGCCTTCTTCTTCTACGTTTATGCTCCCATCAGGGTGGTTTATAGGGCCTCCGTTTGTAATTCAAAGAAATTGCATGTATCTTAATATTGTGGCTCGTTCCGCCTCTAGAAAGGGAAAGGTTGCTTAGGGTTCACGTGGTTGAGGGAAACGATCCAAGGAATCAGCTGTGGCTAGTCAGCCCAACTCCTCTGTGGGTAAATCCTGAGGTCGAAAGTTGGTTTCTAGCATTATTAATGAAGCGAATAATGCGTATCATGATGGAAATTTGGCCCAAGTTTTTCAAATGATTGAGGACTGGGAGGAGGAGCTTAAAAAAAGCATGGATTCTGGATATTTATTTGGATTATTGGCAAACTTTGGTGCCCGATCCTGGTCACTCCCGGGGTAGAGCATCTTAGTACAAATGAGTGCTTCATATGTATTGGTTGATGAAGAGCCTCCTAGTCAAAGGCTTAGAGTAGATTCCATCTAGTGTGGTCGTGACCTCTCATGGGTTTCCGAAATGTTGCAAGGAATTTCAAAAAATTTAGTTTTAGCTTCAGAAGTAGAATGGGTGCCTTAGTCATATTGAGCATCATATCCCATGTATCCCTCAAGCTGAGCTCCCTGACTGTAGTGCGAAGGACCCTACTCCTATCGAGTTTGTTGATGATGAATAGCTTGGTGTCAATCCCTTTGTTTTACCTTTTATTGTATGCAGCAGTATTATACTTTTCAATATGTTTATAGTTATTTAGACTCTAGGCAGTATAAGGACACTAAGACCTACTTATCATAAATGAATAGACTTAACACAATTTTCTTTAGGATGGCTTATCATGTCGTTTAGTGGCCAACAAATATAGCTTCCCTTTGGGTAGGTTGAGGCCACCTAACCATATGGATATGGACATAACTTGCCCTTTTTTGCAGTTAATGAAAAGAAAGGTCCTATCAATCTTACAAAAAAGGAGTAATTGAATTTTCTTGCTTTCAAGCCTGGAGAGGGATCAAATCTCATGAGTTGTAAACCATTTTTCAAATTTTACACTCTAAAATATGTTTGTTCCTCAAACCTATTGGCACCTAAATTTTGTATATTATGCTTTGCAATTTCCCAATACCTTTAAAATATTTTAGGGAAAATAGACTAGAAAATATATCTCAATAGAGACCAACATATAATATAATAAAACTACTTGAAATTTTTTTACCATAATAATTTATTTTTGTAATCGTTGTATTATATATATATATATATATATATATATATATATATATTTAACAATATATAATATATACGTAGTTGACATTAAAATATAATATTAAATATGAACATTGAAATATTTTATTTATCACCTAAATTGAATTTTTATATTCAAAATTGAATGGATTGCACATATCCTTCTTATAAAAGTGTAATTGAATTTATCCTCGATCGAGGTGTGAGATGGAGCCCATAAGACTCGCTTCGCATATGGATGGAATTTCTAATCCCTAGGCACCCCTCTGCCACCCTCCACATGCACGAAGCACATGGAGTGGTGGCCCTTCGCATGAAAGAAGTTAATGTCAACCTTGAAGGTGGAAGAGTTATTAGTGTGGGTTTTGTTACGAAAGTATTCCTCAGAAAGCTTGAAAAATTTGTTACCCTCGGCTTTGGTCTATGCTAAACTGTGGCTTGACAAAGGCACCACTTACAAGTATTCACTGGGTGTTGGTTCAGTATCTGTTTGTTCAAGCTCTGACTCACGAGTATGTTTACAGTCCATATATATGTGCTCCTATGGTTCGTTATATCTGTCTGTTAGTTCTTAGGATGAATGGTTCTGTTGCAACTTGGTTATTGTGGAAGGTAGCATATGTGGACTTTTATATGGATGATAAAAAATTATAAGCGACTTATTTTATTTCTTTTCTTCATGTGTCTGTGGTATTTGATATTTTACTTTTGCGCATGGGATTATGTTGGTTTTTTTCTCACTCCGCTCTTCGTTTTTTGCTTTTCTACATCCCCGCCTCAGGGGCTTTTTTCATTGTATGCATGTAAGTGGTTTCAGCCTGGAATCTCCACAGTTCGGGTATATGGATGATCTAACTAATAACTCCATCTTCCGGATGCTCAAGAAGAATTGTATTCATGTTGAGTTCAAGGGGATTTTTTCTTTCTGGTTGTCTGTCTATAACAAGCGACTGAATTGGGGTTTGGTCCAATCTCTCCCCTCACATATGTTTGCAATGGTAGGTCCCCAAATCTGTGATCCAGGTGGATATTGGTGGCCACTTTCCTATTCCACTTAGACCCCCACCATTGTTTCTTTCAGTTTTTCATTTTCCTTAATTGTAGCATAATTTACTATTTTTGGAAGTTTTTTGGGTCCTAAACTTTCAGAGATGCTTTGAGGCACTAAACAACGTTTTTTTGTGAAAAACATGAGCAACATGGGTCTTCAACCGATGTTTCTCACTCAAAAATTGTATTCCTCGGATAAATATTTCTAACAAGGCATTGTGCGCGTCAAACATAGATTGTATGCCAAAATTACATCTGTGGGAAGTTAATGTACCAATTTACCCAAATGGGACCCATAGTTTTGGTGCTTCATCTCTTAGGGTTAGATTTTTTGATCCTTATGGTTTTCCATTGTTTCTCAATAATAAATAGGCCTTTGAGCCTCATTGTAACACAGATCATAGGCATGTAGCAGCCACACCTCTTCTCAGAGATAAGCTACCATCACCCAAGCTAGTTTATTTCCATTCTATTTGTAAGCATATTTCAGTTCTTTGATATTAATAAAATCAAGTGTTATTTCCATTGCATATTTGTATTTATGGTTATATTCATATTCTGTTGCATTCTTGCATAAATCCGATTTTTTGGTATCAGATGGGTCTGCTCTTTCTCTGTTTTTTCTATGCATTTCCCCAACGAGTTCAGGGTATAAGGAGTAAGGGCTCGATCTGGTTGAACCCTTGCAAGATCATTCTCACAAACCGCGATCCTCCCATGGTGGAAGAAAAGAAAGATGAGGGAGAAGGAGATCCTATAAAAATATTCTCAAGGAGGTCCTCAACAAATAGAGGAATGAGATGAAGGATAACTTTGCCAAGATCCTTCAACGACTGCCCCGATAGCACATCTACATGCTGCAGCCACTCTGGAGGCATCACTCCTTTCAAGTTACAAGTCAACTTCGACATTCCTATATTTGAATACCATATAGATGTAGACGTCATAGATAGATGGTTAAATTTTCTATAAGGGTATTTCTCGGTCCATGATTTCTCTGACCGAGAAAATATTACTTTTGCACTCCCCAAAGCCACCCCCATGTCAAAGACTGGTGGAAAACCTACAGTGAGAAAAAGGACGGGAGAGAACCCTTTTTGTTCTCATTCGCACCCACTTGAAATTCATTCTGAGACAACATAAAGGAACAATATTACCCAGTGCGGAGCTATGAGGACAAGTATATCCAATGGACCATGCTGCGACAACAAAGGGATCAAGATGTGCATGAGCTGATGAATTTGTTCCATACCCTACGCACAAAGTTGGGTATTAAATATTCAAAGTAAAATTTGGTGCTCAAGTACTATAGTTGTTTGCAAAAATACATTCAGGAGGAAATGGAGTTCCTCTACATTACCTCACTTGGCACGACATATCGATATACCACCAAGATTGAGCAAAAATTTAAGCAGAAGAAGTGAGACTTTGGATCCACAAATCTCAAGCTAGGGAAAGACACCCTTGAACTGTAGAACAAGGTGAAAAGCCAAAGCGGGGAAAATCATAACAACACCACAAATCCAAAGAAGGACACAGAGAAGTTGTGTGAATTTCATAAGAGCCCCACTCACAACACAAGCGAGTGTCGAGCCAAACAATCGTTGGTGGCTGAACTGAAGGCGTCCGAATCATATGCATGTTACGATCCTGAGTTAGAACCAGACAAGGGCAATGATAAAGGGCAGAAAATCATTGATGCGTAACCTAGTGCCACCGTTGCTACCACCAAGCTCTAGAGGGAGGAGCCCGAGGAGCTAGAAGAGTGGGGATGCCTCTTCCATTCCCATATGTGGGTGAAGGGTTCTCCACTGCAATTCCTTATCAATATCAGAAGCCAAAAGAACCTTATTTAAGTGTAGGTCGTGAAGCGGCTCGACCTACCGATCACAACACACCTGCAATCATATAACATTGGGTGGCTTCACCAAGCAAGAGATCTTCATGTCCGCCAACAATGCCACCTTCCGTACAACATCAAGCCATTCACGAATGAGGTAATGTGTGATGTTTCTCCTATTGACATGTCTAAAGTATTATTAGGTCAATCATACTTGTGGAAGCGACATGTTGTGTATGAGTCTAGGCCTTGTTCTTTTATTATTAGTTTGGGAAACAATTTGTACATGATACCAGAGGTAGTACCACCTTTCACCATCTCTTTGAGTACTGCAAATAAATGTAGTAATATTGGTTCCCAAGTAAGGAAATTTGTTTTCATTACGACTCGCCCATAGGACAAGAAGAAGATTGTGGCTGCAGCCTCCAAACAGGGCTCCCCTACGCAACAACGACAGATGGAAAAAGATGTTGAGGAATATAAGGACATTTTCCCCTCACCCATAGGGGTTCCTCTACACTGTCATGTCAAGCACTCCATTGATCTGACCCCAGGTGCGTCGTTTCCTGATGTTTGCATACCTCATGCGGTCACATAGAAAAAATCCACAAATGTACTGTCTGAGGCTGATAAAGCAACTAGATTTATTGAACACATCTAGCAGGTCCACAACATCATGGAGAAATTTTATGCTAAGTACAATCAGTGACATGATCAGCATCGAGTGCTAGAAAACTTCCAGGTGGGCGACAAAGTGGCACTACATTGGTAGAAGGAGTGCCTCACGGGACTACATTACAAGCTTCACTTGCTCTGATATGGGTCGTAAACCATCACCAATGTTGGAGGAGACAACGTCTTTGAGCTAAATATTCCACCATTCCTTGGTCTAAATCGAGTGTTCAATATGGACCTCCTTCGGCCCTACTTTCCACCTCTACTAGACACATCCAACATGGCAGAACAACTCACACCAACAAAGTTAAACCCAGACTAAATGGAACAATCCACCACTAATCAAATCATGGATACACAGATCACGAACACCCAACAACAAAGGATCCAGCTATACCGAGTTGTCAAAGCAGGTCAACTCCTTCACCAAGGCAACTGGCTTACCAAGGACAAAGTTCAGCAGAAGTTTCTTCATCTCATGGAGGAACTCAACGCAATGGGGGCCATTGCTTCCTAAGGGGGGGGAATGATCTAGGTGGATATTGGTGGAAAATTTCCTATTCCACTTGGACCCCCACCATTGTTTCTTTCAGTTTTCAGTTTCCTTAATTGTAGCAGAATTTACTATTTTTAGCATTTTTTGGCTCCTGAACTTTCGGAGCCGTTTTGAGGCCCTAAACGAAATTTTTTGGGAAAAATGGGAGCAGCATTGGTCCATGAAGAATGTTTATTACTCAAAAGTTGTAGTCCTCGGATATATATTTCTAACGAGGTATTGTGCACATCAAACGAAGATCGTATGCCAAAGCTATGACCCCGGGAAGTTGATGTACTAATTTACCCAAACGGGGCCCATAGTTTTGCCGCTTCATCTCCTAGGGTTAGTTTTTTGGATGTTTAGGGTTTTTCATTATTTCTTAATAATAAATAAGCCTTTGAGCCTCATTGTAACACAATTCAGAGGAATTTAGCTGCCACATCTCTTCCCAGAGATAAGCTACCATCACCTGAGCTAGTTTATTTTGATTCTATATGCAAGCATATTTTTGCTACATCTTTGTATTTATGGTTATATTCATATTCTCTTGTGTTCCTACATAAATCTAGATCACTCTGTGAGGACCCCTGGAAGCCTTCTGCTTCTACATTTAAGCTCCCATCAAGGTGCTTTACAAGGTCTCTATTTGTAATTCAAAGACATTGCATGTATCTTATTATCATGGCTTGTACTAAATTTGGAAAGGGAAAGGTTTCTTAGGGTTCACACAGCCAAGGGAAACAATCCAAGGAATCCCTTGTGGTTATTCAACCCATCTCCTATGTGGGTAAAGCCCGAGGTCAAAATTTGATTTCCAACATTATTAATGAAGTGATTAATGCGTATCATGAGGGAACTTTGGCCCAGGTTTTTCAACTGATTGAGGACTGGGAAGAGGAGCTTAAATAGAAAGAAGTGATTCTGGATATTGATTTGGATAATTGGAAAACTTTGGTGCTCGATCCCGATCACTCCCTGGGTAGAGCCTCTCAGTACAAATGAGTGATTCATTTGTATTGGTTAATGAAGAGCCTCCTAGTCAAAGGATTAGAGTAGATTCCATCTGGTGTGGCCGTGAACTCTCATGGGTTTCTAGAATATAGAAAGGAATTTCAGAAAATTTAGTTTTATCTTCAGAAGTAGAATGGGTGCCTCAGTCGTATTGAGTAGCATATCCAATGTATCCCTCAAACTAAAATCCCTGACTCTAGTGCTTAGGACCCTGCTCTTGTCGATTTTGTTGATGATGAATAGCTTGGTGTCAGTCCCTTTGTTTTACCTTTTATTGTATGCAATAGTATTATACTTTTCAGTATGTTTATAGTTATGTTTACAGTTATTTAAACTCTAGGAAGTATAGGGACACTAAGACCTACTTAGCATGGATCATTATACTTAAAACATTTTTCTTTTAGATGGATTATCATGTTGTTAAGTGGCCAAAAAATTTGGTTTCCCTTTGGGGAGGTTGAGGCCACCTAACCATATGGATATGGACGTAACTTGTCCTTTTTTGCAGTTAATGAAAAGAAAGGTCCTATCAATCTTACAAAGAAAGGAGTAATTGAATTTTATTGCTTTAAATCATTTTTTCATTTTAAATATTAAAGTATTTTATTACGAAAAAAATTAAAATAATTTTTAATAGCAATTTATTTTTATGTATGTACATAAATATGAAATTTTATATTGTAGTATATTAATTAACATATATATTTTTTGATTTTATATTTCTTAAAAGTCTAATAAATATTTTATTTATGGTTATTTGCAAGAGTGAAATATTTTAATAGTGTGATAGATTTTAATTAAGACTAACTTTATTCATTTTTGTCACTCCACCATCCAACTGGAATTCTCCATAGTCTTTATACCCTCACTAAACATGAATGCAAAGTCACTCTCCATAACGAAGTTGTTCGAGTGATCTTGATTAACCATTGAACTAAACCAAAATGGTTAGGTTATTAAAAATTAAGGGTTAGTTAAGTGGGTTCAACACTTGCAGGAAGAGGAAATGTCTAGAAAGTTTGTGAAATCAACTTTTACCAACAGTTAGTGTAACAGATTTTGCAGTTGAAGGTTAAAACTTAATACCACCCTCCATCCATCTAGAAAACTAGGGAAGAGGAGAGAAATCTACTGAAAGGAAAAAAGGTTACGAGAATATATTCTTCATAATATAATTAAGTTAAATTATGGTAAGTAATGGGGACATGTCGTGTTGCCCCACAAAAAATCCCACAACGTTGTTTTCATCTAAATTATGAAATTTATAAATTTAACTTGAAATGTGCAGTTAAACCTAAAAATCTCAATTCTGCTTCACAAGTACCATGAGAGAGTCTTATCTCATGAATTCCTACTCTTTCCAAACCTCATTCACCTTACAAGGACCTCAAATCATTAAGGCATGACCAACAAGCCGAAACCAAGCTCTCAAAGGTTCACACACAACCCAAAACATGTGTTGTTGTAGGCACTGGAAAATATTTTCGTAGCATAGTGAAAAACTTGTAGGCGCTACGAAATATTTTTTTTCGTAACACTTCTAGAAACTTGCATTTTCAAATTCTGGGAAGTTGAAATGACTCAAAATTTCTCCCAATCGACTCCCCACTACCTTGAGTTACTCCTTAACACCACACACAACATCCTACACCCTTCTTCATGGAGATTTACCTCTCTAAATCAGACTTATCAAATCAGAAAGGTTTTCTTCATAAGCTAGTAGCTATAATGACTTGAAAAGTAATGTTGGCACAACTACAAGCTATAGGTGGGTTACTCTAACCTTAGGGGAATACGTAGCATACACACATCATGTTCTATTCAATATGTGCGACTGCATATAAATAATGGTGCTTTGTTGTTCTCTAACAACACTCAAATTACACACAATCACACAACAACCACTCCATCAGGGACTTCACATCACAAGACACACGTGCTCAATCATCTCTAGAATGAATAGACACTTCCCTCCTTGGGTTTGGAACAATTACAACATAAAAACAACATTGCATGACTAATGCACAAAGGGGTTAAAGCTACAAGGTGTAATCTCAAGTGATTCAATCGAATTACAGGGTCTCATGAATTTAAACCAACAACACATGGCTTCTACAATGCATATGTGGTGCTACCATGTACCAACAACAATAATACACATCACTGTTCAGACTAGGAATATATCCCAAACACATCAACGACAACTACAACAACAATCTTCAATTACATCCTCACACACACGGGGTTATCAACCAACAACATATATAGACCACATAGTCACTTGAATACACTGCAAAATCTAGCACACACAACACAACTTCACAGTATTGAAAATATTTAATGTATTTTACACATACATAACCAACCAAAGTGCAGGGACTAACTCCAAACAAGAAAACAACATCTCAACCTACTCACAAGTTCTCATACGCACTACCATATTTCACTGAGTGGCTATACTCACCCACAATTCACAATCACACATTCTAAATACCTAAACATCCACTAGGATAGCAATATCAAACTATAACTTCATACACACACATGTAAATACATATTCTCATCCCGAGAATACATTTAAACCAACACTTATCGATTGGGTATAAAAGAATACAACCAATGAAAAGTTTCAACACATTCCACATGATTTACAAATGAATATTAACAACTTCATTAATAATAGAAAGATAGAGGAAAATACACACAAAGAGGCACCTAAACACAATTTCTCAATAATTAAATTATGTATACATTAACGTGGCCATATTTTTCAATGTGGGATGTGTAGTCTAGGCCTCTCATCCTCTGCCTCTCCTCTTAGCACTAAAGCTTCTCCACTCTAATGCTTCACTCCTGCCTCTTTTACACACATTTTCCTCTCTTCTCAACAATCATTTGTTTATAAATAAAGCTAACATGGGTAACCAAGAGTCACAAGTGTTGGCTCATTTCCCCTTCTCACAAATGTGGAAATTGAAGCTTCATTAATAAAATTTACATTAGTAAAAATTTCCTCTCACATCCTAATGAAAAATATCTGTCAAAACATTCAAAATCTCTCCCAGCATCATCATGTGACCTCCCATCACATTAGAAAGCATTGGTCGAGTCTTCCTCAAAATTTGTTCTCCATTTATGCACTGCATTAGACTCCCAAAGTACAAAATATATGACCTCTTGTTCATATGCATATGGTCTTCTCGTGACGACCTCAACTCGTGAACTGCAACACGCCTCTGCAGTAACAAGTCTCCACCTGCTACATTATACCTCACCAAACTTTCTCCTGAGATTGGGCTTTTGGAATATTCTTGGTTCTCTTCTCTAGAAACATGCGAGCACTCCTTTCTCTAGGTTGTTGCAAATATCCTCACCTTCCTCTACTACCACCTACACAGTTAAAAAAAAATCTCTTACCATATCCTTAACTCAACTCGTACCTTCTTCCAACGCTTCCGCTGTGAAGTATGAACTTTAATTGTTGCCAAATTTCCCAACTTTCCAACACATCATATGTTTTCTCTTCATCAAACCAACTATACCTTCCTTCGTCCCTTTTGTGTATTCCAACTATACCCGGTCCTTAGCTGAAATTTTACCATCTTGAGGCTTCTCATCAAATCTTCATCTGCTTCATCACATGTTTTCATGACCCTTTGGTTGTTCTTCCATGGTTGCAACTCAAGTCCCTTCAATATTTTCCTTCAACTCGACATTTATCTCTATCTTAACTTCATCTACAATAAATTCCCTTTCACTCTCATCTGTAAACCTGGTCTTCCTCCTATTTCTATAATGGTCCTCTCATCATCTGTAGACTTGATTTACTATGGCTTGTCTTTGAACCTTTACAATGACTTTTAGTAGCCACAAATTTTCGTCTTTCTATGAGCTTCTCTGTGCTCACTATGAATTGCACACAAGTCACTACAACATGATGACACCATCATCCTGTTTATAAATACCATACTGAGTTCTTGCATGCCTAGGCTTATCCTGATATTTCTACTCACTCCTTCCTTTCGAATCTGCATCTCAGCACTCTCCATTGTTCTGGCTTCTGATTGCAATTCACTCACCTTCCTCGTCTGAGAAATTCATTTTTCTTTCTCACTTTCTACCACAAGGTTTCTTGCCATCACCCTCAGCTCTGATTTGCATGTGATCATTATTAAGTGCTGGTGTAGTATTCATTAGTTTCCATTAGTGAATTGATTGTTAATTTAACTGCTTAATGTGGAAGACTGAAGGAAATCATTTACGACTCAAACCAGCAGCATATTAAGAATGAAAATACGACAAAGAACAAAGAGAAGAGACAACAAACATTGATTACAGATTTTGTCCCTGGTGGAATATGTCTCTGGGTTCGCTTTCAAGATGGGCGTCTGCTTTATTAGGATTGATCCAAGGAAGTCTTTACACAACAAAAACATTAGACTGACTATGCTCGCAGGCTCTTCTAGTCACTGAAAATAGAAAGCTCTCTCTCCTAGCTTTCCAATGCCTATCTCTGTGCTCAATTCTGTCTCCGAACGGTTAAGCAATGCTGAAAACAAAACTGCCTCTAACCCTGAGAATCTGAACTCAAAATCACTCATGTCTATCATGGAAGAAAATGTCTTGGCTTTTAAAGACCTGGTTTCGAACTCCTTGATGCAAATTTAGGCAGGTTGTTGAGTAATTAAGCTTTTTTGAGGTGTTGGTCTTGTGTGGAGGTGACACATAGTGGATAGAATAAAGGTGGTTTGATTACATCCTTAGCGCAAATTTAATAAAAACCCAAAATAAACTTTGGGATAAGATTTTAGCCTTGACGATTAGCATCACTGTGTGGAGGATGAATTGTTGGCATGTGAACAGGCGGGAAATCACCGTCGGCTGCGGTTAGCTTGTCGGTTGCAGCTACATAAACTGTCGACAAATGCTCACATGATATACAGTGATCTCGACAGTTGCGTGCATGGTTAACTCCCTCCCGACAGTTCTGTGACGGTAACTGTCACAGCATTCACATATCGACGATTTCGATATGGTTTAACCCCGATGGTTAACTCCATCTGCTAGTGGTCATTGCTGACATCCCTGACATCTCCGCCTGTTCCTATGTGACAGTTTCAACGCGGTTAACATTCTGCGGTTAAGACTGTATTACATTGTGTTTTTTAATATAAGGTCCAAAGGTGGGTTTTTAGCATAAATTACATTGCGATAAGGTTTTGACCATAAGCTTAGGTCTTGGGATTTAATACTTTAGCATGTTTTAGCACTTAGACTTAAGACCAAAACACCAACATAATTTCATCTTCCACCCTAATTAAAAAGACCTTTGCAAATAACTTTAAAAAACTATCTAGGAAAAGTTCTCTCTCCTAGATTTATATTTTTTAGTTATTTAATTATTATTATTTTTACATTGTGTTAGCTATTTAAATTAAATAGCAAATGTTTATTATTATTATAAAAACCTATCACTTGTGAAAGTGTTAGTGACAAGACATACTCATATAAGTCACTTGAAATTATATAGTAAACTTTCACTCTAACTACCTACCTTTCATTTTTAAGAAGTTATTTGTTTTTAGAAAAAATTAAACTCTTAACCTAACTTAAATAATTTTAGACATATCATAAACTCATTATTAACTATTTAATTTAAATAACTATACTACACCAAATAAAATATATTGACATCAAAAAGAAAAAGAAAAAAAAAATGCCAATTTTTCAATCCCGAGTTCTTTCAGATTGTTACCTACGGAGATGGAATGCAACGGCTAACACTAATGTTCGCCTTTTGAGACCTGAACTCAAATCTCCCGGAAAGGGTATTAGATAACGTAAGGTATGCGAAGTTTAATTGTTTTATAATTTTAGATTATGCGAAGTTTAATTGTTTTATATTTTGTGCTGATAAATATTTATATTTTAAATTTGGAAGGTATCTTTTAAATTGAATGGTGAGGATGCGTTGGATTGTAATCCTCAACCAACCTCTCTCCAAACATAGGATCACCATATTGCCCCTTCCAAACATACGGCTTCCACATCGCGTCACCAAAAATGAACACTAACGAGTGGGATGCAGATCAAGTGTTTGCATCGAGTGGAAGGTCATACATTTGTAACGAACGAAGCATTCGAGATTCAATCGCCCTCCATCTTTATCATCTTGCTTTTCCAGCGGCCATAAATCAGAAATTTCTACGAGCCATACCAGATTCAATCGCCCTCCATCTCTATCATCTTGCTTTTCTGGCAGCCATAAATCAGTAATTTCTATGAGCCATACGAGATTCAATCGCCTTCCATCTTTATCATCTTGCTTTTCCGGCAGCCATAAATCAGTGATTTCTACGAACCATACGGGATTCAATCGCCTTCCATCTTTGTCATCTTGCTTTTCTGGCAGTAATTTCTCCGAACCATACGGGATTCAATCGCCCTCCATCTTTATCATCTTGCTTGTCCTGCAGCCATAAATCAGTAATTTCTCCGAACCGTACGGGATTCAATCGTCGTCCATCTTTATCATCTTGCTTTTCCGGCAGCCATAAATCTGTAATTTCTATAAACGATAGAGGATTCAATCGCCCTCCATCTTACTCATCTTGCTTTTCCGGCAACCGTAACTCAGTGTTTTCTACGAACCATTGGGGATTAAATCGCTCTCCATCTTTATCATCTTCCTTTTCTGGCAGCCATAAATCAGTAATTTCTTTTGCAAGAATTATTTTATAAATTAGTATTTTTTTTTCAGGAATTGTTTTTTAAATCACTTTTTGATAAATCACATCTTACATATTAATCTTACATATTATTTTTGAGATTTAATCAAATTTTATATATTATTTTTAAGATTTAATTTGGTTAAAAAAGTCATTCATTTATCATCATTTTTATTTCCATAACTAATTTCTTATTATTTTTTAATGATCCACTTAGAACATATCAAACTTTTTTTTGTCCATTATTTTATCTATGCCACCTTTAATATATAAAAACCTGAAAATAATTGTCTGTGAATTGGCACAAGCCCCCATATATAATTACGCTGAAAGGCGTTCCCTTTGCTGGCTTTAGCTGAATGTCACTGTTCACTTCAGCCAATGAGAGAGCTTTCTCATCGCCCTTCCAGCCAGTAAAAATCTGACATTTGGCACCTCCTCCTCTTACCAGCGCACAGTTTCACCAACTCGCAGTCTAAAAACTCCATTTAACCCTCTTACAACCGTTGAAAAGTATGTTACATTCTCTGCCACCTAACGCATCAGTTGAAAACCCATCATCGGTACCTCCCAAATCGTATTAACTCCCTTCAGAACTGTTATCGTTTAGTTTATCGTGCCATTAAATTGAAGAGATGTCTTCACTTGAATATCACATGGCTTTGGTACGTTAAGGGGACACCTGTGAGATGGGCCTTCATGGACAGAATAGATTTATCAAAACCCTAATTCATTGATTGTTTAGCATTTTCGCTGCAATTTTTGGAGGAAATTTTGTGTAATCAGAGGGTTTTGCCCTGCAACATAGATTACCCTCATGGCGTGAACGAATATTACTGTTCTGAGTTATTTCTCTCCTGTGCAACAGCATTATACAGACATTCCACAGGGTTTTTCTCTGCAACATAGATTACCCTCATGGCGTGAATGAATATTATTGTTCTGACTTATTTCCCTCGTCTGCAACAGCTTTATACAAACCCCAAGAGAGGTATTTCGTTTACTTTACTTTTCCCATTTGCATTTTAATGTTTCGGAATTTCATTTTTTTGGGTTTAATTTCTGCATTTGAATTTTCGACTTATTAAACCTCTGAATTGGTTTCAGGTCTGAATCTGGCTTAATAATTTTCTTTCACTTTCTTCCTTCTTCCACGTATCCACTATGGAAAGAATCACCGGCGTAAGAAAATTACAACCTCTAGGGCTTTCTCATGCTTTAGGTTTTGCAAAAGCTCGGAGGAAGGGGTTTGTGAAGTGTGCAGGAGCCGAAAGATCTGGAAATGCCGCAAAAGACGGGGGGTTTCTCTCAGAAGGAGGCAGATATTCAGATGATGCTTACTGCTGACGTTCATCTCGGCACCAAGACGGGGGGTTTTGTCTGCTGTGTGCTTTCGGTTTCTCTTTTCCATCTGAAATTTGGCTTTACGATTAAATGTGGAAATTTGGAAATTATAAAACTCGCCCGCTTATGATGCTCTGCTGTGTTTTTTGTAATTTATAAGAAAACGTGTTACAGATGCTCCTAGATATGTTCTGGGTAATTAATCCTTTCTGTGCTTAATACTTTATGAGGGCCTGTACACGGCTATTTTGTAATCTTATGTCTCTGTGAATAAAATTTAATCTTCGCAAGACCCTTTTCTTCCGTTTAAACTGTGTTGATAACTTAAAAAAACCTTAAATATTGAAAAGATTTAGACCTACTCCTTTTTCTTGGGTCTGTTTAGTTTAAAGACCTATGTTTTAACTTTTAAAATTACCTGGTTCTTGGAGGAGATTTTTCTTTTGCTCCTTTCTCACTAGTTGCCTTCTATCCGGTTAATACTTTTAAGTTTTGTGCTTGATTCACAACTTTTCTTTTGTGTGCAGTCACCAATGGCATATCTCTCTGTTGGTTTATTTCCTCCTTTCAATATATATAAAAAGAGCATTTAACAGTACCATAACCCTGTCTTTGGCGGTGCAACACTTGAGAGCTGATGATATTTACTATCTGCTTACAAGGGTCAGAATTCTATTAATTTGTCATCAAGCTAATGTGAAAGTTATACAAAGTTTAAACTACATCAATCCATTTGAATTTATATCTTGTAGATTCATTACCTAAGAGATCTGTTATTACCTTTCCTAATTCATTAGTCCTCTAATATTTGGAACAGTGTCACAGAGTTTGACTTCGACTGGGCATGAAAGGAGATTTATTATTTCGGCCTCAGTTAAACTTGGGGTTGACCCAGTTTGAGGGAGTTTGATCACCTATTCATGACGGATCAAACTCTACTTGATATTTTCCAGATTTTTCCAAGTTTTTCCTAATCGGATTCAAATTCTTGAATCGTTTACTTCACCCAGTTTTTCCCAATTCCGAGTTTGGTAAACTTTGATTTCGAATTTATGTTTCTATGCCCTCTTGGATGTGCATTCCATGAGTACCTGTTTATCTGCAACCGGATGTCTTGCTTTACGTTTATATATAGTATTTACTGAATGCATGGTATTTTACATATGCATCTCCCAATTTTGCATGTTGATTATAGGATCTGGCCTTTATTGATATTCATATTTTCCTCCGTTCTAAGTAGAAGTAAATGTGCCATAACAGCAAACTGGAAATCCACTAAGAAATGCTGATTTATCTTTGTGCATTTTCACTTGCTTCCAGACCTGGGAAATTTTCAAGGTTCTCACAGCTTGTCTACACATTGCTTCTTGGGACTGTTTACTCAACTTTGGACCAAGTCTTTATTTAATACAGGGCGTTTTAACACTAAGGGAGTACACCAAGAGCTATAAAGATAGAAAAATATTGATGTTTTAACTTAGAACTCCAAGAATGTGCAGGAAATTTGAAACAGTTACATTTCACTTCATGAAAAGTTATTTTTGTTGTTTCATTTTTTATTAATATTTAATGCATTTAGATCAGTTTATTTTTGCTAAAGATAAAACCATGAAATAGAATTTGTTTATCTTAGAGTTGCAGAGACAAAATGGCTTGTCGGCAGGATGGTTGGCACTTGTCTTCTTCTCTGAGAAGATAAATTTGTGTGTTTTGAATATAGGATAAAACTGTAAAAAAGAGCTTGTTTATTTAAGAGGTGCAGAGACAAAATGGCCTGCCAGCAGCATAAACAGTACTTGTCTTCTCCTCCGAGGAGATACGTTTGTCTAATTTGAATATAGGTGTTTCTACTAATATTACCTTCAGTGAAATGTAACGTTATTATGCGATTGTGTGGTCAGTTCTATTACATTATATTACATGAAACAGGGCAGCTGCGTTTTTTTGCATTGGTTTGGTTGTTGACATGCTTGTCATTACAGTTATGTATTTTGTGATAAAAATTTTCCTGAATAGTTACTGTTATCATGTTATCATCAACTACCCCTACTTCTAGTGAATTCAAAGTATAACTTGGATTTAGAATACCACATTATTCCAATTCCAATCTTTTTATTAGTCTACGGATATGTCTCATTACCCATCGATTTAATTCTAACACTCTTCAGAGATTTTATTTGCATTTCTCCTCGCTTTCTCATGTATAGAGGTGGGGTTTTCCATGAAATTTGGTTGATAACCGATTGAATTCTGCCCTCAACAGAAACAGGGCGCTTATCACCATCTCTTATAGCAGTGGAGATGAACAAAATATGGCCATTCACTCCTACCTAACAGAAAACCTCCCATGACAAAACTTGTCATCTTGTGGCGCCATGTTTGCTGAGAATGTTTGCTGTCAATATATGATGTCATTTTTATTTTTATTATTAATACAATGGATCAATACATGTCATTATTTTTTATTCTTATTTTATTTTATTAAAATAGCAATAGAGCTATTGAAATGGAAGTGCTGAGAATGTTTGCTGTCAATATATGATGTCATTTTTATTTTTATTATTAATACAATGGATCAATACATGTCATTATTTTTTATTCTTATTTTATTTTATTAAAATAGCAATAGAGCTATTGAAATGGAAGGAAAGAAACAAGTAGCGAAGCATGACTTCCTTTCACTCAACTCTTCCATGCAGTCACACTGGAATACTAATACTAAGATTTAAGATTTATATGTTGGATTATTTTAAATTTTTTTATTAGCAAGAAGTCTAATTGTATGAATGTTACACACATTACATGTATCGGTAATATAGAATGCACCTCACTTCTGGACAATTACAATTTGGAATCAAACCATGGTCAATCAAACTTGAAGCTAGCTCATTGCATGCTTATGAACCAACACCCTCACTTGTTAATGATTACTTCCAAGTTCCACCAGTGACTTCTACATGTAGTGATGAAGTAACTAAGAATAGATTTAAGATTTATATGTTGCATTATTTTAAATTTTTTTATTAGCAAGAATTCTAATTGTATGAATGTTACACACATTACATGTATCAGTAATATAGAATTCACCTCACTTCTGGACAATTACAATTTGGAATCAAACCATGATCAATCAAACTTGTAGCTAGCTCATTGCATCTTTATGAACCAACACCCTCACTTGTTAATGATTACTTCCAAGTTGAATCAAACCATGATCAATCAAACTTGTAGCTAGCTCATTGCATGCTTATGAACCAACACCCTCACTTCTTAATGATTGCTTCCAAGTTCCACCAGTGACTTCTACATGTAGTGATGAAGTAACTAATGCAAATTCTTAGCCTCTAACCAAGGAAACACAAGATTCTTAGTCATATGGACATTATTGTTGCAATCTAAAATTCACGTGTAGAAGTGGATGACCAAAGTATTGAGGAGTGTTGTTTCTTTCTACTTTCCGATCAATATGGATCATTGCATAGTAACAAATAATTGATGCATTGACGAAAAGAAGGAAATTCCTAGGCCACCAGTATTGAAGACTTTTCCAAAAAGGAGGATATTGTTATAGCAAATATTATTTTTATATAGATTCACAAAAATTGAATTTTGGGTTCATTGTTAATAAAGAGTGCACAAAAATATTTGGTTCTAAGATTTCTTATAGTTATATAGGGAAAATGTGAGAGAACAAATCAATTATAATTTATAACATTACTTACATCAACATGTGGTTGGAATTTGATTTATAACTATACCACAACAAACCACTCATTGTTGGAAATGAAAACGTTGTTATTATGAAACACTAGGGACTCCATTACTTTCATCAACATGTAGTTGGAAATTGATTTATAACTATACCACAACAACCCACTCATGGTTGGAAATGCAAACACTGTTATTATGAAACATAGGGACTCCATTATAGCCATAATCTAACCTTGATAAAACATATAAGATTCTTCCACAGAACACATTATGATATATGCATCGTTGGAAGATTAAAATCCATAAGGACTACAGAACTTGAATCATATATGCATCCTTGGAAGATTAAAAACCATAAGGACTACATAACTTGAATCTTCTCTCAATTCACCAATGTTGAGCAATCTTGATGTTGTGCTTGATACAAATGAAGCTTATTCTTGTTTGATACAGGGCCAAAATTATAAGCGCAAATGCAAATCGAAACCACACACCCAACAAGGCCCTCCAAACAAGACAGAACATTGACATCCAATTTTCTTAAATAAAAAGACAACCAAAATTATTATAATTCTACAACACAATATATTACAGAATATGATACAATCTGTACCACCTAAGGAGCACAGAGCTTTCAAAAAAAAAAAAAACCCATTAAATTTTAACTCCTTGGAAATTTTTCAATCTGGTGATTAAATAAACAAGGATAGTATTGTAAAGCATATAAATGGAGAATTACCTATCTGCATTTGATTACCAGCACTGCAAGATGCTCCTCTGTCACCTAATTTGGCGGTATCCAAAAGAGTCTTCGTGTGACTTGATAACAACTGGACAAATCTTCACTCAAAATTATCTATGATTTTGCAATCCTGCATATGTCAGTTGACTATATAAATGCCAGTGATCTTTTCAGTAAAAATTGACAAATCTTATTATAGGGAAATGATAGGGAACCCCTGGCACCAATAGCACTACACTAAATTTTGAGTGTTTTTCTATCCATTATCATGTTCGGATAACTTTCAAAAGCAGGCATTAATCTCTGGCTGCACCATGAATTAAATTAAATTCAAAATAGCGCCTATGGTGCCACTGAAATCCTGAATTCTCTTAAACATGAGCCTTACATAACTAGGAATACAAGTTGGACAATGCCCTTCGGCACCTAGAAGGGCCAGCACATACATGGGAGATAGATGGATCACCAAACATCCCAAAGAATATTTAGTGCTCGGTATGCTGCTACTCAAATTCATCCGGACATAATAATTATACCAGTAATAGAATTCTCGTTAAGAAAAAGTCAATACCATAAAGGTGTTGTTACTTGTAACTTGTAAATTGTGTACATGTGTCATTTCTCCCACAAAATAAAGGCTTCCTCCCATTTTCGCAAAGACATTTAGTACATTTGCTTCACTCTTTCTAAAATAAAATAAATTACTTTCTAATTCTTTGAGTCAAACTAGCCATTTCAATCTTATTCTCTCTACTATTTAGTATTTACTTAGTACTATTTACAACTTCAATCAATGTTTTTATTTTTCTGTATACGCTTACGTTTCAAATTGTGATGTGCATATATCATTTCAAATATGATTAACAATAATTTCAAAAAAAAAAAAAAAACGCTTCGAATATTACAAATATGCACTAGCAAGTCACTCTTTCGTGATCTTAGGCAATTTTAATTTGTTGTTTCAGGCTTCAGTATCTACTATTTAGTGTTTACTTAGTACCATTGACAATTCCAATCAATCTATTCCATTTTCTTATACGCTTACGTTTCAAACTGTCATGTGCATGTGTCATGTCAAACATGATTAGCAATGAGTTGAAAAAAAAACTTGGAATATTCAAGATATACAATTGAAAGTAGCATACTTCAAAAACTAATTTACAAATATGGTTATTTGACATTACTATTTCCTTTCCTTTTATACCTACAAACCAACATCCTCTCCTAACCTATTTTGTGCCTATGCCTTCTTTACCATGGAAATAATTCAACATGCCCTATTCCAAAATATATGTTCCATAGGGAAAGCCTTTAAACTACTCATTGTTAGGAACGTATTTGCAAAAATTGCATTTGTAAAATTGGTCAAGACTAATAAGATTCATCTTAATATCTAAACTTTAAATCAAATTATTCAAGAAAGTCATTCTCAAACAGTGTTTCTTAAACGCTCATTCACACAACGCCTCCTTTCGGTGTTCCTTTGCACCACAAGTGCAATTGCTAGTTATATGATATGTTACATGGTTTACGGATTGATTGATGCGGATGTCTATTAACATTTGCTAGCTGTTAAATTTATATTATTAATTTGATATTTTTTAAATAAAATTAGGTAGTATAAATTTCTATGTAATTATTATATTTTATAATTAAGTAATATAAATTTCTATGACATTATTATATTTTATATTTTTAAATAATCTAAAATTTTAAATATTTAATTAATTTATAAATTTAATAATTCAAATTTATAATTTTAACCAATTAATTGAAATTTAAACAAAACTGACAAATTGAAGTCATTAATCAGATCACTGATCCTGACATAGCCTTTTTAGTTGAGATTTGCTTATCTTCTACTTTCTTTAGGGAGAGTTTTATGAGCAAACCTGTGGTGTCGCTATGGGTTCTCCTCTTTCTTTGGTTGTTGCTAATCTCTTTATGGAAGATTTTGAGTCCAAAGCTCTTTCCTCTGCTCTGTACCAACCGAAGCTTTGGAAAAGGTTTGTGGATGATACTTGTGTCGTTTGGCCTCATGGTAAGGAAGAGCTTGATTGATTCTTCGTTCATCTTAATAGTCAATCTTCCTCCATAAAATTTACCATGGATTATGAGGTGGATGAGAGCCTTCCTTTCCTTGATGTTCTTATCTGTAGGAAAGAAGATGGTTCTTTCTCTCATCAAGTTTTTCGTAAAAAAACCCATACTGAACAATATCTTCGGGTTGATTCACATCATTTCCCGGCTCAAAAGTTAGGCGTCCTCAACACCTTAGCCACTAGGGCGTTGAGAATCTCTGATGAGTCTCACTTTGAGGGAGAAAAGACCCATCTTCTTAATGTTTTTTGTTCTAATGGTTATAGTAAGTCTCAAGGACTTAAAGCTTTTCTTAAAGCTGAAAGAGGTTCCTTGGTTAAAAATAAAAATCCTAATCAATGGTCCTGCAATGTAAGGCTTCCTTTCATTTAGGGTACCACTGATAGGATTGCTAGAATTCTTAGGAAGCATAAGGTTTCATCTTCCTTCAAACCCCTTAACACGATTCGTAGCTCTCTTAACTCAGTTAAAGATCCTGTGAATCCTAAGGATGGAAAAGGTGTCTATCTTATTCCTTGTTCCTGTGGGATGCCTTACATTGGTGAAACGGGTAGGTCCATTAGCCAAAGGATATGTGAACATGCAGCTGACATTAGACATGGCAGGTCCCGCACCTCTGCCCTAGCTGAACATGTGGAAAAAACTAACCATCATATCTTCATCGAAGAGGCTAAGGTCTTAGCCAGGATTGATCATTTTCATCATCGTAAGTTAAGGGAGGCCCTTGTAATTGAAAAAAGGCCCATAAATCTCAATAGGGATGATGGTTGGAATATAAGTAGGTGTTGGTTCCTTGCCTTATATTCTTAAATTTTGATATTTTTTTCATTTTTTGATATTTTTTATTTTTATTTTATTTTATTTTGTTTTATTTTATTTTATTTTATTTTATTTTATTTATTTTTTATTTTTTATTTTTTATATTTTATATTTATTATTTAATTTTATTTAATTTTTATTTATTTATTTAATTTTATTTTATATTTTATTTATTATTATTATTATTTTATTTATTTATTTATTTATTTTTATATATTTATTTATTATTATTATTATTATTTTATTTCTATATTTTTTTATATTTTTTAGATTGACCTAAATTATTAATTTCAATATCTTACTAGCCGTTACGATTTTATTTTATTGATAGAACTATTTTTATTTTATTTTATTTATTTATTTATTTTTATTTTTATTTTTTTTAATAGAATTACAATATAATAATATATAATTATCATTAAATAATAGTTGTATTTTGAATAATCGTAACGATATTAATAAAAATAAAATTTGTTATAATAATTTTTATATATAATTAAGCTATTAATTTGAATAATCAAACTAGCAGTTTCAATTTGTATTTAATTTTTTTTAAATTAATGTAACTATTTTTATTTATTTATCTATTTTTATTTTTAAGATAGACTTTCATTAAAATAATATATAATTATAATAAAATAATATTTGTATTTTTAATAATTAATTAATAAAAATAAAATAATTTTCTAATTAAGCTATTAAATTGACATATAATAATTTTTATTTTTATTTTTATTTAGTTATTTATTTTAATTTTTATTGTTTAATTAAACTATTAATTTTAATATTCAAACTAGCCGTTATTGATTTTTTATTATTATTTATTAGAACTAACTGTTTTGGATTTAACCGTTTTCTTTTCCTCTCTTACATCTATTTAAACTTAACGACTGGTCTGATCTCTCACCTAGTCCTGATGATGAACCACACTGGTTGGTTCGAAACGCGTCCACTTTGTTCATAATAATGTGATTATTACCGAAAGATTTCTTTATAACTCACAAAGAGTGAGGATGCCTTCAATCCTAATGATTTTTTTAATTTGCACATCAAATTTGCATCGCCCTCCATCTTTATCATCTTCCACCCCTTTAAAAATAACTAATTTCTTTTTCAAGAATTACTTTTTAAATCCCGTTTGATAAATCATTTTTTTTTGGGTCAATTATCTTTATCTTTGGTTGTTAACAACTCTACTCAGCTTAAAGATATATGGGAAACCGGAAAATAATCCTCTGTGCCTTGGCACAAACTTTAATAACACACACTACAGCTATTTAATTTATATTATTGCATTTATATTTTTTAATTGAAATTAGATAATATATTTTTAGAAAATTATTATATTTTATAAAAATGTTTAATATTCAAAACTGTGATTTTAACTAATTAATTAAATTTTAAACAAATTTATTATTGTAACGATTTCTAAAAACTAAACTTATAAAAAATGTTAAAAGGTTTTAATTACAGCTGTCCAGTTGTTGCCCCTGCATTAAAAATAGTAATGGCAAGTAATTAACAACTATAACTAAATAAAATAAAATCCGGTTGATAACGTGGAGCGTGTGCTGCTTTTCCGGTGGGCCAAATAAATGAGTGTGTTTAGACTTTAACTTTGAGGACGGAAACCCCACACATGCTCTTTTGAACGTTCCCCGAATCTCAAGAAATAGTTGAGCATCTCCTTCTTTTTCTTAAAACGAGTACATAAACGAATATTATTTACTTTTATATGTTTAAAGAAATATCGTGAGATTGTGTGTTT
This sequence comes from Pinus albicaulis, assembly GCA_034641835.2. NCBI lineage: Eukaryota > Viridiplantae > Streptophyta > Pinopsida > Pinales > Pinaceae > Pinus > Pinus albicaulis. The sequence goes on from MU968317.1 coordinate 23,331,454, forward strand.
TAATTAAGTAAAAATGGTTTTCTATAGACGCGTTTCTAGGAGATTGTTGAGATTTAGCTAGATATCTCAACTACTTAGTTTTCTAATTTGACATTTAGTTAATTGAAAGATTGTATATCCAAAATTATTTACCTGTTTTAAAATAAAGCAAGTATATGATAATATGTATGTGATTTTCCATTGATTAATGCTCACATAATTTTGGTGTACAATAATTCTACCTTCCATTTTAAGTTTCGGTGTGTAACAATTCTACTCCTCCATCTTGAGTCTCTTTAACCTTTAGCTTTAAGGACGGGAACATCAAGCATGCTCGACCACAAAGTGGCAATTTATTTCATTCCTCCTCTAGTTGCACGAATATTTAAACGAATATGACTTACTTTACGAAGGAATATAGAGATTCCTATAAATCTCATTAAGTAAACTTCCCCATCTTCGCTCTCACATATTATCGTAAGTGATCTTACTTAAGCGAATCTTATTTACTTGAGAGGTTAATAAGGAATACGGAAATTCCAACATAATTCCCATAACAATAAAAGTTTTCCACTGCTCTTTAACATGTGATTAGAATTTTGCATTCCTATCGTTTTACTTTGGAAGTAGTATAAAGATTTTTATATTTGCAAGGATCAAAATAGGCGATAATATCTATATCATTAAAGTTAAATTAATATCAAATTGGTATGAATTCTTTCTCATATTATTTTATTTTAAAATATATTGAAAACAAACCGTTTATTCAAAAAACTCAAAATTAATTAGAGGATCTTTAATATGGAGGATTTGTTCAAATCAAAGATTTAATGCTTTTACTTTTAAAAGTGGAGATGAAGACAATCTTTCAAATTAAGGGACCATGGTTTAAAATAGAAAAAAAAAAAAAAACTATTGTTTAGTAGAAAAAACTAAATCAAGCTAGGGTTTCTTTCCATGTGATTGGAAATTAGCCAATTGAAAGCATAAATCAATAAAATGAGGTGGCTTAGAGTTACAAATCCACCATCATCCAACATGTTGTTGATCCAACAACCTTCTTCTTGCTTTCCATAGCTTTCATTTGCTTCCCTTTTGTCTTTCTTTGCTTTCTTGTCCAAGTGATTTTTAGCTTTCCTTGCTACACCTGTTCCAAACATGGGAAAAGATGTAGCATTTTTATCACTGATGTCTAGTCTTTTCCTTTCCTTTTTCCTTTTTTCTTTCATTTTCCTTCATCTTCTCTTTAATTTCCCTTACATGCATATTTGTCTCTTCACCTTCCTTTGCTCCTATTTTCCTTTATTTTCATAGTTAAATATCGATTATTATCTCTTTGTCTATGTCCATATCCATAAATAAAGTGACCCTCAATGTGATATGGAAATCTTTGTCTGTTTGTCAGAAAGGCTCTTAAGTATCCTTTCTTGTTCTTGCATCAGGCGTTGCTGCTCCTCCAATAGTCTACTAGTCTGCTGGTGCTGATCCAAACTCAAATGAATCCACATTTTAGGATTCATTTATGGTTGTGATTGAGGTGTAGGTTACCCAATATTCTGAGGTGTTTGTTGTGTCAATCCCCTTCTCGTATCGTCCTCTACAATACTACTTCTATTCTGTGCATCAGTATACACATAATTTATCATGTTAGGTGACCCCCAGGGTCCTAGCATGCAAACATTGCTCTGATACCACTTGTAACATACATCATTAAAAAAAAAATTAAAAACTTACCTTATAAACTTTCTCTAAACTATCCATTGCTCTAGGCTTATTTACTTCAGGGGAACCATACACATTATCATTATACTATGAAAATATAGAAGGCATGGATTTGTTAGATATGGGAACCATTGCGTTTTGAACAATTCGTTTTCCCACATGAGTTTACTATACTTATCTGTCTGGATGATTTATTTGATTACCAACTATTAAAGTTTATAGTACAGGCTTTAATGTTAATTATAATTCCACTGATTAAATCATTTACACTAGATCTCATAGAATATATTTATCACTTAATGAGCCTCCAACTGTACGAGTATTTGGATACATTCCTTTTTCCTTTGAGGCCACCTCCCCTCCTATCCACTGTTTGATTAGTGATGGGAATCGACGATAAAAGTTCGAGCAGGAAAATGCATAGGTATTACCCTTGCAAACCCTAACTGAATTCCTCGTTTCGTTGTAGAAATTTTAGTACAATTATGTATTCCTTGGATTCTCCTGATCTAAAAATTATATGCCACTGTTAAATACAAAATCCTTCTAATAAAATATTTGCGGAAATTTAATCGCGAATTGCAAACACATGAAGAAAGATCAAACACACATAACAGAGATGTTTTTATTGGGAAACATAAAGCTAAAAACCCCACTATCATATATTATGTATATATCATGGATCATGAAACAATCTCATACAAAAATCTAATCCAAGAGCTCTTAGTAAAATATAAAATCGTCTCACGCTGTCATACAAAGATTAGCAAATACATGCGCCAATTTACTACCTCCTGACAACCTGGCTCCATTGCGCAATCCTTGATGATCACAATCCCTAAATGAATGAGATACTACCTTGCCTTGATTGCGCAATCCTCATTGGCATCTCCAATGTGTGTGTGGTTGCATAAGTGCACCCACTAATGTCACAACTAATAGTCAAACTGTCCCTTTCACCTATCTCTCAACTGGGTCTCCACTGGATCTGACATGCATGTAGTTAACTGTAGTAAATCTTCAGTTGCATGAGAGATCACTCCATGTGAATTAATTTAATATTTAATTCACTGATCTCTCACTAGTGTATCTTTAGTTACAACTAATTACAACTAGCACAACTGAGTTTAACTCACTTAACTGAGTTAAACTACTTTACAACTCACATAACTACACATCCAACTCTGTTACAACTTTGAATCACTCAGTTACAACTAAGTCCACTTGCATGTCCCACCAACCAACCTTAGAACTCGAAATTCCTTCAACTAACTGGTTTGCCTCAGTTCACTGAAATCAAGTGCTTCAAGAGAACAAATTAATATTTATTGTCCAATTATTATTAAGAGATATTAATACCCGACATGCATTGTATTTTTAGACATGTGATCTATAAATAATCTTCCCCCATGCATCTAAAAATAGAAACTCATCTATAAATAGGTTTTTCTCACAATTCTAAAAATAGACTTCTGCTGTAAATAGAATTTGCTCAACATTCTAAAAATAGACATACACCTAAAAATAGCCTACGGGCCCCACCTAGTGTAGATGCTTAATTTTCACTAGGATCATCATCTTGTTGAATCTCAACACTCCCTCTCAACAAGAAAGGGATTATCCTTCACCCCGATCCTGTCTCTATGGTATTCGAATTTGCTCCTAGTGAGCGCCTTCGTCAAAATATCTGCATCCTGATCCTCTGTAGGAATGTACTGAAGCAACATGATCTTCTGTTGCACACAAAATCTGATATGATGATACCAGATATCTATATGCTTAGATCTATCACAAAACACAGGATTGATCGAGAGTTTAATGCAACTCTGGTTATCATAATGAATCATTGTAGGATCTAAATGAGAACCAAACAAACCAGCCAGGATATTTCTCATCTAGATAGCCTCACATGCAGCTTGAATTGCTGCCATGTATTCCGCTTCTGCTGCACTGAGTGCCATATATCTGTGTTTCCTGCTGTACCAATAAAAAATTGTAGATCTGATACTGAAGACCCCTCCTGGTGTGCTTTTTCTATCCATTGGGCTACCTGCCCAATCTACATCCGTGAATCCATGCAACTTCACCTCATCCGTCTATTTATACCATAAGACATACTCATATGTGCCCCTGAGATGTCTCAGGACATTCTTTCCCGCCTTCCAAAAGATTTTGGTAGGCTTAACCATCGCTTGACTAAGCCGGTTCATCGCATAGCATATATTTGGTCTTGTATTTACTACATACATTAGCGAACTCACTAACTGTCGATAGACAATAGCATCCACTACCTCTCCAGATGTAGCGTCCTCTTTCCTCTAGTTTTCTGGAAGAGGAGTATCCATGGGTTTGCAGCCCTCCATGTGAAACTTACCCAAGATCTCCCTTTCATACTTGCCTTGAGATACAAAAATTTCACCATCTCGCTGCCATATTTCCAATCCAAGGAAATAATGAAGAAGGCCCATATCCTTCATCTCAAACTCCTTTGCAAGGCCCTCCTTGCATGATTGTATCAGTTGCTCATCACCAGTTAGTATTAAATCATCAACATCAAGAACAATGATTAAAAGCTTATCCTCCACCACAATTTGGTATAGGTTTGCATCCGCCTCACTCTTGGTGAAGCCAAGTCTGGTGAAATAGTTGTCGATCCGAGTGTACCAAACACGGGGTGACTGCTTCAGCCCATACAACGCTCTTTTGAGTCTGCACACATGCGACTCGCTACTGAAGATCTCAAATCCTTCAGGCTGCTCAATGTACACTTCTTCCTCAATGATCCCATTAAGGAACCCAGTCTTCACAACCATATGATGAATTTTCCAACCCATCTACGCTGAGAGAGAAAGGATGGTCCTTATGGAAGAATATCGTATGACAGGTGCAATGGTTTCTTTATAATCAATGCCCTCAATTTGTGAGAAGCCCCTAGCCACAAATATGGCCTTGCATTTCTCAACACGCCCATCAGAAGCTTGATTTACCTTGTAGATCCATCTTCAACCTACCACTGATTCATCAACCAGCCTTGGAAAAATTTCCCAAGCACTGTTTTTTACAATGGAGTCATACTCCTCTACCATTGCATCTAACCATGTGGGCTCCTGCACTACTTCCTAAAAGGAAGATGGCTCATTCACAATACATTTTCTCATGAGAGCCATGTATCCAGTGAATCGGTCATAATACTGTCTTTGTCTGCGCTGTGAATTAGGGTCTCCTACATTCTGTGCCACATCAAGTTTCAGCCTCTCAGCTTTTGTGGTATGCCTTCTGCCAGTTCTGATGTTTGGCTCTGCTTCAGTGGACTCCTCCACTCCATGAACCTCCTCCTATGGCTGATCCACATCTAGAGATTCATCTTTGGGAACCAAAATTTCATCCTTTGCATGTAAGTCTAGCTCCCTCTCAAGCGACAACTTCATGGTTTTCTCCTCATTGAAGTTTATATCCCATCGCACCACAGTTATTTGACTGTTTGGAAAATACACATGATAATTATGGGGTGTTTCTGTGTACCCCAAAAATATCCCAACTTCAGCAGTCGACTCCAGCTTCTTCTTGACATTCTTGGTCACATGCACATAAACAGATGAGCCAAAATTTTTAAAGTGAGAAACATCCAGTTTCTTACTAGTAAAAGCTTCTTCATGTGTACTCATGCCAAGTACACTATGAGGACAACAGTTTTGCACATAAACTGCAGTGTTGCATGCTTCCACCCACAAATGCATTGGTAGGCCCTGATCATGCAACATCGCTCATGCAACACCCATGATCGTTTTGTTCTTCCTCTCCGTGACCCCATTTTGCTATGGGTTATGAGGCGCTATGAGTTCTCTTCGAATTCCTTCTTTGCTACAAAATTATTTGAATTCGTTCGAGATGTATTCTCCACCATTATCACTCAGCGGAGCCTTCACTTTCTTCCCTGACTCTTTCTCAACTAATGCCTTAAACTCACAGAACTTTGAGAACGTTTGATCCTTCTTCTGCATGAAGAAGATCAAGCATTTACGATAAAAGTCATCAACAAAAATAACATAATACCTATGTTTTTCTGTTGAAGCAACTGGGAATGGTCCACACACGTCTGTGTGAAAACTCTCCAGGATCATCGAAGCATGGTTCTCTTTTTCATGGAAGGTGGACTTTGCATACTTCTTCATGGCGCAACCCTTGCACTGATCTAACTGAGAAAGTGTTCCCATTGGAATTCCAGTAGATATTTGTTGCATGACTTTCAAAGCTCCATGATGAAGATGGCCCAATCGCCTGTGCCATAATTTTCCCTCATCCCGGATCACCACTTTTTCTGCTTTGCCCATCATGGCAACACAACCTTCTACCTCTAGCTTGTAGAGATTCTTGACTCGAATCCCTATCCTCTTGGCTTTACCTATTTTTTTATGTCGCATGAAAGCTTTTCCATCACTGAAAACAATGTCATAGCCTCTGTCCTACAACATGACGACTGAGACCAAGTTTTTCTTCAGACCTGGAACATGCATAACATCTTTCAATTGAAATGGTTTACATGAATCCCTCTTAAAAGTAATGGTACCAATGCCGATCGCACTGTATCGTCCATCATCACCCATCTCTATATGCATTTGGATATCTTTCTCCTCCTAGTCACTGAAAAGCTCCTTATCTCCTGTCATGTGGAAGGAAGCACCACTATCAAGATACCACACTGATCCCATTGCGCTTGATACCAAGCATGCGATCAAAGAGAAATCAAGTTCAAATTTCGAGGCAAGGGCCTCACCAGCTGCAGCTCCAACAACCTTCTTGTTCTTCTTTTTCTGTGGGTAGTTAGTAGTGAGATGCCCATGTTCGTGACGGTGAAAACACTTCACCTTGGACAATTCTAGCTTCTTGCCTTTAGCCTCAGATTTTCAGTGGAATTTCTTCCCCTTGCCTTTCCTTGCCTTGGTAGCCAAAGCATAATCCTCTTCATCATCATGCTTTGATGAAGAGCCATATCTGGTGTTCCACCTAAACTCCTCCTGCACTAGATCCGACCACAGTTGTTCCCAATCCGATAGTTTTTCCTGTCCATTGATAGAGTCTTGATAAATGTGCCAACTCTTAGGAAGTCCCAAGAGATCCAAGTTCACCAAATCATCATCAGCAACCATGATTCCCACACTCCCCAGTTCATCCTGACATTGGAAAAACTTTGTGAGATACTTAGGAATATTGTCTCCCTTCTCCATCTTGATCTTTCTGAGTTTATCCTTCAGCACCAATTTCCTATGGTCACTGCTGCTTTGGAAAAGATCTGTCAAATCCTTCCACATAGAATATGGAGTGGCTTTCCCATGAAGACTTGAGACAATTCGGTCTCGTACACCTTCCAACAAAATCCTTCTCGTCTTTGCTACTTTCTTTTGCCATGCGTCAAGTAATGCAACATCCGTCGAAGTGGGCTTAGGAACATCACTGTCAATGAATTCCTTCAAGCGATTATCTTCAAGCACCGCCTCCATCCCGTCCTTCCATGAAATTTAGTTCGATCTGCCCTCGAGTGCATACTCTAGCCACAAACCATTGAAAGCCATTTTGATGTTTACTCAACTGCTGCACCAAGAAATTCTTACAGCAAATTTGAATTGTTTCCACCAACAAAATCAGCTACTGCTTCAATATTTCAACCTTCTTTGCTCCGATACCATGTAGATATTTTAATAAAATTATGTATTTCCTAGAGTCTCCTGATCTAAAAATTATATACCACTTTTAAATACAAAATCCTTCTACTAAAATCTTTGCGGAAATTTAATCGCCAATTGAAAACACATGAAGAAAGATCAATCACACATAACACAAATGTTTTTACTGGGAAAGCATAGAGATTAAAACCCCACTATCATATATTATTTACATATCATGGATCATGAAACAATTTCATATAAAACTCTAATCCAAGAGCTCTTAGTACAATATACAATCGTCTCACACTATCATACAAAAATTGGCAAATACATGCGGCAATTTACTGCCTCATGACAGCCTGCCTCCACTACGCAATCCCCGCTGATCACAATCCCTGAATGAATGAGATGCTACCTTTCCTTGACTGCGCAATCCTCATTGGCATCTCCAATGTGTGTGTGGTTGCATGAGTGCACCCACTAATGTCACAACTGATAGTCAAACTGTCCCTTTCACCTATCTCTCATTGGGTCTCCAGTGGATCTAACATGCATGTAGTTAACAATAGATCTTCAGTTGCATGTTTTATCACTCCATGTGAATTAATTTAATATTTAATTCACTAATCTCTCACTAGTGTATCTTTAGTTACAACTAGTTACAACTAACATAACTGAGTTTAACTCACTTAACTGAGTTAAACTACTTTACAACTCACATAACTATACATCCAACTCTGTTACAACTTCGAATCACTCAGTTACAACTAAGTCCACTTGCATGTCCCACCAACCAACCTTAGAACTCGAAATTCCTTCAGCTAACTGGTTTTCCACATTAGTTAACTGAAATCAAGTGCTTCAAGAGAATATATTAATATTTATTGTCCAATTATTCTTAAGAGATAATAATAACTTACATGCATTCTATTTTTAGACATGTGATCTATAAATAGACTTTCCCCATGCATCTAAAAATAGAAACTCATATATAAATAGAATTTTCTCACCATTCTAAAAATAGAATCCCACTATAAATAGAATTTTCTCAACATTCTAAAAATAGACATACACGTAAAAATAGCCTGCGGGCCCCACCTAGTGTAGGTGCTTAATTTTCACTAGGATCATCATCTTGTTGAATCTCAACATTCATTGTGTCTGCGCTATGGTCTCGCCTGCAACCTTTGCGGCAAAATGGTGTTGCAGCCCTTCCTCCACTCTCTTCCTGGTGCTGAAACAGGTTTGGGAAAACAAAGGCTTATATGTTATCAGTTTTATCTTTGTCGTGGCCCGAACTTTGAAAGGGTTTATCTTCTTTGTTCTTGCTTTTGGGGATAGAACTGTATTGTGCCATCTCTCTGGCATTTATGGATTATTGCAGGGTTTCATGGGAACTTCCAGCTTCCACAGGTTTTCGAGGCCAACTCACCTTCAAACGCTCCATCCCACTCTTGAAAGATGTCTTTCCAACAACGTTAGGTAGTTTAAATGTTCCGGTTAAGAATTTTCTTGCACTCTGGTTAACTTAAGTTGAACCCCTGGGTATTTAGTTTCTCTGCGAATGTAACATTTGAATTTTTGTTTTGAAATTTTTTCTCCTCAACTTGGAACTCAACTCTGTGGAATAAGTTATGTCTCAGGTATGTAATCTTTAGTTTTCTTACCTTGTCAATCTCTCGATTTCCAGTCATTCTTCTATACTATTTTGTTGGTCACTGATGCTCTTCATGGATTTTGGTTACAGGTAGCTCCTTAACCCAAACGCCGAGGACTTTACCGTGTGTTTTCTCCCATGAACAAGCTTGGGTCTTTTGCAAGTTACTGATGCGGTTTTACCCTCTTAGGTACCTCGCATCATACTCTCCTCTATGGTCGAGACTTCTATTTCAACTTCTGGCCATGAACGAAATGCTACTCACCAGATTTTTCGGCTCTAGTGATAAGGCCATCGAGCCACTTGTCTATCTTCCTTTCTTATCATGATTTTGCCTAACTCGGTATATATTCAGACTTTTCCTTTAACTGAAATGTCTAATTGTCACGGGTTCCAATTATTTTCAATAAAATTTACTGGGTTTACTTTGAAACCAATCTATTGGTTATTAGAACTTTGGATAGTGTTTTTCTGACCGAGTCTATGTATAATTTATTGTTCTATCATATATATTTTCTTACTCAATTTAACATACAATTCTCCGTTTCAGCATTGAGTTTTCCCTATGGGTTTTTTACCAGTGTTATTGTAATGGACTATTGAACTCTTAAAATTGGAAAATATTTCCTTGTTCAGTAAATGGTTCACTGTTTTCTTATATATATATATAACATGTAAATTTATTTGCATTGGGTATTCTATGTCCTTGGCCAGATAGAGTTTATAATTCTCCACAGTATTTTGTATTCTCTGCTTTTTACTATTATTGCACAGCTTTATTCTCTGGCACAATACTCCCGTACTACACATCAGCATACATGTTAATTTAATCTAAAGGTTTTCTGAGTTGAATAAATTAGCAGGATAGTTTTCTTTACAGATCAGGAAGATGCTGGATCATCTCAGTTCCTGTCCATGAATAATATAGACATGGAGTAACAATGTGTTCTAGGGTCTAATGTTCCCACCTTGAACCCTGAACCGATAGTTCTCTTCCAGTTTAGCTTTAGATTAAACATGTTTCCTAGCTTATAGTCCAGCACTATACCTCATTATTTTCTAGTACATCATAACACTTCGACAACATATTACTAATTTTATTTTTACTTAGTTACTCTTATTTGACTATTTTACAATAAATCAAAATCTTTGTAGAGAAAGATAAACATAAATAATCTTGTATTAGATTTACACGGTAGATCATGTATTCTTCCTTTACTTCAAAACACAGTTTCTAGAATTCTAGATATATATAGTATTAAACTCATTAATTTTTTCATTATTCGTTTACTGCAATGCTAGTTATACACAGTATTTGGTGCATTTCCTGTAATAAAATCTTCTATTTATAACAACTGAATAAATAACTCTGCTTACTTATCTTAATTTGAGCTCTACTGATGATGTCGTCCCAACCTTAAGAGAGGTGATTACGTCCTCCTCTTCCCCTGTGCTCCACACCTCAGAAGTATAGGTTGACAGAGATTTCTAGTGAGACCTCAGGACCCCAAGTCCAGTCTATTCTCCAGAAATCTTTTGGAATGCTGAGTGTTTCCACTGGTCTATACCAGCTCAGGAAATTCTTCACTCTCTTCCATTTTCCTTCATTAGTTACTGAACATAACCCATTTTCCTCACTGGGATGTACCTTTATCCTCAGAGGAAAAGGTAACTGTCCAAAACTGTCCAACCACTTCTCAATTCTTGGAATACTTTTTACCATCGTCTTTTTTGGAACCACTTTTCCATAACTAATTTTATTTCCAACAAAAAAAAATTAATCCTTGTTCATCAAATAATCTTTCTCAAAGAAAATAAAATGTTTAAGTTTCTTCAAACCAATTAAAATAACATAATACTAGTCAAACAACTAGTTAACACTTAAGTCAGTTGTCACAACTTCCCCCCTGGAAGTAAACACCGTCCTCGGGGTTTCACTCCAACTCAACAAATAATTCTGTATAATCTTCACGAAGAAATCCTTCGTCTTCCCAGGTAGCTTCATTCGAGCTGAAGTGCCTCCACTGCACTTTAACCTGGGTGATGACTCGCTTCCGGAGCATGATTTCTCTTCGGTCAAGTATACATTGAGGTTCGACCAGAAATTCGGCGTTCGTCTCTACCTGTAATTAGAAAATATTTAGTTAAATTCTCATAAAATTTGTATACTTCAAGTTAGGATTTTCTAATCTTATCCTATTTGAATGCTTTTCCAATGGATTACATGCTTCGGATCATGCACATATCACTTCAGTAGGGATACATGAAACACATTGTGCACCCAAATATGGTTGGGTAAAGCCAATCGGTTTTCCACAGGCCCCACCCTTTCCAATACTTGGAAAGGTCCACGGAACCTGGGAGCCAACTTGGCACAAGAGGCCCATCTTAGTGTGCTCTTCTTTGGTGTAATACTTACATACACATGATTTCCCACTTCAAATTCTCGATAAGTCCTCTTCTTATCCGCGTATATCTTCTGTTGATCTTGAGAAACTCTTATATTTTTATTGATATTTATTATCTTCAATTCCATCTCAGCCAAAATTTATGGTCCAAGCATTAACTTAGTCTCAAGGCTGCTCCAATTGATGGGTGTGCGACGTTTCCATCCATATAGAGTTTCGAAAGGACTCATCTTAAGAGAATCCTGATAACCACTGTTGTAGGAAAATTCTACTAAGTGTAAATATTCTTCCTGTTTTGTTCCCTACTGCATCACGTACATGTGCAACATATCCTCCAAGACTTGTTTTACTCGCTCGATTTTTCCATCCGTCTGAGGATGATAAGTGATGCTGAAATTTATTTGGGTCCCCAGACCTGTGAACAAGGTCTTCCAGAATGCTGAAGTAAACTTCACATCTCTGTCTGATATGCCATTCTTTGGGATGCCATGTAGCCTGAAGATTTCTCTCATAAAAATGTTTGCTATCTGTACAATTTTGTAAGTAGACTGTATTGGTATAAAATGTGTTGCCTTACTCAGTCTATCAACCACCACCATAATGGAGTCATTATGCCCTTTTTATCGTGGTAAACCAGTAGTGAAGTCTAGGGATATGACCTCCGATTTCCATTCAGGTATTGGTATGGGCTGCAACAATCCAACTGGATTTCGATGCTCCACCTTAACTTGTTGACACTCCAAACATTTGTTTAAATATTCTGCAATTATTTTTCACATACCACGCCAGAAATAAATTTTTCTAATTGCGTTCAACATTTTCTGATATCCTGGGTGTCCTGAAAAATTGCTACGATGATATTAATTCATGATCAACTCCTTTACATCCATTCGATTTGGTATATATATCTTTTCTTTAAAGGTTAGCAATTGATCTTTGCTAACTCCATAATCAAAAGGTTTTTCTTGATTTCTGGCCTCCTCCATTTGTTGCCATAAAAATTTGTATTCAGTGTTATCACTCAGGTTTTCCCAGAAGTTGTGTAAGAGGAAAGTATACCCGAGGTAACCACAAACCAACCTTTTAGATGCAGAATCTAGCCAATCTGCATCCAGAGAGGGCTCTCTCTTTATAATTTATCTTTGTTCTTGAAGGGTTTTAGGCTAGTTATAGATTCAAGGGTTTGTTTGAAAATTGGTGGAATCCACAAACTAGGGGCAAGGTTGAGGGCTTTCAGTCCATTGGGCTATGGAGTCAAAGGATGGCTTTACTGGATTTCTATTCTAGGCACAAGATGGTATTACAGGGCAAGATAGCTAGACAGATAACAATCCTTAAAATTTAAAAAATGGTGAAATGATCTTGAAGGGGATGATTCTAACTAAATCTTCCACTCATATTGAAGAAATGATTGATAAACAAGGGTAAGGTTTCTTTCCCATTGTAATCATGATGATTAATTAAGCAACAGGACATTAGAATTATGCCTTATCATTTAGAAAAGTGACATTTGAACAATGCTATTCCCAGAAAACAGAAAGTACAAATTAAGTAAATTAACAATCTATATGTAAATTAATAATAAGTGTAATATAAACAATATAATTCAGACATAAGATCTGGAAATACTTATTATCTTGTAGTAACATTTGAATCATACAGTAATTGAAGGTACTTTCAAATCGTCATCCAGCAAGCCACAAGTAAATTTCTCCAAAAGCTTTTATTCCGAAAATCTCAATGTTACAGCAGAGTAATAGAATCCACCCCCAACACTCTCTTTGAGGGTTTATTTATACAAATTCTAAACTAAAATATCTTGAAACAAATATCAAAATTGGTTCACAAATCTCTCCAACTATTTACATAAATAGAACTAAAGTAAAGGACACTCAAACTATTTGGCACTATTTTTGATGGATAAGTGATGACAAAGAGGAGAATTTGAATTTGATCCAACTCTTATTTGATGATGAGGCATCCAAGTCACTAACTGCTTCCTTTCTTTGTGCAATCTGCTCCAACAATTCTGCAAACTTGGGGTCCAATGATATCTTCGTATTTCTCAATCCGTAATTGATATGTAAAAAGTGAAAGAGGTTATTGTGGATAAATATGTTGGTGAGATAAACCTCTTTCACTTTCCTAAAATTCCTCTCCAGCTGTGCATAATATTCTCTGTAAAAAATGTGTGTAAAACAGAGTTTTACAGAGTCTGAAAAATGGCCCGTAAAGATGCGCATGTATCTCTCATTATAAAACCACTGTGCAAAAACTGAGATAGGTTTTTGTAGATGGGTCTCTTAGGAACAAAAACCGCCTTCAGTTTTGTGAAATGTATTTCTAATTGGCCACAATATTCTCTGCAAAATGATGACTTGACTGTAATTTTCTGCAAAAAGTGCTTTTCAACATTGTTTAATATTTCCAAAACCATAATAGCTGTTAGAAAAGTGAGAGAGGTTTTTGTAGATGGTACTCTTAAGAACATAAACCTCCTTCAGTTTTGTAAAATTCATCTTTTATTGATCACAATAGTTTCTGCAAAACTATGACTGAAATATGCAATTTCTGCAAAAATGTTCCTTCTTGTTGTATTTTTCATCTTTTCACTTTTTTGTTCCTTTGACTGCTTTACTTTCACTTTAGATAAACTTCAATGTTGGTGAAAGTATTTTCATCTCTTTTTACCATTTTACTGCCTCTGTAACTTCATTTTTACTGTTTACCTTTGACTGCTCTGTAACTTCATTTTTACTGTTTACCTTTGACTGCTCTGTAACTTTGTTTTGACTTTTCACTCTGACTTTTACCTGATACACTTTATCCACTGATACTCTATGATTTTGATACGCTTTGACTTGGGGATAAAACTGCTTTCTGATTTGGATCATAATTGGCATGATAGCAGTGGATAATTTCTGGGAAAATAAGGACTGAGGGGATGAGATATCTCGAGAAATTGGATTCCCACAACCCTATAAGATCTTGCCCCTTTGAGTATTCATCTCTGCAGCGACAATAGCTCAATAGGGGACTTTCATCAAAATGCAGGTCTTTAATTTGGAAATCTTCATCTATCAGAGGTAAATAGTCTAATTCACGGTAAGGAGCATTCAATGGAGTGATATTTAGAGCTGTCGGGACCTCCATTTTGGTTCTTGTGGATTCAAAATGGAGGTTTTCGTTTTTTTCTTACAGACCGGACGGGATATCTGACAAATGAGGAAATTGGAACAATTTTCAGGTTTTGGGGGCAATTTCACAGGTTTAAAATCTTCAGGGAGGACCCAGCAATGATTTTTAACCACTTTCTAAGCGAAAAAACAAAGGAAACTGAGTTTTTCGTGCAGTCGGGGCGTAAAATGATAAATACCTGTTTTTAGACGGAAACTGGTTCTTTGACAGGTAATGAGCAATGGCAGGGACGTTCTTCAATACGGGCGCAACAGAATTTTGGGGAGAAATGGTCAATCACAGCAGAAATTTCGAAAATCGCAGCGGGAGCAACGTTCTTCTCAGAATAATGAAAATAACTAAAAAAAACACGAAAAAATGGCTTATTCACAAGTTAAAAGGTTTTTTGTTTTTTTCGAGATGTGACGTCATGGTAGTACGGGATGACGTGTGCAGCGTCAGGCGGTAAGTGGTAAGCGGGAAGTGCCCGCACCGCTTTTGGTTGCGGGCGGTATTAATCGCGGGGGGAGCGATTCCACAGAGCAGTTGCCACGTGGAAGTCTGACTTTTCAAAAACCGCCCATCCCTTGCTGGTTAACATGCTGGCAAGGGATGGGAAGCGGGATTAACAATAACCGTTGATCAACGAATGAGCGATCCAACGGCTGAAGGGATGGGGAACATGCGGAGGGTTGATAGGTGGGCCCGTCGGGTTTTAAAAGGTTTTTAATGCATAATCTAATCACCCCAGGGAAATGTTAATAGGCGGAGAAGGTTGTTAATTAGTCCGAATGACTAATTAATCCTGTGTGTATAATGAAATAGGTTATGTAAGTGAGTCAAGTTAGTGGGAATGCCACGGGACTGACCACACAACAAAATCAAGGCTTAAAAGTTTATTGAAATGTTTGGTATCAAACATACTTATAGTATGTCTAAAGTATATATATTTTTATTATATGATGAATGAATTAATACAATTTATTCATCATAGGGGCGGGATTTACGTATAATGCTATAGTTTTAACCAAAGGGCTTATAAAGCGGGGTGTTTATTTTTAATGTGCGGGAATATATACTTTGGTAAACATTATAATACATGGGTTTTGGGGATATTTATAGAAAAGGGAGTTATATACTTAGGAAAAGGGATTTCACTAGGGATTTAATATAGTAGAATTAAATGTTAATATGGTAAAGGGCAAGGAAAATCAAAACATCTTTGTACATCTAAGAAAGTGATAACTTATGAAGTAAATTGCAACATTTTATCTTCAACACTTAAACTTAGAATAACAAATTATTTTGAGGAATTTTTATGGAATTTTGCATCAGTTTCCTAAGTAAAATAGGATTTTACTTTGGAAAAAGTTAAAGATGGAAGATAACAATGATGGATTATTTCAAGTGCTTAGGTCTTTTTGATCATTAGGCCGAGGGTCCGGTCCCTCCAGAAGTCAAGGAAATGCCTTGAGCTCCTTTGATCTCAAATTACCTTAGTACTTTTGGGGAAATTAGTAAAACTCTTGAGGGGAAAAAATGATGCGGGAGGTTAATGAATTTGACTTGCTGCACAGGATTTTTCAAAGGTATTTCCGCTCCCTTATTGTGATGAAAGTGAATGATCAAAAACACATGTAGCAAAAGATTGGTCTATCGATAACACTTTGCAAAGACCATCTACCTACCCTATCTACTTAACACTACCATTTTCTTATTAGGGTGCATTTAGACTTGCAAACCTTTTCACTCTTTTCTTTTTACATGATAACTCTATCTATTTCTACCCTTATTACATCCAAGGGCTCGACAAACCTGTTAGAGCACCTTATTCATTCTACCTAAATTATTTATCTCGCTACATAAGATTAAACTCTGCTTGGCTAGATATTTATTCTCTAATCTATAACATGAAATTGAAATATGACTAAGTCAAGTTTAAAAAGTTTGACTTATTCAAGAATTGTGGCAAAAATTTCAATAAGTCACATAATACCGATTTATTACAATGAGTAAAAAGTAGGTGTGTACTGATTTGCACACTTTCCTTGGTCTATTTTTACTTGGGGTTCATTTCTTTCACTTTTTTGACCATTTTATTCTTTTTACCCTTTGATATTTCTTTTAGGGTATACCCTCTTTACATTTTTTAAATTTTTGATTTTTTGGTTTTTCAAGAATATGGAACACCTTTGCTCAAGTAAGAAGGTTTGAACATATTCCATACTTCCATCAAGACAATCATGAAAGATGAAACCTATTGATATAGGAGGCTAACACTGGCTCCACTTGGGGATGGCTTTTCCTTGTGGAAAGTCAAGAACAGCAGGTCAGATGCCTCAACATGTCTTCAAACTGAACTATGTAATCTCCTTCTTCTGGTAGCTTTATTGTACATATGATAGTGCAACTTCTGAAGCTTAGGGCCTTCAATTTCGGGCTTCAACTTCAGGAATTCACCATCCATTCAAAACTTAAAACTTTGTTTCCCAGTTGGAAATCTTCTGCCTTGTTCCAATCCCAAACATGCATTTGCTGTGGTTGAAAATCTTGAATTGAATATAGTCCTTTTTCTGCAACCTGAAATCTGATCTAAAACAGCACACAAAAAATTTCAAACCAACTTAATGAAAAACTAGCTGAAAATTGAAACACTAAAAAAAAATTGCTCAAAATTCTGAGCTTATTGGCACTCATTTACCTATTCTAATCTACTAAAATCTTATTGAATCAGGTAATACAAAAATGCCAATGAAGCCAATCAAGTAGCTGTAAAAATAAATGGACAACTTGATTGCTTGTGATCGAAATTGGAAGTAGGTTATGATCATGTGCCTTTATAATAAATGATATGATGTGTAAATGCCACTTCTGATGTATATGATCCTTATAGAGAAAACATGTTTGCAAATTTAGGCTCAAAAGATTCTCCATATAATCTGATATAGGATCAATAAAAGCATGATGTATGTTATTTACTTCTAGGCCTTCAATGACTAATTGTTCAATTGAATTATGAATATTAGACCATAAACTTATTTCTTCAGTCTTGTGTTTGAAAGAATAATCATCTTCAATATGCAAGTCAAAAGATAGTACAATTTCATCTTGCTTTGGAGAAGGAAGATTTTCAAAGAACTCTTTAGGATTTCGGAAATTGTATGACTGAATTTGAGAATGTGAAAGTTTGATTTCATTTTCATAATTTTCAGAAATTATATCAAGAAGCCATTTTTTAACTCGAGGAGAACATTTTCTTGATTTAAAAATAAGAAAGAAATCTCTTAGAAAATCCTCATCAAACTGAAGTTTTGATAACTCATCCCTGAATTCATTTAAAATTTCATCAAATGGAAGATTTTCCATAAACCATGTCATCCAGTATTACTATTAATGCTTTGGAATATGGATTATTTGGTTGTGGAATTTCTTTGAAACTTGAAGCTCTTGATCTCTGATCAACAGTGTCTTGATTGGAAAATGATATCAAAAAAAATCAGAAGAATGATGCTCAAATGTGCATGGAGATTTTATATGTATAATTTTCAAAAGAGATAAATTAAAAACTACTCTAAGATCTTCTCTAAAATACAATATACATTGGAAAGCTCTATCAATTTAGAAAGAACATAATGTCTTGGATAACAATCCAAGTTGAAAGCCTGATCTTTCCATATTGTTCTTCCAGGTTCATTCCTCCAGTGGAGTCTTAGTAGTGAAATTGATTTTGGAGTCGCCAGGTGGATGATTTTAACCTTTGTGTGTCTGATCCATGTCCACCATCATAGATCAGATCTAAACCTGTAAAACAATTCTGAAGAGAAAGTTAGTTCTTCAGGAAACTAAATTTTTGTGAATTTTTAAAAACAACTTCTACAAACTCTTCAAGAAATTTAAGATTTTTAATTAAAATTTTCTCAAAGATTTGTTAAACTAGAGAGTCTGATTAAACATTTGAAACTAAGGTTCAATGTATAAGCTAAATCAGAGATAGACTGAAGCAGCTTTTATTTACTTTTGCAATTGCAGAGCAAAAGCAATTTCAAAGGCTACCTGGCTGATCTTCAGACTCTGTCCATAGCTTATAAATCAAACAATAGTATCAATAAAATGATTCAGATCCCCAATATGGTCGCCACTATGTTATCACTCAGGTTTTGCCAGAAGTTGTGTAAGAGGAAAGTATACCCGAGGTAACCACAAACCAACCTTTTAGATGCAGAATCTAGCCAATCTGCATCCAGAGAGGGCTCTCTCTTTATAATTTATCTTTGTTCTTGAAAGGTTTTAGGCTAGTTATAGATTCAAGGGTTTGTTTGAAAATTGGTGGAATCTACAAACTAAGGGCAAGGTTGAGGGCTTTCAGTCCATTGGGCTATGGAGTCAAAGGATGGCTTTACTGGATTTCTATTCTAGGCACAAGATGGTATTACAGGGCAAGATAGCTAGACAGAGAACAATCCTTAAAATTTAAAGTGGGTGGGATGATCTTGAAGGGATGAAAGGCAACTAAGAATCTTTCACCATGTTCAGAGGAAGAAGTGAATTGACTACAAACAAAGAGCAATAAAGGATTCCTTATTATAGCAATCAACAGTGATTAAATTAGCGAAGCAGGAGCATTTAAGAATTCATGCTTATAGCTAATTTAGAAGAAAACATTTAGGAACAATTACATTTGAAAACAGAGTACAATTAAGCAAATTTTGTTTCAATCTCTTATGTAAATTATTCAAAAATGGATATGATGGTATTAAAAACTAATATAAAATTTCAGACAAAAGATAGAAACACTTATTGTACTGTAGTCCAACACATGAATCCTGCAACAAGTCCAGTGCTTCAAATCGTTATCCAGCAAGCCACAAGTAAACTTCTCCAAAAGCTTTTATTCCGAAAATCTCAGTGTTACAGCAGAGTAATAGAATCCACCCTCAATACTCTCTTTGAGGGTTTATTTATACAAATTCTAAACTAAAATATCTTGAAACAAATATCAAAATTGGTTCACAAATCTCTCCAACTATTTACATAAATAGAACTAAAGTAAAGGACACTCAAACTATTTGGCACTATTTTTGATGGATAAGTGATGACAAAGAGGAGAATTCGAATTTGATCCAACTCTTATTTGATGATGAGGCATCCAAGTCACTAACTGCTTCCCTTTTTTGTGCAATCTGCTCCAACAATTCTGCAAACTTTGGGTCCAATGATATCTTCGTATTTCTCAATCCGTAATAGATATGTAAAAAGTGAAAGAGGTTATTGTGGATAAATATGTTGGTGAGATAAACCTCTTTCACTTTCCTAAAATTCCTCTCCAGCTGTGCATAATATTCTCTGTAAAAAATATGTGTAAAACAGAGTTTTACAGAGTCTGAAAAATGGCCTGTAAAGATGCGCATGTATATCTCATTATAAAACCACTGTGCAAAAACTGAGATAGGTTTTTGTAGATGGGTCTCTTAGGAACAAAAACCTTCTTCAGTTTTGTGAAATGTATTTCTAATTGGCCACAATATTCTCTGTAAAATGATGACTTGACTGTAATTTTCTGCAAAAAGTGCTTTTCAATATTGTTTAATATTTCCAAAACCATAATAGCTGTTAGGAAAGTGAGAGAGGTTTTTGTAGATGGTACTCTTAAGAACATAAACCTCCTTCATTTTTTCAAAATTCATCTTGTATTGGTCACAATATTTTCTGCAAAATAATGACTAAAACATGTAATTTCTGCAAAAATGTTCCTTCTTGTTATGTTTTTTCATCTTTTTACTTTCTTGCTCTTTTGACTGTTTTACTTTCACTTTAGACAAACTTCAATTTTGGTGAAATTACTTTCATTTATTTTTACCATTTTACTGCCTTTGTAACTTCATTTTTACTGTTTACCTTTGACTGCTCTGTAACTTCGTTTTTACTGTTTACCTTTGACTGCTCTGTAACTTTGTTTTGACTTTTCACTCTGACTTTTACCTGATACACTTTATCCACTGATACTCTTTGATTTTGATACGCTTTGACTTGGGGATAAAACTGCTTTCTGATTTGGATCATAATTGGCATGATAGCAGTGGATAATTTCTGGGAAAGTAAGGACTGAGGGGATGAGATATCTCGGGAAATTGGATTCCCACAACCCTATAAGATCTTCCCCCTTTGAGTATTCGTCTCTGCAGCGACAATAGCTCAATAGGGGACTTTCATCAAAATGCAGGTCTTTAATTTGGAAATCTTCATCTATCAGAGGTAAATAGTCTAATTCACGGTAAGGAGCATTCAATGGAGTGATATTTAGAGCTGTCGGGACCTCCATTTTGGTTCTTGTGGATTCAAAATGGAGGTTTTCGTTTTTTTCTTACAGACCGGACGGGATATCTGACAAAGGAGGAAATTGGAACTATTTGCAGGTTTTGGGGGCAATTTCACAGGTTTAAAATCTTCAGGGAGGACCCAGCAATGATTTTTAACCACTTTCTAAGCGAAAAAACAAAGGAAACTGATTTTTTCGTGCAGTCAGGGCGTAAAATGATAAATACCTGTTTTTAGACGGAAACTGGTTCTTTGACAGGTAATGAGCAATGGCAGGGACGTTCTTCAACACGGGCGCAGCAGAATTTTGGGGCGAAATGGTCAATCACAGCAGAAATTTCGAAAATCGCAGCGGGAGCAACGTTCTTCTCAGAATAATGAAAATAACTAAAAAACACGAAAAAATGGCTTATTCACAAGTTAAAAGGTTTTTTGTTTTTTTCGAGATTTGACGTCATGGTAGTACGGGATGACGTGTGCAGCGTCAGGCGGTAAGTGGTAAGCGGGAAGTGCCCGCACCGCTTTTGGTTGAGGGCGGTATTAATCGCGGGGGGAGCGATTCCACAGAGCAGTCGCCACGTGGAAGTCTGACTTTTCAAAAACCGCCCATCCCCCGCTGGTTAACATGCTGGCAAGGGATGGGCAGCGGGATTAACAATAATCGTTGATCAACGAATGCGCGATCCAACGGCTGAAGGGATGGGGAACATGCGGAGGGTTGATAGGTGGGCCCGTCGGGTTTTAAAAGGTTTTTAATGCATAATCTAATCACCCCGGGGAAATGTTAATAGGCGGAGAAGGTTGTTAATTAGTCCGAATGACTAATTAATCCCAGGTATATAATGAAATAGGTTGCGGCGGAGTTGGCTAGGTGGAATGCCACGTGGACGGACCACAGTGGCACAAGGCTTTTCGCAAAGTTTATTGATATGTTTTGGTATCAAACATACTTATAGTATGTCTAAAGTTTTTTTATATATATTTTTATTATATGATGAATGAATTAATACAATTTATTCATCATAGGGGCGGGATTTATGTATAATGCTATAGTTTTAACCAAAGGGCTTATAAAGCGGGGTGTTTATTTTTAATGTGCTGGAATATATACTTTGGTAAACATTATAATAAATGGGTTTTGGGGATATTTATAGAAAAGGGAGTTATATACTTAGGAAAAGGGATTTCACTAGGGATTTAATATAGTAGAATTAAATGTTAATATGGTAAAGGACAAGGGAAATCAAAACATCTTTGTATATCTAAGAAAGTGATAACTTATGAAGTAAATTGCAACATTTTATCTTCAACACTTAAACTTAGAATAACAAATTATTTTGAGGAATTTTTTATGGAATTTTGCATCAGTTTCCTAAGTAAAATAGGATTTTACTTAGAAAAAGTTAAAGATGGAAGATAACAATGATGAATTATTTCAAGTGCTTAGGTCTTTTTGATCATTAGGCCGAGGGTCCGGTCCCTCCAGAAGTCAAGGAAATGCCTTGAGCCCCTTTGATCTCAAATTACCTTAGTACTTTTGGGGAAATTAATAAAACTCTTGAGGGGGAAAAATGATGAGGGAGGTTAATGAATTTGACTTTGCTTGCTGTGATTTTTCAGTGTATTTCCTGCTTTAGTACTTGTGATGAAAGTGAATGATCAAAAACATGTAGCAGCATCATTCATCAGATAACACTTTGCAGCACCATCTACCTACCCTATCTACTTAACACTACCATTTTCTTTTCTTTATTAGGGTGCATTTAGACTTGCAAACCCTGATCAATCTTTTCTTTTTACATGATGAATCTATCTATTTCTACCCTTATTACATCCAAGGGCTCAGATTAAACTGTTGAGCACCTTTTATTCATTCTACCTAGCTACTTATCTGCCAAGATTAAACTGTTTGGCTAGATATTTATTCTCTAATCTATAACATGAAATTGAAATATGACTAAGTCAAGTTTAAAAAGTTTGACTTATTCATGAATTGTGGCAAAAATTTCACAAGCTGCACACAATTGATTTATTACAACAGAGTAAAAAGTAGTGGCATTTGGATTTGCACACTTTCCTTGGTCTATTTTTTGCTTGGGGTTCATTTCTTTCTCTTTTTGACCATTTTTATTCTTTTTACCCTTTGATCTTTCTTTTAGGGTATACACTCTTTACATTTTTTAAATTTTTTGATTTTTTGGTTTTTTAAGAATATGGAACACCTTTGCTCAAGTAAGAAGGTTTGAACATATTCCATAATTCAATCAAGACAATCATGAAAAATGACACCTATTGGTATAGGAGACTAACATTCAGGATCCCCCTGGGCATCCTCTTTTTACTTGATCTAGAAATTTTCATTCAAGCTGCTTATAGCAAAGTTCATAAACACAATGCAGTTATCTGCTTAAAGCACAATTTTCTGCTTAAAGCATCTGCCACACGATTTTATTTACCCTTTACATGTTGAATATCAATGTCAAATTCACTTAGGAAGGCATTCCATCTTGCGTATCGAGAGTTTATATCAGCTTGCTTAAAGTAGTTGGTTAGGCTATTGTGGTCAGACTTTAACAAAAACCTCATTCCCAGCAAGTAGTGTCTCCATACCTGGAGTTCATGCACTACCACTGTTAGCTCTAGGTCAAAGGCTGAATATATTTGTTCATGCTCTTTTGAATTTTTGGATTCATAGACAACCACCTTTCCTTCTTGCAATAAAACTACCCCAATCGCTTACTTACAGGCATTTGTACAAACTTCAAACTCTTTGTTTGGGTCAGCTACCCTCAACACCGGGGCGGTGGTCAATAGATGTTGTAACATTTCAAAACTACTCTGGCATTCATTAGTCCACTTAAGTACTTTTCCCTTCCTCTGCAAGGAGGTGATTGGAAAAGCAATTCTAGAGAACCCCTCGATGAACTGTCGGTAGTACCCAGCCAATCCGATAAAGGATCAGATATCTACCACATTTTCGGGAATCCGCCATTCCATAATTGTCTTAATTTTCTCTAGGTCAACTGCTATTCCCTCAGCTGAAATAACATGGCCTAGATACTGGATTTCTTCTTTGAAGAAATCACATTTTCTGAACTTGGTGTACAAATGATGTTTTCTTAACATCTCCAACACTATTCTTAAGTGCTCCTTATGTTATTCCTGATTCTTGGAATAAATTAAAATATCATCGATAAATATTAGCACATAGCTATCCAAGAAGGGGTGAAATATACTGTGAATCAACCTCATAAATATTGCTGGTGCATTAGTTAGACTGAAGGGTAGTACCACAAACTCATAATGCTCGTACCTGGTGCAAAAAGCAGTCTTGTAGATATCCTCATCCTTTATCCAGATCTAGTGATACCCAAACCTTAAGTCTATTTTTTAAAATAATGTGGCCCCCTTCACTTGATCAAACAGGTCATCAATCTAAGGTAAGGGATATTTATTTTTTACGGTCAGTTTATTGAGTTGTCTATAATCCATGCACATCTGCACGGTTCCATCCTTCTTCTTTACAAATAGCACTAGTGCTCCCCAAGGGGACACACCTGGGAGAATGTGCCCTTTTTCCAATAGCTCCTACAATTTCATTTTTAATTCAGATAGCTTTGGAATACTCATTTGGTAAGGAGCCCTTGAAACTGGTGATGCTCCTGGCATTAACTCAATGGTGAAATCAATATCTCTTCTTGGGGCAAGTCCTGGTACATATTATGAAAATACATTCATGAATTCTTGTACCACTGGTATGTTCTCCATCACAGGAGTCTTCTCCTTGGAATTCACATATCCCACTTGAATGGCATAAAGCTGGCATCGTTTCCTCATACATTTATTCCTTTGGGATGCTGTGATATGGTTCAACTATAGTGGTTTCTTGATTCCTTGAATCTCTCTCTGAGTTTCATCTTGCATTCTATAATATATAATATTTTCTTTACAATCCAACAAAGTCCAATGTTTCTCCAGCCAATCCATGCCCAGCAGTACATCATAGGATCCTAATGGCAATATGTTCATGTACAAGTTTAACTGTTGGTTTCCAATTTCCAATGTATAGTTTGGAATTTTGGCACTTCCCTTTATTTTTGCACCTGTGGCTAGCTGTACCTGTTAGGACTCCACTATGTAGCATTTTTACTATATACTTTGACACCATCTTACTTTTATAACCATGTTTAAAAAGGATTCCATTATCATTTTCATTTACTTTATCCCAAGGTATATAAAATCCTCTTCTTTATTATATGTTTAATCTGCTTGCATATAATTCCATAATACTCTTATATTTTATCATTAATCGAAGTGGATTGTTGCTAACATAAGTCTAAAAGATCGCAGATAATCTATGAGCTGTGCTGGAACAATCGGCCGTTGCTGAAATAGCCGGCTCCGTTGCTGAAACAGTTGACTTCGTTGCTGAAACAGCCAGCAAGCACGCAAATTCCGTCACTCGTAATTTGCGATTCTGGAAGAGTGTTTTGTGGAACAATGGCAATAGCATGAAGACGTGGTTACACGGATTATTCTGAAGATAGCATTCTTTTTGTATCTGTTGTAACAATATCTTTTTATGGAAGAACAGAATAGTCCTGTTTTAAGAAAGAAGAACAGAATTGGGATAAACACAGATTCGCTCTCATGTAATTGTAAGAGATGTCTCCTCTTTAAAAAGAGGAGACATCATCATTAGAGGGGAGTTCGAGTTTGAAAGCTACAGGAGAACATTGTATTTGAGAGACTGGAGCTAGACTCCATTTGTAATGTATCATTTCTTTTGACAGATGAATAAAATCTTCTTTTGAGCGCTCCAATTTAATTCTTTCCCTGGGGAATCTTGTGAGAGGGAAAGGGCCCGCCTTCCTCACAAGATTCACCCTTCTGTCCCTGTATTTTGTTTAATTTCTTTATGCTGTTTGCACTTTACTTTAATTCTGTTGCTGAGACACCAGTTACACAGTTCTGTAGTTATTGAATATTCTATTTCCTTAACGTTGCATGTGTTCAGTACATTCATTCTTAAGAAGTTGAGAAATCTATTTCTGTTATATGTTTGAATGTATAATGCTGGGAAGCAGGTGCTGAAGGTTCCTGTACAAAGGAATAGGGTCCTGCTCCCACTAGTTGCCTTTCTTTTCCTGCAGTGTGATTAGAAATAGGAGACAAGTGCTGAAGGTTCCTGTTCATGGGAATAGGGTCTTGGTCTCTTGAGTTATCTTTGCCACAGAGTGATTAGTGTCAGGCAGCAGGTGCTGAAGTTCCTAATTAAGGAATAGGGTCTTGTTCCTGTTATGGTTGATTGGTTTCCTTTCCTGCAGATTGATTTCCCTCTATTTGAATTCTAAACTACAACATAGGAATTACTTCTGCTATAGCATAATTGAATTTAGCTTTGATTAAACAGAGTGTGAATAATTAGATTTGTATGATTGATAATTGTGTGGCTTTTTACTACAACATTGTTTTTGCTTTTGAAATTGAGCATATCCAGTGCGTGATTGTCTTTGGAATAAAAAGACTTCCTCGGGTTGACAATTTATGTGGAGCTTGAATTGTGAAAACAATTAAAGCGACCAACATTTTGGCGCCGTTGCCGGGGAAGGCAATTATAGATTTCAAAAGCATTAATCTTTTCTTTTTAAATGTGCAGATTGTATGAGAGGACGCGGAAACCAGAAGAAAAATAACCCCACAGGTGGCAAAGGAAAAGGAAGGGGAGGAAGAAAGACTTTTATTGACGAGATTGTATCAAAGGCTGAATCATCACAGAGGTTAAGTTCTCGAAGACCAAAACTTCAACACTCCCCTCAATCAGATTACAAAACAGAGGAAGTTGTGGGTCCTGAAAATATAGAAGAGCCAGTGATTGAAGAACCAGCAGTTAGTGCTGGAGAGTCAGAAGAAAGTGTTAGTAAATCAGCAGAGCACATTGAGGAAATAATAGAGAGTGTTGGTCGACCAGTGGAAAACATTGAAGAGCCACTAGAAGATCTTGACGATCGAGCAAGCGCAGTAGGAGAACCGACAATGGAAGGAAACAATGATGATTTCTTTGGTGGAGGACGTTTAGAGCCTGAAGGAGAAGGAAGGGATGAAAATTCCCTCTCTACCTTGGGATTTCATATCAGTGATCTCCCTGCAGGAACAACTCCTATGAAAAATATTCCATTGTCTGCTTTACCTAATTTCCATGGTTTATCCTCTGAAGATCCGGATGAATTTCTTTTTGAATTTGATATACTATGCAGAAGTTATGATTATGTTACTAATGCTCAGAAGTTGAAACTATTTCCAGCCACCTTAAAAGGAAATGCTTTAAGATGGTTCATGAGCCTTGGAAGTCAGGTAATTACAACATGGGAGCAGATGAAACATAAATTTCTGCTTAAATATCAAGACTACTGCCGGACGAGAGAGAAGAAGGATGAACTATTCAATATGGCGCAAAAGCCGGAGGAGAATCTGGAGGACTATGTAGAAAGGCTGCAGTACAATATACAGAGATCTGATCAGCCGAATATAAGTAAGGAAATTCGCAAAACAATATTACTTAGAGGTTTAAGGGATGATTGTTTAGATATGTTAAACATGCTTGGCAAGGGAGATATATCTAAGGAATCATATGATGAGATTGTTGAACTTTCTAAGAGGTGTTCAAGGGGAGCTGCAAGGAACAGAGTAAGTAATAGAGATTCCACCTATTCAAGAGTGCAAAAATCAGCCAGTGGAGGAGCAACAAGAGCTGAAATAGGTAATTTACTTGAAGAATTTAAAACTGAGATGTTAAGTTCTTTTTCTTCACAAATTGACACTTTTCAGGTTAAGAAGAAGCAGGCTGAAGCAGAAGCAACTCTGGCTGTCTTTTGCCCGAAGTGCAGAGACAAACACCCACTAAGGGAGTGCCCAATGGACAAAATACCAATTTGCACCCTTTGTGAGAAAGATCATGAAACAAAACAATGTCCATCTCTACCAGGAATAAAGGCAGCATTGCAGCCAACGGAAGAAGAAGCTGAAGCAGTTTACCTGCTAACTCAAAGAAGACAATGGCAACCAAAAGGACAAGGTATGAACTCTAGTATGCCATTTAATCGCTGGAACAATTATTCTGCTTTCGGTCAAACAAATTACCCTCCCTTTAATCAAATGCAATACCCACCCTTCAATCAAATGAATTTCCCACCCATGCAGCAATCAAACCCTCCCTTTGTTGATCCTTCTATGTGGACTCCTTGGCCTCCACAGCAGCCATCTTCTTTTAACCCCTGGAATTCAAATTGGAGAAGCCAAGAACTCCCGTATCCAAATCAATTGCCTCAATTCCAACAACCACTTCCTCTGCCATCGAATGCTCCGCCAAATAACCAAATGAGACCCCAGCTACCTGTGCAACCAAATCCTAACCCCAATAATAAAGTTGTGCAAGTCATTGATATTCAGAATCAGTCTATATTTCCTACTATGCAATGTAATGATATTCATTTAAGATTTGGGAAAATAGTAGAGCCTATTATTGATGACATAACTTCTTCTGATTCTGATAAAGATGAAACTGAGAAACATAAGAAAGCACAACCACCTTCTAACAAGAGTGCTGAAATAACAGAACCACCATTCCTCGAGCGTTTGGTTTTAACCAGAACGCCTGAAACACCTGCTTTTAATCTTTTAGGGGAATTGCAAAATTTGTATGTTAAAATTCCACTTTTACAAGCATTAAGAGATGTACCAATTTATGCCAGAACATTAAGGGATATTTGTGTTAAGAAACCTGGTAGGAAAACCAAGGACCCCCTTACAGTTCATGTGATGGGAGACTTGTCTGCATTAATGTCCGGAAAAGCCCCTCCCGTGAAATATGGTGATCCCGGCCATCCTACAGTAACAGTTCAGATTGGTAAAACAATGATTCCCCAAGTTCTGGTAGATTTAGGTGCTGCAATTAACATAATGACTCTTGAAACTTCACAATTGTTACAGCTGAATAACACAATTAGAGATACACCCACCATTTTAGAGTTGGATGATCGTTCTACAATTAAACCTGAAGGAGTTGTTGAAGATCTACTTATTTCAGTTGAATCCTGGAAATACCCAGCTGATTTTGTTGTATTGCAGACTAAAACAAAGCTGGGGGGACATCCCTTAATTCTAGGAAGGCCATGGCTGGCCACAGCTGATGCTTTTATCAGTTGCAGATCCGGTTCAATGACAATTTCTAATGGTTATGAAACAAAACAACTTACTCTTTATCCTCATGCTACACCAATAATTAATAATGAAGATTCTATATGGATGGATTATGATGATAATGCTGTTCAGCCTATTCTAACTATTGGACAAGCTTTAACTCTTAAAGACAATACAGAGGATGAGATAATTAATAATTTTATTTGTGAACCTTCTTCTGTAATTACTGAAACACACAATCAATTGACTGCAATTTTTGAAACAGATACCCAAGAAAAGATTGAATCTGAAGACTTATCTCAGACATTAACCACCATCTCATCTAAAAGCATAACAGTTGAAATTGAACCTGGCAAGACATTAAATATAAATCCTGATCTAACAGTTGATGAAACACAGCAGTTAATGAAGTTATTGCATGAATATAAGGAAGCATTTGCATGGGATTACACGGATATGAAAGGTATTTCTTCTGAATTATGTACTCATCGAATTTACATTAAAGAGGGATGTCGGCCTGTTTGTCAACCCCAAAGACGAATGAACCCTAATTTACGAGAAATTGTTAAAGAAGAACTTCAAAAATTGCTTAATGCAGGATTTATATACCCTATATCTGACAGTGAATGGGTTTCCCCATTGGTAATTGTCCCTAAGAAAAACGGGAAATGGAGAGTATGTGTTGACTACAGAGCCTTGAACAAAGCTACTCAAAAGGATCACTTTCCTTTACCTTTCATTGATCAGGTGTTGGATAGTCTGGCAGGGAAGAAATTCTTTTCTTTTCTAGATGGATTCAGTGGGTATAATCAGATTAGAATTGCACCCCAAGACCAAGACAAGACTACCTTCACTAGCCCATGGGGAACTTTTGCTTATAGAGTTCTTCCATTTGGGCTATGTAACGCACCAGCAACTTTTCAAAGAGCTGTTATAGGAATATTTTCTGATATGCTGAATGATTCTATGGAAATATTTATGGATGATTTTACTCCTTATGGTGTGTCTTTTGAAGATGCATTACAAAATCTTGAGAAGGTACTTAAACGATGTATGCAAGCTCACCTCTCCCTAAGTACTGAAAAATGCCATATGATGATGAGTGAAGGAGTGGTGCTCGGAAATTTTATTTCATCTCAAGGTATTCAGGTAGATCCATCTAAAATATTGGTCATTCAGAATCTTTCTGTTCCTAAAACACAAACTGATGTGAGAATTTTTCTAGGATATGCTGGATACTACAGAAGATTTATTAAAGATTTTTCTAAGATAGCTTCTCCATTATTTGTGTTGCTTATGAAAAATGCTGAATTTAAGTGGACTAATTCTTGTCAGAAAGCTTTTGAAGAACTCAAGCATCAGTTATCTACTACTCCTATTTTGAGGGGGCCTGATTGGGCCCTCCCTTTTCATATATCTTCTGATGCTTCAGACACTGCAATTGGAGCTGTCTTGGGACAAGAGGAAAATCATCTTCCTTATGCTATTTACTTCATTAGTAAGAATATGACCCCTGCTGAGCTTAATTATACAGTTACCGAAAAGGAATTTCTTGCAGTAATTTATGCCATTAATAAATTTCGACACTATATCACTGGTTATTCTACTTTTGTGCACACTGACCACTCAGCTATCAAGTATTTAATGAAAAAATCTGTTACAAATGCTAGAGTTACCAGATGGCTATTATTACTGCAGGAATTTGATATCACAATTGTAGATCGGCCTGGTAAAGAAAATGTGGTGGCCGATTTCCTTTCACGGTTAAAAACTGATAATGATATTCCAGTAGATGATTCTTTTCCTGATGAGTATTTGTTTGCAGTTTCTGCTCACTCTCCATGGTATGCAGATATTGCTAATTATTTGGTTGCAGGAAAATTACCATCACACCTGTCATACAGGGAAAAGAGAAGAATTGTTCAACAAAGTGCCAGGTATAGCTGGATAAGTGGGTGTCTTTTCTACACAGGGCTTGATCAGGAAATCCGAAGATGCATTAGGGAAGGTGAAGTGTATGACATACTGAAAGCTTGCCATGATGGCCCTTGTGGAGGGCATTTTGCTGATAAGAGAACAACACACAAAATTCTGAGGATGGGTTACTATTGGCCCTCATTATTTAAAGATGCAAAGAAATATGTAAGGGCTTGTGACAACTGCCAGAGAATGGGTCAACCCAATCATAGAGACCAAATGCCATTAAACCCCCAGGTAGTTTCTGAACCATTTGAAAGATGGGCCTTGGATTTCATAGGACCCATTAATCCTCCATCCAATCAAAGAAATTATATATTAGTCTGTACAGACTATATGACTAAATGGGTGGAGGCCAAAGCACTTATTAGAGCCAATGAAGAGGTTGTCCTAGCTTTCTTATTTGAAGAAATCTTCACTAGATTTGGAATTCCTCGAGAGCTAGTCACAGATGGAGGACCTCCATTCAATTCTCATGGTTTTAAGTCTACCCTTCAGAAATATCATATTCAACATAGAATGACTACACCATACCACCCCCAGGCCAATGGGCAGGTGGAAAGCACAAACAAAGTATTAGAAGCCATTCTAACTAAAACAATGAAGGACAATCGGAAGGAT
This sequence comes from Pinus albicaulis, assembly GCA_034641835.2. Classification (NCBI taxonomy): domain Eukaryota; kingdom Viridiplantae; phylum Streptophyta; class Pinopsida; order Pinales; family Pinaceae; genus Pinus; species Pinus albicaulis. Next base: position 23,363,172 of record MU968317.1, read on the forward strand.
TGGTCTCAAAGGCTGCCTGAAGCATTATGGGCTTACAGAACTACTTGGAGAAACACTACAGGTTTCTCTCCCTATGAATTGGTCTATGGTAAAAATGTTGTTTTTCCTGTGGAATTTGAAATCAAAACTCTAAGAACTGCTTTAGCTGTTAATCTTGATTTGACTGATGTGCAGACAGCTAGGTTGCAGCAGCTTCTTGAGTTGGATGAAAAGAGATTAGATGCCATTCACCAAAAAACCATGATTCAACAACAGAGAATGAAATGGCATGACAAAATTATCAAACACAAGCAGTTCCAAAAAGGTAATTGGGCCTTGTTGTATGACTCTTGGTTTGAAAATTTTCAGGGTAAGCTACGTACACGCTGGCTTGGACCATATGAGGTAGATGCTGTTTTTCCTAATGGAACGGTAAGACTTTTAACAATTGATGATTCTAAAACACCTCTACTAGTCAATGGTCATATGCTCCGTCTATACCAGCGCCCTGTTTCTAAAGAGGATTTCAAGACTGCTTGCATGACTGATATTCATTATCTTTTTCTAGGGGAGTCTTCTGCTCCTCACAGCATTTAATTTTCTGCACTGTTTTTTTTTAGTATTAGATTAGATTAGATTTAAGACTAATAATCCCTGTCAAGGGTTGGCATATTACAATTCAATTTTGCAGATTCTGGAAAAGCTCATTAAGGAGGACAGATCCATCACGAGAAGATCTGAAGCTTCAATCACAGAAGCTTGTTCCCTTTATTTCAACTCATTTCCTAGCAAATCCCTTTACCCCATTTCTACATTATTGCCCTTTTTCCCCATTTTTCCCACTTCTACCATTCCTGAAATATCATCCTTCAGCTAGTATTTCCTATCCCTTACTGCTGGAATAATCCCTTATCAAACACTTCCCCCACTTGTTTCAAACCCAAGTCATTTATCCCATTTTCCTGATTTTTCCCGTTGCTGAAACACCAGTTTCAGCAACGCGTCATTCATTTTTCCGTTGCTGAAACACCAGTTTCAGCAACCTGTCATTTCATCTTTTCATCATTAAAACATCATTTTTTTTCCTGCTATACAAGCTTTTTAGTTCTCCACGTTTACGCTTCAGATCCTTTGGGTGAAAATTATTCAGCACTGAGCAGATCCTGTTACACTCCTGTTCTAAATTTCAGAGAAACCTATAGATTCTTCCATGTATATTAAGCCATTCTGAAGCACTCTACACTTCGAATTATTAAACCAAAGGTAAAAATGTAAGGTATGTGGTTTTAATGTAATGCAGTTAAATTATATATTAAAGAGAGGATCTCGGCTCATCATGATTGCAATATCCACACGCCCAATCATCATTACACCATACGTAGGGGGGGAATTTCGAAAACTGAATAATCATTTCACATTAAACCAATCCTCCGTCATTTTTCATATCCACTTCCGCCGTCATCGAGACTCCGCATACTCTGTTGCAACAACTAGCTTGACCACAGCCCGTGTTTCTGTCTTCTGTGCCTCTGCATGTAACTCAAGCCAGTAGCCATGGGAGGGTCGGCTATCAGACATGAGCCTGGTTCGATGAATCTTCTTCAAATGTTCCCGGAAGCCTATCAAATTTTCCAACAAGCAGGATGGACAGCATACTTTGAACGGTTAGGAGAATTTGACCAGGAGTAGGTTTTAGAGTTTGCACAAAATCTTCAGGGGAATTTCTCAGTGGTTCAAGGCATCCGCATTTCAGTTACAGAGGAGGACATAGTTCAAGTTTCAGGGTTGCCGGCTATTGGGACTCGCTGGTTCAGCAGAAAGCAGGTTATTTTGAATGCACAACAAAATTTTCTTCGTCCAGATGAACCAGTTGAACTTAAAGGCCGTGGTGTAAGTCTGCATTCACTTCCTTGACCATGGCCAACAGTAGCAGAATTCATCAAACACTATTTGACATGCGAAGGGCGTTACCAGGTAGTCTACCAACACGACTTCGTTTTGATGAATCATTTAAGGAATGGTCGATTAGTTAATATTCCCTATTATCTGCTTGGTTGTATCAAAAGCATGTCTTATTATTGCAGACGGGCTAAATTCCCATTGTTATCCCTCACCCATCATCGTTTATGCCAATTGCTAATTCAGAGGGGTTTTGCTCAGCAAAACCTCCCTCTGAATAATCCACTCCTTCTTCTCCAACAGGCTGAAATTTCTCAACAGGCCCAAATCCCCCAACAACCTGAAAGCTCCCAAGAAACTCCTGAGATTCCTTATGAAGGGAAACTGGATGATATCCCAGACTCCCCAGTAATTCCACCCTCAGAGCCAGTTGACCCAACCCCAAGTTCATCCCACCTAGTAGAGTCAACTATTCCCACTATTTCTATCCCTAGCGATGACTCTCTAACACCCCCATCCCCACCTACTTGAAAAAGGAAGAAAAGAACCCAAGCAGTCTCTGTCTCAAAACGTCGAACAAGGGCCAAATTCCAAATTTTTACTTCTTCCGAAAGCCCTTCCCCCAGAAAAGAATCTTCCCCTGCGAAGAAAAGGAAAGACAGTGATTTTTCTGCTTTCCTACCAAAAAGGAAAATGAAGATGACTGTTGAAACAGGAGTTACTCCCATTTCCCCTGACCCCACCACTATTCTGTTAAAACTCCAATCTTCACCCCCATTTCAAATCCCCCAACCCGTCTCGTCCGGTGGCACTGCCACACAAGAACCAGTGCCCCGGGATAATACGACATTGTTTATGGCTCAAACAGTGACTGCCACACAAGAACCAGTCACTTACCCAGAGGCTGAAACACAAGAACCAGCCACTGTGGTATCAAAATCATACACCAAGCACGATGATACAGGGAGACCAGCCGTAGCTGCTCCACAAGAACCAGCTACGGCTGTGCATCAGTAGACAACCCCAGAAGAATCAACCAACATACAGGGTTCATATACTATGGCATCTTTATTGGAAGAAAATCAGTTTTTGAAGTCTGAGTTAGAAGCCTCTAAGAATGAATTAGTCATGGCAAGAGAAGCCTTCGATAGAGAACTAAATCTCTATATGCTAGCACACACAGCATCATCACAAAATAGGGAGCCATGCAGGGAATACATGTGCCATGAGTGTGGTAATATTTACCAGCAGGCAGGCTACAAACTAGTCAAAATTCAAGTATCTGAGGCATCTACATCAGCTACAATAAAAGAAGAATGCCCTACTGTCCCACAAGAACCAGTAGGGCTTCCAAAAAGTATAGAAAAAGAAACTAAACCTCAGATATCTCGCCCTGTGCTAGTTAGTGCAGCCACTCAGACAGAAACACAACCACAGATATCTTGTCCTGAGCTAGTCAGCTCAGCCACTCAGACAGAAACACAACCACAGATATCTTGCCCTGAGTTAGTCATTGCAGCCACTCAAACAATGTCCCAACCCAGTACTTCTAATGCCAGGACACAGACCCTGCCATGGAATCAATTAGAACTGATGAACAAATGGAAGAAACAATATGCTGAAGAACAAGATACAATATTACAGCAGCACAAGTTAGCATGGCAGAATCACATGTACGCCAACTGGGATAGTTGGGAACAGACGCTGCAACAGCTCAGGGATTCCAAGAAGGAAGTCAAGGAATCAAAGGAAAAGATGGCCTTGATGTTTTCATTAGTGCAGAAGTTGATTGCTACCCGCAAACCCTCTGTAAATTACTCTCTTTTCCTTTCTGAACGTTTAATTTATTTTCAATTAAAAGCAATAAAGGATGGTAGACCGCATGGATTGCTTACTTCAGAACAATTTGTTGAGACTTTTGCTGAGGCCCCTGAAAGTGACCAGCATTTGCTATGCGAACTTTACCTCCATAATGAGGCCATTCCCGACAATAGAAAAGTCAATCTCATTCCAATTGCAGGTGATATACAAATAAGGGCATTTGTTTCATTTTTGGCCAATCAGCTCACCTGGCAAACTGCGTTTATTGCAAGCAGTCATAATGAGGAGAATAGGCTCCTTTGGATTAGACCAGAACCTTTAAATCCAGCCATGTTTATAGCACAATATCACCAATTCTTACAGAAACCAGGAATGCATAGGTACATGCAACAACTACAGGCTTCAACACTTTTTAAGTGTCAACAGCAAATCAGAGTAAAAGGGACTGCTGCATTGAAGGCTAATACTATGTTTTGGCAGCAGGCATGTAAAGAAAGACAAGATTATCACCCTTTTAACCCTGACAATCTTCAAGTGCACTTTCCAGGGTACCTAATTACATCGGATGCATTCGACATTGTGGAGAAAACTGGATTGGTTACCATTTTCATTTTCCAATTCTATGGCTGCCTTCAGAGAAATATCAGTGTCACTACCAATTGGCTGGAAGAGATGAAGCTTTAGCATGGCAGCACTTGCAGAACAATAGAGGATTCTAAGCTCCTACAGATGCCACCTTCTCCAGCTACTGCTTGAGCAACCTGCATGCACAGAATCAGTACTCAGACTCTGACTCAGACTAGGAGTTGCCTGAGGACATGCAACATTTTCAGCTGGGGGGGATGTTAGGACTCCACTATGTAGCATTTTTACTATATACTTTGACACCATCTTACTTTTATAACCATGTTTAAAAAGGATTCCATTATCATTTTCATTTACTTTATCCCAAGGTATATAAAATCCTCTTCTTTATTATATGTTTAATCTGTTTGCATATAATTCCATAATACTCTTATATTTTATCATTAATCGAAGTGGATTGTTGCTAACATAAGTCTAAAAGATCGCATATAATCTATGAGTTGTGCTGGAGCAATCGGCCGTTGCTGAAATAGACGGCTCCGTTGCTGAAACAGTTGACTTCGTTGCTGAAACAGCCAGCAAGCACGCAAATTCCGTCACTCATAATTTGTGATTCTGGAAGAGTATTTTGTGGAACAATGGCAACAGCATGAAGACGTGGTTACACGGATTATTCTGAAGATAGCATTCTTGTTGTATCTGTTGTAACAATATCTTTTTATGGAAGAACAGAATAGTCATGTTTTAAGAAAGAAGAACAGAATTGGGATAAACACAGATTCGCTCTCATGTAATTGTAAGAGATGTCTCCTCTTTAAAAAGAGGAGACATCATCATTAGAAGGGATTTCGAGTTTGAAAGCTACAGGAGAACATTGTATTTGAGAGACTGGAGCTAGACTCCATCTGTAATGTATCATTTCTTTTGACAGATGAATAAAATCTTTTTTTGAGCGCTTCAATTTAATTCTTTCCCTGGGGAATCTTGTGAGAGGGAAAGGGCCCGCCTTCCTCACAAGATTCACCCTTCTGTCCCTGTAGTTTGTTTAATTTCTTTATACTGTTTTCACTTTACTTTAATTCTGTTGCTGAGACACCAGTTACACAGTTCTGTAGTTTATTGAATATTCTGTTTCCTTAACGCTGCATGTGTTCAGTACATTCATTCTTAAGAAGTTGAGAAATCTATTTCTGTTATATGTTTGAATGTATAATGCTGGGAAGCAGGTGCTGAAGGTTCCTATACAAAGGAATAGGGTCCTGCTCCCACTCATTGCCTTTCTTTTCCTGCAGTGTGATTAGAAACAGGAGACAAGTGCTGAAGGTTCCTGTTCATGGGAATAGGGTCTTGGTCTCTTGAATTATCTTTGCTACAGAGTGATTAGTGTCAGGCAGCAGGTGCTGAAGTTCCTAATTAAGGAATAGGGTCCTGTTCCTGTTATGGTTGATTGGTTTCCTTTCCTGCAGATTGATTTCCCTCTATTTGAATTCTCAACTGCAACATAGGAATTATTTCTGCTATAGCATAATTGACTTCAGCTTTGATTAAACAGAGTGTGAATAATTAGATTTGTATGATTGATAATTGTGTGGCTTTTTACTACAACATTGTTTTTGATTTTGAAATTGAGCATATCCAGTGCGTGATTGTCTTTGGAATAAAAAGACTTCCTCGGGTTGACAATTTATGCGGAGCTTGAATTGTGAAAACGATTGAACCTTAGCCTTTTCATCCCTTAGATAAGGAACATATCTTAATAGGGAAGTGAACTTGATTATGTACTCATCCATTGTCATTTGACCCAGCTTCAAATCATGTAATTATATAGATTTTTCATCATAGAAATGTTATGTTAAGTATTTGTCTTTAAAGTATTGCTGGAACGAATCCCATGTCACATCTTGATCTTCAATGCTGCGAACATTATTTACTTCCTCCCACCATATGGTAGATTTCTCTCTCAACTAGTAGATGGCCAATCTGGCTTTAAGGTTGTTTTTGTACTCATAGACTTGAAAGTACTTATTCATATTAATCATCCAAGCCTCTTCCACCTCTTCAGTTTCTCCATCAAATGTAGGTGGTTTTATCTTCCGAAACTCACCTTGTAGTTCCACCTTTTGTTTCTTAATTTCCTGTTGATATGACACATTACCAGACTCAGCCTTATTGTAGTTTATGTTCTTATTGCTTCACTGTGAATGGCTTGTGTCCATTCTATCAGTGGTTTGGTCCATGGATTTTCGTTCGTTTTCTTCTTGCATGTCCCTATCGGGACTGGGTTGTAACACCCCCTGATTCTGTTTGTTAGAAAGGCTCATAAGTATCCTTTCATGTTTTTGCATCAAGCATGGCATCAAACTCTGAATTTTTGTCAGGTGTACGAAAGTGGTTTGGCCAAAGTGACACAAAATGGGGAATTTAGACATCTTCATCCTTATTCAGGAGAGTCACAGACACATGCAAAATTTTACGCCGCACACTGGTTGCTACATTACCTATTTTCCTAAAAGGGATTTGTTTAGCTAGATCTCCCCACCTTGCCATGAGAATAGCTTTGAACCAGGTAGGTTAAGAATTTCCTTCCAAATGGATTTTTGAATTGCTATACATATTCACATAAAATATTAGTTGAGTATTTATTCTTTGTCACAGAGCAGACACAAATGAGTACTCTCAACCTACAAGGGTATAACATAAAACACTTTTTCTTGTCTGATTTATCTCTCAAAAATCGAAGCATACACAACATCTTGTTGAAGCTGAAAAAATGACAGTGTTGTATTCGTCCTTTTAAGTTAAGAGAGTATACATGGTTGTGCTTAGGTGACATGAGAACAAATGTAACTAAAATGTTGCGATGATGCCTCTTTTCTCGTGGCCCAAAAAAGTGAGTCTCTTTAACCTTTAATTTTGAGGACCGGAACATCCCACATGCTTAATGCCAGATTATCAATTTCCTTCTTTTTTAAAATGTTCCTTGAATATCTAGAAATAATTGAGCATGTTATGCTTTTTCTTAAAATGAGTACATAAACGAATATTATTTACTTGACTATATGTGTTTGAAGTATATAGTTTTAATGGCTGAGATTATTTGTTTTAATTAAGTAAATATGGTTGTCAATAATGGTACATGGTAAATATGGTTGTTAATCATAGTTAACCATAGTCAATCATGGTACAACGTCACATCACATTGTGACATAGATTGTTTCAATATGAAAATAAGCCATGGTCACTCATGGTCAACCATGTTTATTTTAGGGTTTATATAAACCATGGGGTTTTTAGTATTAATCCCTTAGGTTTATTATCCCCCAGGCTAATATTATTCCATTGGCTTTAGAATCCCTTGGGGTTTTAGTATTAATCCATTGGGTTTATGATTCCCTTGGTTTTATAATCCCTTATGGTTTTAGTATTAACCCATTGGGTTTATTATTCCCTTGGGTTTATAATATAAATCCCTAGGTTTTATTAATCTAAGGGTTCATATTCCTAGGGTTCATATTTATATTGATGATTATTAACGTTCATATTCCTAGGTTTCACACTCCTTAAAATGATGATGACAAATGAAGGATATCCCCAACCCGACATGAAATGCAGATGAGTGTCATGTTCAAGAGCGACAAGTTGCCCAAAATGCATAAGATGTTCCACATTCAATTTCCCCCCGTTATTGCTAAGGATTACCTCTTTATTTTTTATAGCCAGCATGAAGAGGATAGCAAATGCTAAGTGTGTAAGTTCACTCTTCGAATGAATCCATCCTAGTAATTTTAACGAGCCCTAGGAAGGAGGAACTCAGTCTTGTCATGGTGACAAGTCTTTAGTCGTTAATTTTAAAGAGTCTGATGGAAGAGTAACTCAGTGTCGTTTTCATGTTTAGGGAGCTTGAAAAAGAAATGGAAAAGACAACTCCACCGTGTCCCTTTTCGTAAATCATCTCTTGAATTCGAAAAGATAGAAAACAATATTCAAGAGAACCTCTTGACCATGTTTCACCAAGGTATTCCTTTTACATAAATAGTTAATCTCAGCCCGAAAAATGGGTAAACATATACTGAGGCCATGTCAATTTATTTACTTCAACGAGTTCGAAATGACAAGTACTTGTCAATATTTTAATTTTTCGAGAGTCAAAAAATATTTTAAAGATAAATCCTCCTGGAGGAACGAGTGGTATAAAGGGTAGAAACTAGTTCTAGTGATGGTGGAACTGCTCAAAATAGATAAAAGATGAAGAGACCGGATAACAAGACCACTCATCGCAATGGTTCCCTAGGCAAGGGTAGAAACAACTAAGTGAGAGTGTATGATCGAAAAAACGAATGGTGATGATGGAATGAAAAAACTAAGGTTCATCTGGAAAAACACAGGCTGATAAAATGGAAATCACGAGAGGTTAAATGGTGATGGTTTCATTTTTTTACACAAGCTTGAAACATGGGAAACTATGCTTGAAATTGGTTTCATTTTTTCACAAGCTTGAAATAGAGACAAACTATGCTTGAAATAAGTTTGCATTCCCCCAGCATGGTGTCTCAATTCGAGGTACATGTACCCTAAGCTTCATTTCATTCACATAAGTAGACTAATGGTTACTAACAAGTGGATCGAATCAAGGTTCATTTACAAGATCAAGTGAAATACTCGACTGGGATTTTATGAGATCTAGTCAAAGAATCGAATTGAAAGGGGATTTGTTTCATTTTTTAAAGAGGTTGGCATAGTAAAAGAACTACCCTCATGACACCTTGTTTCATTTTTTAAGGAGCTTGACACAAGCTAAGGAAATCTTCTCTGAAGAGCTTGTTTCATTTTTTAAGGAGCTTGACACAAGAAAAGGAACTCTGCTCCGACATGTTAGTGTCAGCCTTTGTAGCCTTCCTCCAGTGATCAAACATGCTCTTACAAAGTTATTTTAAGGTGTCGAGGTCAAATTTTGTCATTTCAGTGAGTCTTCAAGTAAAATTTGGTCACTAGGTACTAGGTCTAAGGTTTGCTTTCACTCCTTTAAAAGTTTCCCAAATGTCGGTCCATGTCACCATTCAGCTGGGTGTTCTGTCATTCAGAGGGTTGTAATCATCATGTCAGGTTCCAAATGGTCATTTTACACCTTGTTCATGCTTCAATTGTGCTTAGGTAAGGTTCATTTCCCTCTCCTAGGGTTTTGAAGGTAATTTCTCTTGGATGGTCAAATCATCAGCAAAACTTGTATCCTTATGTTCATTCACCTTCCCCTATCCTTAATGTACCTTATTAAACACTTCCCATCACTGAGATCCCCCAAATTTCTCATTTTTTCACAAACCCTAGTTTCTTGCTACAACTTGGCAATTTTCTAGGCTAGGCCTGTGTTTCGCCCTTTTGGACCCCTTCCCCTCACTCAATCTCTGAAATTCCACTTTCCCCTGCTTTCTAACATCCCTCCCTACTTCCCAAAATTTTCTCAATAATTTAGAAGCCCCTTATCCCCTTCGTTTCGCTTCATTTCGACAAATCCCTTGTTCCACACATCGGGATAGGTTTCACTCAAATGATGTTTCTGAGAAATAAAAGCTGAATTTGGGAAAACTGAGAGAGGTTTTGGTCCAAAGCATGAAAAAGAAGAAAAAACTCATTCATGTTTTACACAGGTGTCATGGTTTTAGAGAAATTTCAAAAATACAGTTTCCTCAGGAGAATTGATGCACCTCTGAAGTGACCTTGGGAAAATCAAGATTTCTCCTAGCTTGGTTGGCCAAATGACTTTCTTGATGAGTCAAATGATAAATCGACACAAATATATTTCCAATGAGCTATCATGAGCTCAATTGTGAGTTGAGGAAGACCTTCAAAAGTTCACTGCAACAGCACTCTGCCTTGAGGCAGCCTCATCTTGCACATTTTTTACCAGTCTTGGGATATTTGATTTTTGACAGGGTAAATAAACTCCAAATTGAAAAATTCAAGCTGGGATGGAAAGTAGACTCAATAAGCTTTCCAAAGAGCTATCACACGCCAAATTTGGACACCGGGAAAGCCTCCCAAAGCCTCCTGTAAAATGCGCTATTTATGGCACGGCGCATTGGGAGAAGGCGCGGCGCACATGGCGTGCGCGGCGCATAGAAACATTTTTTGCAGTGTAAAAATACACTGGCGCGGCGCACATGGCGTGCGCGGCGCGTTGGGCTGTTGCGCGGCGCACAGGGCCGGAACACAAAATTTTTGCCACTGCTCTTCAAAATTCAAATTCTCTCAGTCTCCTTTGCCCCGTGTAAGTTTAAATCATCTTGCTATTACCTTTTGTCAATGTTTGGAGTTGTTTGAAGATTGGTTGTAAGAGTTTGAATGTTGAAAAACACAAACCCTACTCTCTTTTTAAAAATGGCTCTTATAGGGTTGGAGTTTGATTGTTAAAGTTTGATTTTTGTGCCAAGTATTTCAAATCCCATTCCTCACCTATGGTTCCTTTCTCCTTCATTGTCATATTATCGTTGTCAATCCCTTATTCCCTAAACATCCCAACTCACTTATTCCCAAGACCTATTTTCCCTATTCCTAAAACTTACCATTCCTTATCACTCTCCTTCTCTCATTTCACTTATAAGATCCTCAAGTCCCCAAGCAATCAAGTGACTTTCCTTGCATTTTAAATCTCACTTGATTGAATCACATTTTTACCACTATACTATTTCCCACAGTTCACTTTTCCCATTGTCCTATATTCCTCACAATTCCTCAAATTCCTTTGGCACACATTTGGAAATTGGAGACAAACACAACCAAGTTCTCATTTCTTATTTTCAACAAGCTAAACATACACCTTGCATGGACATTATGGAGAAGGACACATCATACAACCGAGACAGCGATTTCACCACTGATCTGCATGCACCAAGAGGGCACTGAAACGTCGGAAAAGGCATGATCGGCTCCAAATATTGGCCGAAGCTTCCTTGGCTAAGCATGGGACATGATGGGAGACATTCACTCCAAATTTCAGCAAATTTAGAGAAAATTTTGTCATTTTTGAAATTTTGGTTGCAAAACAGGTTTTTCTGCCCGACGCGTCGCGCCACTCGACGCGCGCTTACGTTTGAGAGATCTTATGGAGGAAAACTTGATATTTTTGAGTTTTTTATGATAAATTATGCATGTTCAGGAATGGTCGAGATATTTCATCAAGTTCTGGGTTGCCTAAAGGGCAAAAAACACCTTGAAAATGGCCATTGTGCCACCTTTTACACACACAAGAACCAGTATTGGGAGATTGAAGTTTTGGAGGGGAAAATGAACTCCAAATTGAAATATTCCACTTGGGTTGGATAGCTGACAGATAGGGCTTTCCAACGAGCTATCATGAGCTCAATTTGGACTTTATAAAGTGCCCCAAAAATAGGCTCAAAGTGGCGCGACGCATTGAGTTTTCTGGCGCGGCGCATAGAGAAATTTGGCCTCATTTTGACTCTTCAGCTCAGAAATTCGCCCAGTTTTGACTAGTTTCACTTTTTGATGTAATTATTGATCTATCTTGATGTAATTTTGTGTCTATGATGTAATTTTGGCTCATATTTACTTGTTCTAGAGGATTCATTCACTAAAAAGTGAAAATTAAGTGAATGGATCAGTTTCCTAGCATATAGGGGCAAGTTGTTTGGCTGCCTAGATTTCAGTTCCATGTTTAGAATTGGTTGAAACAACTCCTATAAGGATGAGATCGACCCCTAGAGGCATGGGAAGGGGTTAGACTTTTCTATATATTGTATTTTCTGAGACATCTTCATGGTTGGACTCTTGGGAAAAGTTTGGCACCTCATTGTATATTCATTTCAGATTTTTGGCAAAGGAAAGACCAGAGTTTTGCAGCACTTGTTGGGATCCTTGTGGCTCTGAGTTTTGATGATGTTTTTCTCCATGTATCTGTAAGTTTCATTAATGTTTATGTATGCCATTTCCCATCTCTTTGCTTCTGAGATTAAACAAATGAGTAACTAAGGTAGAATTCATTAGTTTGCTGGTGCTCTGCCTTAAACTTTTGTTTAGTTTTATATGTTTTCCTCCGTTTGAAGAGGATCCTTTCATCTTCCTCGCCTTCATCTCCTCACAAAAGATTTTTATATCCATTCATTGAATCGAATACATCAAAGCCATTGCTTCCCGCTTCAACTTGAACTCGCATGAATTGGTCATCTCATCCTCAAGCCCAAATTGCCTCAGCCCAAATTGCCTTTCCTTTTTCCAACAAAAACCCCTAAAAAAATCATTCCAAACTCCTTGATTCATATACCTAGCTCAAAATTAGCTTCTCATCACCATCTCAAGCCCTTCATAGATACATTTTTCCCCAGATTGACTCTCGAGAAGAGCCCTCTCCCGTTCTGGTAGGGCTAGCTACCAGACTGAGCGTGGTATGATGTTACCCTGAACTCTGCCTTCCTTCAGCCTGAGGTAGATTTAGGCAATAACATAGTGGCAACCATACTGGGGAAGAAAATGGTTTTCTTGTTGGTGTTATTTGTTTTATAAGCTACAGACGGAGCCTGAAGTTATGCCAGGTAGCCTTCGAAACGCTCTTGCTTTGCATTAGCGAAAGTAGATAAACGCTCAAGCCAACAATGTCTAGTCTAGTTTGTAAACGTAACATCTAACTTATAAATTTCCCCAGTACATGTAATCAAGTTCAGATCTGATGGTTGATGGTGGACAACGATCAGACATAAGAAGGCTGAAATCATTCACCTGGTGACTCCACCTAAATGTAGAGACTCCACTGGAGGACTGACTCTTTCTCTGAGAAAATGGAAGGATCTTACACAAAGTTCAGGTATCTAAAGTGGAATTGTATTCAGGATCTAGTCTGCTTTCTTGTAAATTACTTCTTTGCTGTTCTTGAAGCCGTCCTGAAAGCTTTTCGGAATTTGTTGTATGATAAAGGTGATCAAAATTTTCACTCGACCTATTCAAAAAGGCTAAATACTAAGTTTCCCTTTGATCCTGGCCTCCTTAATTTTCCCACATCTTATGTTGACTCTCTTCATAGTGATGAGCCTAAAGAAAACAAAAATGATCCCATAGCTCTTTTATATACTCCTACACCTTTTAAAGTCCTAGATCGGTACAAACCTCTTGTTTTACCTTCTGTTCTTCATGCTTTCCCTAAAAACTATGACCTATATCTACCAAGATTTGATGGTGAATATAACAATGTCAATGCCGAGCAACATGTACAGAATGTTGAGACTTTTCTGGATTTTTTCGAAGTTGATGATGAAGATGTTAGTATTAGGCTTTTTGCTCTTTCTCTGCAAGGCCAAGTGAAGAGTTGGTTTAAAGCCCTGCCTGATGCGAGCATCTCAGATTTCCAGCAGTTCATCAAAGTTTTCCTCGACAGGTGGGTGATTAGACAGAACCTTTTCTTGATTATAGAAGAGTATAACTAGCTGAAAATACTGCCAGGGGAGACAGTACAACAATTTTCTGCCAGATTTAACCAAGTATATTTTTCTATGCCAGCTGATATAAGACCTTCTCCTAGATCTGCCCTCTTGCACTACCCAGGTGCCTTTGATCCGGAAATGGAGTTTCAGTTGAGAGAAAGGAATCTTGCAACACTTCAAGAGATGCAGAACAATGCAGTAAATGTAGAGGCTCATTTGCTGATCCAAAGGGCAAGGTTGAAGGAAGAAGAGATGAAAAACATGGATCTGGAGAAATTGACATCTCTAGAGGTAAAGCTTGACATGTTGGTAAGTGCAGTAGAAGAGATAATGCAAAAGAAAACCACAAGGAATGATTATAATGTTGAAGCCCATGGCTCGTTGATTGAAGAAGAACAAGTTGTTGATCCAAAACATTTTGTTTCTTATCCCAGTTGTCATAGTGATTGCTTTATAGATCATCTTAAAGAAGAGAGAGTTGTTGATCTGACATGTATGCTTGATGATGTGTTTTATACTAATGATTTGCCTCAGTTTGATCAGTATGATGATGATTATGTTCTCCAAACAGAAGCTAATCTTGCAGACAAATCAACAGCTAGTTTGTGCGAGGAGGAAGTTCACTTTCAACAGCTTGAGTACAATGATCAACCAATGCATATCAACTATGACAATGACGAGGAAAGTGCAGCAAATTTTGAAGTAAGTGAAGGATATTTGCCTTTTTGTTTTGAGTCGTTTCAATTCATCATAGATAACTACCGTGCAATCAGAAATCAACTATCAAAAAGTCTTGATTTGGACCATCTTGAGGGCAATGAAAACCTTGTTCAAGACTTCCCATATCCAGATTTGCAAACCCCAAGCGCCATTGATTGTCAAGTTGCAGATGAAAACATGGAAACTGGCACACACGATCAAATGATACAAGGTGACTCCGTACCTTTTTGTTTTGAATCATTCCAGTTCTTGAAAGGTAAATTGCATAGCAAATCTTCAAATGAGCAGCCTGTAGCATCAGATTTGCAGCCACCAAATGAAATTGAAGGTCAGATTACAAATGAAGTCGTGGAAGCTGAAATACATGATTTAATGATGCAAGAGGATTCTGTACCCTTTTGTTTTGAAGCATTTCAGTTTATAAGGCAGAATCTTCGTAATATCTCTAAAGAAAAAGATGAACATCCAGTAGGATGTCATACAGTTTTAATGGATACATCGCAGCAGTCTTCTCAAGTTTTTGATGATCCTATTGCTCGTATGTTGGATGATGTTTGTTGTAGAAGTTCTTCATTGGCTAACCATGTGATAGAAAAGAATGTTGATAATAATCTTATTCAAAAGCCGCCTTCATTGTCTTGTTGAACAGATTTTTCATTACAAAGTTTCACACCAATGTTTACATTACAAGGAGGGGATTGACAAAAGATTTTGTTCCGGTTTGGAATCTAAATGCAGGTTTGGTCCAACATGAAATTCAGGATCCTTTTGACAGATTGCTGCAATCACCAAAGAAAGACAACATAGATGTGAGAAAAATCTTAATTTCCAGCTATGAAGATTACCTGGACCAGAGCAGTAATGTGTTAATGGAAATCAATAGCTATGTTTATGAAGATCCTTTCGCAGTATTCTTGAAGTCATCCAGTTAATTCATGTTTTGCAAGTTTATCAACAGTCAACTTGATTCCAAATTTCCATGGGAGTTGCCTTTTGATTCTTTCCTTTTCCTGCACATCAGAAAGCATTTGGGAAGAAATCAAATAGTATCCAGGATGCTTACATGGTTGCATTGGCTATTCCATTTCACTTGATCGGGTGGTGAAAAGAACAATTAGAGTAGGTTTGATGAATAAGCTCAATTGTGAGAATATTTCTAGTTTTTCAGTTGTGCTTTAGTCATGTTTGGTTTTATTATGGTTTTCAGTTTTAGCCTTGAGTCAGAGTCAGTCCGCATAATGTCAGTTTTCGTGTTTTGACTCCATTGCCCAATGGACGAAGGCACTGTCTGCTCTTCTAAGAGATCTGCAGTCCTTGGCACCTCCAAGGAGCTACCATCCCCATTGGAGCCAATGTTAGTGTCAGCCTTTTCAGCCTTCCTCCAGTGATCAAACATGCTCTTACAAAGTGATTTTAAGGTGTCGAGGTCAAATTTTACCATTTCAGTGAGTCTTCAAGTAAAATTTGGTCACTAGGTACTAGGTCTAAGGTTTGCTTTCACTCCTTTCAAATTTGCCCAAATGTCGGTCCATGTCACCATTTAGCTGAGTGTATCATCATTAAGAGGGTTTTCATCATCATGTCAGGTTCCAATGGGTCATTTTATACCTTGTTCATGCTTCAGTTGTGCCTAGGTAAGGTTCATTTCCCTCTCCTAGGGTTTTGGAGGTAATTTCTCTTGGATGATCAAATCATCAGAAAAACTTGTATTCTGATATTCATACAACTTCCCCTGTCCTTAATGTACCTTATTAAACACTTCACATCACTGATATCCCTTAAATTCCTCATTTTCGCACAAACCCTAGTTTCTTGCTACAACTTGACAATTTTCTAGGCTAGGCCCGTGTTTTTCCCTTTTGGACCTCTTCCCCTCACTCAATCTCTAAAATTCCACTTTCCCTTGCTTCCTAACATCCCTCCCTACTTCCCAAAATTTTCTTAGGAATTTATAAGCCCCTTATCCCCTTCATTTCGCTTCATTTCGACAAATCCCCTGTTCCACACATCAGGATAGGTTTTACTTCAATGATGTTTCTGAGCAAGAAAAGATGAATTTGGGAAAAATAAGAGAGGTTTTTATCAAAAATAGGCCAAGGAATAAAAAATTCCTTCACCTTTTACACAAGTGTCATGGTTTTAAATAAATGTAAAAAATACATTTGCCTCAGGAGAATTGATGCACCTTTGAAGTGACCGTAGGAAAATCAATATTTCTCCTAGCTTGGTTTTCCAAATGACTTTATTGATGAGTCAATTGATAACTATACACAAATAGCGTTCCAACAGCGAGATGCCGGAATCAATTTGGAGGCTGAGGAAGACCTTCAAAAGTTGATCGCAACAGCACTGGCCTGAGGCGACTCTCATCTGCACATTTTTTACTACCTTGGCAGATTTGATTTTGGACAGTAAATGAACCTTAAATTGAAAAATTCCAGCTTGGGATGGAAATTAGACTCAATAATATTTCCAAAGAGCTATCACACGCCCAATTTTGACATCGGGAAGGCCTCCAAAAGCCTCCTGTAAAATGCGTTATTTATGGCGCGGCGCATTGGGAGAAGGCGCAGCGCACATGGCGTGCGCGATGCGTAGAAACATTTTTTGTAGTGTAAAAATACACTGGCGCGGCGCACATGTCGTGCGTGGTGCGTTGGGCTGTTGCGCGGCGCATAGGGCCGGAATACAAAATTTTTGCCACTCTTCATCAAAATTCAAATTCTCTCAGTCTCCTTTGTCGCGTGTAAGTTTAAATCATCTTGCTATTACCTTTGGTCAGTGTTTGGAGTTGTTTGAAGATTGGTTGTAAGAGTTTGAATGTTGAAAAACACAAACCCTACTCTCTTTGTTAAAAATGGCTCTTATAGGTTGGTTAGATTAAAGTAAGATTTTTGTGCCAAGTATTTCAACTGACCTCACCTATGGTTCCTTCTCCTTCATTGTCATATTGGTCACACCAACTTTATTCCCTAAACATCCCAAATCACTTATTCCCAAGACCTATTTTCCCTATCCCTAAAACCTACCATTCCTTATCACTCTCCTTCTCTCATTTGACTATAATATCCTCAAGTCCCCAAGAAATCAAGTGACTATCTTCGCATTTTAAATCTCACTTGATTGAATCACATTTTTACCACTATACTATTTCCCACAGTTCACTTTTCCCATTGTCCTATATTCCTCACAATTCCTCAAATTCCTTTGGCACACATTTGGAAATTGGAGAAAAACACAACCAAGTTCTCATTTCTTATTTTCAACAAGCTAAACATACACCTTGCATGGACATTATGGAGAAGGACACATCATACAACCGAGACAGCGATTTCACCACTGATCTGCATGCACCAGGAGGGCACTGAAACATCGGAAAAGGCATGATCGGATCCAAATCTTGGCCGAAGCTTCCTTGGCTGAGCATGGGACATGATGGGAGACATTCACTCCAAATTTCAGCAAATTTGGAGAAAATTTTGTCATTTTTGAAATTTTGGTTGCAAAACAGGTTTTTCTGCCCGACGCGTCGCGCCACTCGACGCGCGCTTACGTTTGAGAGATATTCTGGAGGAAAAATTGATATTTTTGAGTTTTCTATCATAAATTATGCATGTTCAGGAATGGCCAAGAGATTTAATCAAGTTCTGGGTTGCTTAAAGGGCAAAACACACCTTGAAAATGGCCATTCTGCCACCTTTTACACACACAAGAACCAGTCTTGGGAGATTGAATTTTTGGAGGGGTAAATGAACTCCAAATTGAAATATTCCACTTGGGTTGGATAGTAGATAGACAGGGATTTCCAACGAGCTATCATGAGATCAATTTGAACTTCATGAAGTGCCCCAAAAATAGGCTCAAAGTGGTGCGACGCATTGAGTTTTCTGGCGCGGCGCATAGAGAAATTTGGCCTCATTTTGACTCTTCAGCTCAGAAATTCGCCCATTTTTTACTATTTTCACTTTTTGATGTAATTATTGATCTATCTTGATGTAATTTTGTGGCTATGATGTAATTTTGGCTCATATTTACTTGTTCTAGAGGATTCATTCACTAAAAAGTGAAAATTAAGTGAATGGATCAGTTTCCTTCCTTATAGAGGCAAGTTGTTTGGCTGCCTAGATTTCAGTTCCATGTTTAGAATTGGTTGAAACAACTCCTAAAAGGATGAGCTCGACCCCTAGAGGCATGGGAAGGCTAGACTTGCTCATATATTGTATTTTCTGAGTCATTTTCCGGGTTGGACTCTTGGGAATAGTTTGGCACCTTATTGTAAATTCATTTTAGCATTTTTGGAAAAGGAAAGACCAGAGTTTTGCAGAACTTGTTGGGATTCTTGTGGCTCTAATTTTTTATGATGTTTTTCTCCATGTATCTGTAAGTTTCATTAATGTTCTATGTATGCCATTTTCCTTCTCTTTGATTCTGAAATTAAACAAATGAGTAACTAAGGTAGAATTCATTAGTTTTATGGTGCTCTGCCTTAAACTTTTGTTTAGTTTTATATGTTCTCGTCAGTTTAAAGAGGATCCTTGCACCCTCTTGCCCTCTTCAGCTCCTCAGCAGTCTTTTCCATCCATTCATTGAATCTAAGACATCAAATCCATTGCCTTCCTTGCCCTAACTTGAACTCTGCAAGAATTTGGCCTCATCCCCAAGCCCAAAATTGCCTTTCCCTTTTTTCCAACAAAACCCCTAAAAAATCATTCCAAACTCCTTGATTCATATACCTAGCCTAAAATTAGCACTCATTTCAGTCATCTCAACCCCTATTGATACATTTTTCCTGAGATTGACCCGGAGAGGCCCTCTCCTGTTCTGGTAGGGCTAGCTACCAGACTGAGCATGGTTTGGTGTTACCCTGAATCCCGCCTTCCTTCAACCTAAGGTGGATTTGGGCTATAACACGATAGACCTGATCATGGCCCATAACAAGTCATGCCTTCAAATAGGTTCTCATCAGATGAGAGAACAACACTCTGGAACAAGTGGCCACATAATTGACCTATGGAGAGGATTATACCACTTGCATATAAGGGCCATTAAAGGATGTTGGTTGATTGGGAGCCAGATTAGGATCAATGAATGAAAGTTGATTAATGATCACAATTCTTCCTTCATGTGGGCAACACATCAAGCCAAAGAGAGAAGAGACAAGAGTTCCCATGACATAAGTTTAGTCACGTCCAAGGGGTAAGTTAAAATCCAAAGGGACTTGGAAAACCATCACGTCTATATAGACAAAATTTCCTCCCAAAGTAATAGGCAACTTTGGAAGGATCCCTAACAGTTGACTCGTTCCTCTATTAAACACTAACATATTCTGGGTAATAAGACCAAGCTGTGGAGAGCTGAAAGCTTGTCATGTAGTTGAAGATAGAATACTAACATATGTGCCTTCATATATTATGGTGCTAGGTACGACCACATTATAGGCTTGTACCATGATATCAAAGGGCATGTAAGAGGGAAGACAGTATCCTGGCAGCCGACTCCAGTCAAAGGAAGTGACCAGACTACTTGGAGGGGGTGTCGTGGGAAGAAGAGAACTACCCACTTGTGTTACCGGAATGGGAGGATCGCCCTCCTGTACCATGGGAACAAGAGGATTTCCTTCCAAATCATGAGAATCTGAAGAAACAAAAAGAACCTAAGTGGTATGAGGTTCACTCTCTATGGGAAAGGTAGGATCCACTGAAGGTGGAATCATGTCAGTTTTCTTCTCAACCTATGGTTGGCTAGGAATGAACTCATGGGATTCACTTTCGAAGAGAGTGGGATTGACTAGAGATGAATTCTGATTGATCACTTGATCAACTAGTAGAGGATCAAGAAAAATCGTCCAATAAATATCCATAAGTCACGTTTGAGAAGTCGTAAGGTTATCCAACACTTTGGAGGCTTCATCTATATAAGGAGAAAGATGAATGGGATGATTCCATTCACATAACCTACAAGTAAATTTGACTCTACCCTTTTTCCCATGGGCCTTATTATCAATAGTTGAGGTTTTATCACCAACATTATTTCCAGAGGTCGATGACAAAGGCCGATGTGATCCAGTGGACCCCACTTCTAATATCTTGGGAATACCAAGAAATCCATAAGAAGGTGCTCACCCTTTCATAACTTGCAAGGGAATTTGACTTTGCGGGGATGAGTGGAAGGTTTTTCAACATCAGTTTCATTAATAACAATTGTTGCTTGGTTGCCCCCTTGTTTATTTTCCTTCTTCTTCTTTGTGCTCTTCTTCTTCTTCTTAGATTCCTAGTTACTGGTATCCATACTTTCATCAGGTGAAAAGGAAGAACAAGGTGAAGAAACATGAGAATAAGACAAGGGGTCAACTTTAGGATCAACATGAGATTGACACTGTTCAGGTGGAGGAAAACTTAGTTGAGAAGCATCTTGGACATTTGGAACCATGGGAGATGAAAATAACCAAACTGGAAAACCAATGGTTAATCCTGGGAGGGCCAACGTTGTCGTATAGGGAGTGCCAATATTTCCAAAAAAAGGAAAAGGACTAGGATTCCCATCTGAGGGGATTCCTTGAGTGGTAAACTCAGGAACTTTTTACGTCAATCATAACCTAAGATCTGCTAAGGAGTTGTGCATGGGTAAGATATTATTCCATGGCAAGTAAATTTTAGAATTTAACAAAAAAATAAATCAAAAAGGGTGAACTAGGCATAAAGGATTACTAGGTATCCTTGAACTACAATATACACCTTAGTAAATAAATTTAACAAGGACTTAAGTATGGAAACCAATCTCCCTGAATGTTGTGTTCGATGTATCATGCCTATAAGGCAGCCGAGTCGGTTACCTATGACAGGTTTGAAACCTAGTTGGATCTCCCAATATATACTTGACGGTATGTGGGAGTCCAGTCCGTAATAGCATTGTTTAATGTGTAACTGTATGATGAGAGTGTCCCCTTATAATTTTCATACGTGGAGCATATTCCTATATACTTCCATACGTGGGACAAGGCATCACCTATAGAATGTAACACAGATTGTTAGCGATAGTTGGTATGCTTTACAATGCTGAAACACGTCTCTAGCCTAGACCTCTAAATGTTTGTGCTAATTTAAAATGATCCTTAAGGTTAATTGAATCAATTTTAAAGTTTATATTGATTAAAGCTTCAATTTCAAGGCTTAAAATGATGTCACTTGAATACCTATAATGCAACTAGCTTGAGAAAGGGATCCTTTCAATTCAATTAATTCTATTTAGTTCACGGAATAATTTAAAGCAATGATGCAACAAAAAATAACGCAACAAAAAATCTTTCCTAACTAGATCAATTTCACTATCCCAGTTTAATTCAAAAATGAAAACTATGCAAATGTAATCTATGCACAATTCGTTTTTCCAAAAACTATGCAACTGTAATCTATGCACAATTTCCTTTTTTTCTTTTTGATGAATGGGAATGCATTCAATGCACTTTTCGATGGAATGAGAATCTACTTAATGAAATTTGAAATGAATTCACTCAATGCACCTTTTAGTTTTTAAACCACCATACAATGCAATCAATGTCTAATGATAATCACAAAAATGAGTTTTCAAATGCAATGTAATATAATGCACTTTTTCTGAAAAGTAAATTTTTGAGATAAAAAACTAAAAAAATGTAAAAGCTTAATTTCTTTTATGGAATGAAAATGATGCTTAATGATTAGAAAAACAATAATATTTGCAAACATACAAGTAGAAAATAGTGATTTAATGGACTCAAAGAATTGAAGACTCAACCAAAGTTTCACTTTTACCACTTCAAGTATGGGATGGAATTTTCACACCACAAAGAAACTAAGACCAAGAAAACAAATTTTAATACACACAAAGAAAGAGGATGACCTTATAGATTAGGAAAAACTAGGATTTTTAGCAAAAACCCAAAAAATTCTCAAATTTAAGGACCAAAGCTACTTTACATAGAAAAAACCATGCTGACAAGGTTTTTAGTTCTACTTTAGACCCCCAAATCTGTGTTGGTAGTGCTACTTTACATAGAAAAAATAGTGTCGGTCTATGAAACTGTACCAGCACGAGGAGACACTGGAAGACAAGGTTTTCAGCGTGACTGTACTTATAAATATCCGCGCTCGCAGCATGACTGTGTCTGAAAGAGACGCACTAGTCGAGGAATGCTTAGGAAAAGAAATCCAAACCGAAGTAAGAACCTAGACCTGATACTCTAAAGCAAAAATAAAGCACTATGAATACCTATAGAGACCTAAACAGACTCAGATCTCAATGATCGGTTAAACTGATCAAAAACCAAACTGGAAAAGGGAAGGCAAAGAGGCTAAAGCTCTCGAGCGGAGTCGCCAATTCTGTTGTGAAGATAAATCCCATCTGTGGATAGAGGCAATCTATCTATCCCGAGAGTGAGTCTAGAAACTTATGAGACTATCTAATGAAAGCTTTCTTAGCGAATATTCAAGACAATATTAGAAAGAGAATAGACTTACCTCTTCCTAATGCTATGCTTGAATCCTTTGATGATGGCCTCGAGCCACAGTGCCTCAGGCTCACTCGGATCCAGGTGCATATTGGTGGCCACCTGCATATTCCACTTGGGGCCCCACCATTGTCTCTTTCGGTTTTTTAGTTTCAGCACAACTTACTATTTTTATTAGTTGTTCAGGTCTTGAACTTTCAGAGCCGTTTTGAGGCCCTAAACGACGTTTTTTGGCTCACATCAAAATTTTTAGTCCTCGGATAGATCTTTCTAACAAGGTATGGTGTGCATAAAACAGAGATCGCATGCCAAAGTTACATCCCAGAGAAGTTGACACACCAATTTACCCAAACGGGGCCCATAGTTTTGGCGCTTCATCTCCTAGGGTTAGGGTTTTGTATGTTTAGGGTTTTCCATTGGCTCTAAATAATAAATAGGCTCTCGAGCCTCATTGTAACATAGTTCAGAGGCCTGTAGCCGCCACATATCTTCTCAGAGATAAGCTACCAGCGCCCTAGCTATTTTATTTCCATTCTATCTGTAAGAAAATTTTAGTCCTGTGATATTAACGAAATGAAGTGTTGTTTCCGTTGCATCTTTGTATTTATGGTTATATGTGTATTATTTTGCGTTCCTCCATAAATCTGGATCAGTGGTATCAGAGCAGTCTTCTTTTTCTCGATCCTTCTTTGCATGTCCGCAAAGAGGTCAAGGTATAAGGAGTTAGGGCTCGATCTGGTTGAACCTTGCAAGATCAGCCTCGCAAACCCCGAAAACCACCTATGGGGGATGAAAAGAAATATGAGGGAGTGGGAGATCCTATCAAAATATTTCTTGAGGAAGCCCTCGAAAAACAAAGGAATGCAATGATGGATAAATTTTCCCAGATCCTTCAACGACTGCTCACCGATAGCGCATTTGCATCCAACAGCCACTCTGGCGGCGCGAATCCCTTTAAGGTACAAGTAAACTTTGACATTCCCATATTTGAGGGCCAAATAAATGCAGATGACATAGATATATGGTTGAATCTATTAGAAGATATTTCTCGGTTCATGACTTTTCTGACCGAGAGAAGATTATCTTAGCACTCCTCAAAGCTACCCCCCATGTCAAGGATTAGTGAGAAACCTACTGTGAGAAAAAGGACGAGACAAAACCCTCTTTGTTCTCAGCTGTACCCACTTGGAATTATTTCCGAGACACCATCAAGGAACAATAATATCCCATGGGGAGCTATGAGGAAAAGTACATACAATGGACCACGTTGCGGAAAAAAAGGGATCAAGATGTGCATGAGCTGACGAATCTATTCCATATCCTATGCACAAATTTGGGTATCAAATATTTGGAGAAACATTTTGGTGCCAAAGTATCGCATTTTTCTGCACAGGTACATTTAGGAGGAAATGGACTTCCTCAACATCTCCTCGCTTGGTACGACATATCGGTATGCTGCCAAGATTGAGCAAAAATTCAAACAGAAGAAGAGATACTTTGGATCTATGAATCAAAAGCAAGGGAAATGTGCCCCCAAATTGCAGAACAAAACATGGTGGCCCAAGAAAACCTGCCAAAGGCACAAGCAAAGAAAAACACCATGAAGCCAAAGAAGGACATGAGAAAGTGGTGTGAGTTCAATAAGGGCTCCACTCACAACACAAGTGAGTGTCGGGCCAAGTAGTCACTAGTGGCCGAGATGAGGGCTTCTGAATCAGATGCATGCTCTGACTCTGAATCAAAACCTGACAAGGGGAATGACAAAGGGAAATATATTATTGATGCAGAACTCAACGCCAATGTTTCCACTACGAAGATCCAGAAGGCGGAACCAGAAGATCTAGAGGAGGAGCGTTTCTTTCACTCCCAGATGTGGGTAAAGGGTTCCCCGCTACAGTTCATTATCGAAAATGAGAGCCAAAATAACCTCATTTCAGTAGACGTCATGAAGTGTTTGGGCTTGCCGACTACAACACACTCACAACCAGACATCATCGGGTGGCTTCACCAAGGACCAGATCTCCGCGTCAGCTAGCAGTGCCGCCTTCCCTACAGCATCAAGACCCTCATGGATGACGTATTATGTGGCATTAATCCTCTTGATGTTTGTGATGTATTTATTATTAGGCCAACCATACTTGTGGAAGTGACATGTTGTGTATGAGTCCCGACTTCGTGTTGTTATTGTTACTTTGGGAAATAAGTTATACATGATACCAGAGGTACCACCGCCTACCTCTATCTCTTTGGTTACTACAAAACAATGTAGTAAGCTCATTTCCAAAACCAGGAAATTTTTTTTATTGATGATCCTCTCCCAGGGCAAGAAGAAGAATGTGGGCACAACCTCCAAACAAGGCTCCTCTACACGACAACAACAAATGGATAAGGTTGTGGAGGAGTACGGGAACATCTTCACCTCACCCACAGGGGTGTCTCTGCACTGTCAGGTCAAGCACCCCATTGATCTGACCCTAGGTGCGCTGCTACCTAATGGACCAATCTATCAGTGCTTTGTTCTGGAGAACGATGAAATCAATGGGCAGATTCAGGAGTTTCTGCAAAAAGGTCACATCCGGCCGAGTTCATTGCCCTGTGGGAGCCCGATCATGTTGGTACGGAAGAATGATGGGACTTAGAGACTCTGTATTGAATATCGGGCACTGAAAAATATCACTGTCTGAAATACCCAATCCCATGGATTGATGACCTTCTGGACCAACTCAAAGGGGCGAAACATTTCAGGAATATCGAATTGACGTTTGGGTATCACCAGGTACCAATCAAACCCTTTGATGTGTGGAAGACTGCCTTCAAAGCCAAGGAGGCCCTTCTCGAATGGTTGGTCATGCCTTTCAGGTTGATGAATGCTCCTGCAACCTTCAAGAGGTTGATGGAAGACATGTTGAGATAATGCCTCATTTATAATGCATACTACAGATTAGGGATTGGTTTGGTTTGTTGGAGGATGTTGAGAGATTCTCTCAACTACTCCCTCCAAGAGTGGAATTAGTTGGATCTCAGCAGCACTATAAATATTGTAATGTATTAGTGTGATTTGATATAGAAATTAATTGTTTGTGTGTTATTCCTGTTCAATGGATGCTCTCTCCAATTTATATTTTGGTATCAAAGCCTAGCTGGGCTTAATCCCTCACGGGAGTGCCCAGGAAGATGTGAGAGCAGTGTGAAGTTTTGTGTTTGTTATTTTTTTTTGTGTGAAATATTTCAACGTGTTGTAGAATTGTTGTTCGAGTTTTTTTTATCGCTTGACGTGCAACGCCTTCCAAATCTTCTGACAGTTTTATGCAGATCTTGGTGTCCAGATATATCGCTGCGTTTTATTCCCTTCTCGAACAGTCTTGGAGTCATTGTCATTGCCTTTCCATCTTGATTTTTTACATGTTACCAGATGATCAACACAATGAATGTGATTCTTGATCACTTGCAAGGTAAGCCTGCAAACCATCTGGTCTTCAGCGAAGACACTGCTATTATCACAGCGACTGCACTTCTCTCGTTTTCATTTGAGCACATTGTAGTCTCCACAATCAAAAGCGGGACAGTTCACGGAAGTGGTGGCAGAGATAATGGATTTAACTGGGAAGTTTTTTCTTAACTGGGAAGTTTTTTCTTGGGGACTATGTGTCGTCCTTGGCTTGGATGGATCTGTAGGGCGTATGGACCAACATGAAGAAGTTGCACATGAGTTCTTAAATCAGATGATAAAGGAGCACCAAACTGCATGGTGGAACAAAGGGAAGGCCGATTTTCTGAGTATTCTTTTGGCTGATGCGGATAACGAAGAAAGAAAACTCAAGTCTGCAGTTTTCAGATCTGCATTTGTTCTGGGATCTGGGCGGGTTCAGTTCACTAAGATCGCCACTCTCAGCGCAGCAATATATCCTTGCGTTTCCTGCCCGTCTCTTTCAATCACGCGGTTGGGGCGCCTACCCCGTTATTCACTGCTGTGTTTGCCTATCTCACTCTGGTTCCTGTCATTGCTGGCATCGTTATTGCTAGCGGGTTTATTACACATTTATGGGAAATTCATTCATCAGGAACATGTATTTGGGTATCATCTGAGTTGACCCAACTGCGTTGTTGGTCAAATATATGTAATAAGAGGGTAGATATATCGATATTTCTTGCCTTGTGTTTAATGGAAGCTGCAAATTTATTTGTGAAAGACAGAGGCTACAATTGCTAGAAATTTTCGGGAGAAAGGTGCTATACTGCTAGAGAAATTAAAGCTACTTGTTAGATATATATTATGTGACATTTATTGTGAGATTTGTATAGTGCAGAACCAACTATGAACAATTTAGCATTATTTAAATTAGTCTTTCTCTACGTTCTACAGGGACGAGAGAAAAATTGGCTAATTTGATTGTGTGAATTTGTTATATGCTGATATTGTTGTGCTACGGGCCAAGAGCATCAGTTATAGGTTACAGTATGAGATCCATTTGTGTGTAGTAGGTCAAGTTGTTAGATTAGCTCTTGAACACATTCAGTATTCAAACCATTTGCCTAGCCACTGATGGATAGCCGAAAGCAAAATATCCGACAGATGGTGATTGGTCCATAGGATGGTTCATCACTTGTCAGCTCTTATCGCGGAAGCCCCGACGAGCCGAGTTGTCAATACTGTTGATCTTGCAAAGTTCATTATTGCTGGTCAGAAACAAATTTATTTTAAATGGGTTGAATGGTAGCTCGAAAATGGTGGAGAAAAGAGCGTTGTCTATGAGATCTCAGAGTGGGTACAAATGTTAATGAAGACCAGGGCAGACAAATATTTGTATTAAATTAGTGTGTTCTCCATTTCTGTAATGTAGGAATTAAGGGGGGGTGATGAGATAATGCCTCATGTATGATGCATACTACAGATTAGGGATTGGTTTGGTTTGTTAGAGTATGTTGACAGATTCTCTCAACTACTCCCTCCAAGAGTGGAATTAGTTGGATCTCAGCAGCACTATAAATATTGTAATGTATTAGTGTGATTTGATATAGAAATTAATTGTTTGTGTGTTATTCCTGTTCAATGGATGCTCTCTCCAATTTATATTTAGACATCTTGCAGCCATTCACCAACTCATTTGTAGTGGTGTACTTGGATAACATTATGATCTTCAGCCAGACTTGGGAAGAGCACCTCCACCACATCCGATAAGTCCTCCAAACACTGCGGCAACACAAGTTGTGTGCCAATTTGGAGAAGTGTACATTTGGCATGACCTAGGTTAAATATCTAGGATACATTATTGATGAAAGGGGGGTGCAAGTGGATCCAACCAAGATCCAAGTCATTCGAGAAGTATTTCTATTGCCCGAACCTTCGACAGGATGTCGGTAAGTACATCAGATCCTGATTTTATCACAAAATTAGACTTGATAGGCTGCCAATCAAATCAATCTCATGTAACTGTTTCAAACCAATCTTTTGATTGAGGCTTAGCCTCCTCAACCTGAGAGGGCTCTCTCAAGGGTTACTGATTTTTGATAGAAATATAGATGGCTAACTCTATGTGGGGCAACAAGTAGATAAATGATAGATATTGGTTGTAAATCATAGTAGCAAGTGCACATTGGGCTTATGGAGTCAAAATAGCTTCAGTAAAACCAAACAATCTAATTAGCATGGAAGTTAAGACATATCAGAGTTCTAGTCAAGAGATACGCATGTGAGTCTGTAAAACACACAGTCAGTTTGTCTATGTAAGAAGTCAGAGCATATAAGATGAATTCTGAGTAACATAAGAAAACGCCACTGCAATAGGATATTAAAAATATTCCATTATAACAAGAACACACTATAACTCTTTATGAATCTCAAGTTGGCTAAGTAGAAATCTCTATATTAAGCTTAAAACTAGTCACTTACAATAAACACAGTATTTTGCTAAAAATGTCCAACCCCTCACTAATTCGACTTCTTGGTCTTGAATAGACCTTTACAACATGAGATGAACTCATCTTCTACTATATACTTTTAATTCCTAACTCTTGACACCTTGCATAACCATATTACATGGGATTTATTACAAAATGACAACTAATCTACTAAACAGTCCTAATACAAATAGGATTCAAACTCTTAATCACCTATCTATAACCACATATCTTAATTAAGTTACATCCTTTTCCAAGTGTACTAACACATGGTCGAATCTAGAGGATAGACTTCAACTCTTCATGACCATGATGCTAACCTCCATCAAAATAGGAACAGTCTCCTGTTTTCTAGGCATAGGGTTCCTTGCACTTCTTGAAACATTATGACCACCATGAACTCATTATTTCGAGTTCCTTTGCTGTTGGAAACTGAAACAAAACCTGCAAGAATCCTCCCTAAGCTCCAGGTGTCCAAAAACCATCATTAAACTGTTCAAATGAGCTGAAATAGACGTGCTACGAAAACAACACAGTTTCGTAGTGCCTTTTGTAGCGTTGCTTTTTAGCCCTTGTTTCTTCAAAATTTTGATTTCTTTCCTCAAGTGTTATCTTCATTATCTCTTAATACATCTTCCTTAGCAATTTCAGATCATAATTCAAACTTTTTCCCTTCAAAATGTGATGAGAAAGAGTGAAAAAAGTTGCTACAGCAGTTTCGTAGCGCTTTTCACTCTTTTTACACTGTTTGCGCTACGAAACTGCTAAGTGAGAAGTTTTGTCCAAAATTTTCTAAAGTGGAGAATGAAAATGTGCCAAAAACTCAAAATCAACCTGATTCCATCATTTTAAAAACATTTCAAGCGAAAAACACAATCATTCTAGCCTTTATGACTTCTTAACTTCTTGTAGATTTCTCCTATTTTTTTCCTGAAAAAAAGGTCTTGAGACAGAGCCTATATATCCTAATCCATGATTTTGTAGGCCATTATGTCTTGAATAAAACCTCTCTCTTTTTTTTTAAATACATCTCCTGCTGCCCAGAAACTGCCTTTGAAAAACATGTGTAAATCAGGAAAACTCTATTTTCTGAAAATAAGGCTTCAAAGAAAGCTTGTATCTCCCAAATTATAACACTTGTGAGAAAAGTGAGAGAGGTATTGTATATGGGGCTGTGATGAAGAGAAACATCATTCATAATTCCAAAATACTTTTGAATTTGGCCAGAAACTGAACTTGAATTTGACTGTTAAATAGTCATGTACAGAACAGTTTTGTAACAGTAGTTTCATAGTGCATTTTAATTTATAAATTTATCCCACCTCCTAATGAATTTGATGAAAATGAGAGAGGTGTGTGATGCAGGAGCATTAGCTCGGAAAAAAATACCTTGTATTTTTATTGAACCTAGGGGTCTCATGTTTTTGAGAATTTATTTAATTCATGTAAATATTAATATTAGTTTTGAGTGATTAATTATATTTTTAATTAATTATTTGTGAGAATTTATAAATGTTTCCAAACAACTGGAAAACATGAGAGAAATTAGATGAGAGATATCTAGGAGATAATTAGGAAGCCTAAGATAGATTTAGTTGCAAGGTTTTAGGGATAAAAATCTATCTTTTAGGGGTGTTGAGAGATTTGGGGATTTGTTGAGATATTAAAGGGATTAAAGTCAAATTAGTGCATTTTTAATTTGTATAAATTGATAGGCCTCAAAGGAAAATGAAGAGGTAGAATAGAATAGATAAGAGAGGTGAGGCTTGGACAGCCAAAGTTTATAAGCCTTCGGGCAATTGGAAGGCCATGAATGTTGAATATCTGGCAAAGACAAAGAGTTTGTAAGTATTTAATTTTTTAATATGGAAAGAGTGTTTCATAACTATATTGGTTGATTTAGAATTTGTATGTTTAAATTATGTATTCGGGGATTTGGATGAGAATGTGCACACGAATTGTGAAATTGATGATTACCACAGTTTTAATGTCGATTTTCTGAATTAGAATAAGAGGGATTGAAATGAAGATTCAATTCAAGTTTATAATTGATGAATCGATTTAATTGAAATTGATGTCCTTTAGAATTGAAACAAACCCATAACATATGCAAGAATGAAGCACTAAAATAACTGAGATCGTAGAAGCTAATCCACGGCAGAAAAGTTTCAGAAAGTGTGTTCTGTAAAATCGACTCTGTTTGTAATAATGAAATTAATTTGAGTTGCATAGTCTATGTTATTGAATGAAATCGTGAGCTGCCCCAAGGCAGAGAATCCAAAACACAGCGCGTGGAATTCCTTTTAATTCGAATTCTGGGTTGGAATCGAATTCCCAAGAGTAAGTTGTGTGCTGAAGGGTTCAATTAACATTATTAGAAGTCGATTTCAATCATTATTGCAAAGAGAGAAGTGGTCAAGAGGAGCGATGGAGTTCTGGAGTGGATCGAACTAAATGTCTGTTGTAATTCCGCTTCAAGTAATCAGAAGTTGGAAAGATTTTGAGCGATGGCAAATCGATGATATGCAACACTTGAAAGGCAGCCAAAACCATGGATCGAAGAGGCGTTGAAGAACAACAGTTCTGTGAAGATGGGTTTGATTGATATATAATGAAGTCGATTCAGGTTTCAAAACCAGAAAAATGGAGTGCAGCGTTTGTAAAGAAGGCATTGTCAAGGTGAGTAAATTTAATTTACAGTGGAAACATTTGATGAAATCCGGTTTTTGAAATCACCATGGCAATTCACTGTATAGAATATTTGGAAGGACGCATTACACTTTGAGTTTGTGCGTAGAAAGACCACAATAGAGCTGTGATCGAACAACAAAACGAAATGGTAATTATATGGGCCAGATTATCGGTTAGGCCGGACTTTGATTGTGAACTATGGTTGTGAAACGTGTAAATTTGTATTGAATGCCTCTGTTGTAACACTGTTGTTTATCAATGAGCGCTGAGCAGTAAAAGGGATTCGAATCACCAAAATAGTGATATCGCCTCACTTGGAAAATGTAAAATGAATTGCTATGTGGTTCACTGAATTGGATCTTGAAATCCAGAATATTTACAATATTTGATTGATGTGATCTGGCAAATACATAAATGAGTGCATGGCTAAATGGACATGCGTTGAGTTCATTACACTAATAATGGGTTGGCATTTGTTTTTAATTGGAATCCGGCGTTTTCATGGTTGTACAGTGGAAGTCAGCGTGTGGGTATCAAACAAACGGAGTGGTAAGTTCGAAAAGATTATTAATTCATAACATCAGATTTGGGTGTGGATATTTGTTATGGTCAATAAGAAAAGACTTGAGGGTTAATTGTATGAATGTTGAGTTTGGTCGATATGAGTTGGGCAAGTTTCCACTTATATAATGGTTCTATAATCAAGTTTTATATAATGAAGGAATATTCTTGAAGGTTGGTGTATGAGCTTCAGCAAAATGTGTAAAATTGCCAGACATTGAAGTCTATTTGAGCAGTAAATGAGAGGCATTTTGTATATACATAGTATTAGGAAAGATTCTAGGTTTGCAGGGTGAGCCTGCATCAGTGTGTGTAGCTAGGTCTGTTATGAAGAAAACCTCTTTCATTTTTCTTAAATTCATTTTTAGTTTCTCAGAAACTGCCTTGGAATTTGACTACTCAAAACCAGAAAACAAAATTTTAGCTACATAACTTTCAGCAGTTTCGTAGCGCAAATCAACTTTTTTGAACTAGTGGTGCTACGAAAACGAGGTTTCTTGGCTAATTGACCAGTTTTGACATGAGACTTTAGGAAATGACTCACGAATGGAAATTATGGATATTGATAATGAATGGACTTTAAAAAAGTCTTTATTTGAACTTATGGATGGGCTTTGAGCTTATGACAATCTAACCTACCCTTGATCAAAACCTAAATTGACTTCTAAACCTAATTTGAACCATGACCAAAAACACACGACACAATGATTTTTTGAAAATTTTTAGGTGATAACAGTGGCTCCACTTGGGATAGTGTGCCCCTGTGGTACACTAAGAATCAGTAGTTCCAGTGCTGCTATCCATCTTCTTGGAATAAAAACTTTGAAATTTTACCAAGTCTTCTTGAAGCTTTTATAGCCTTCACCTCGGGCTTCAAGCTTGATGATCACTACAGAAGAACCAAATATGTACCTACTGAAAATATGTTAAGTCTACTTTGAGCTTATTCACACACTCCTACCTACCCTATCAGCTGCAATCTCCATTTGTAACTCAAGGAACATGAAACTTCCAATGAAGCCAGTGATTGACCTTATCTGACACTTGAATCTCTTGACTGTGATTGAACCAAAAGTAAACATGATACTGAAATGACCAAGGCAACATGAGATGTAACTGATCTTCATAATGAAAACATAATTGGAAATCTGGGTTGTAGAACTCTTTCATGTAGTCAGCTATAGGATCAAAGAATACATGATCTGTTTGATGTTTCTCATCACATTCTGTAGCTTTGGACAACTTATATATACTTTTCTCAACCACACAATATTTCAATTATGTGCTATCAAACTGTTGTTCAAACTAATTTTCAAAAATAGTGTATTCTTCCTCAATCTCAAAAGAGAAAGGAAGCAACGCCCTCTCTTTGTGTTCTGGCATGGAAAGCTTTTGAAAAGATTGATATTGATCATGAAGATAATAAGATTGAATTTTACTCTAAAAAACTTCAATGTCTTTACCAATATTCTTAGCAACTTCATCCATAAATTGAATCTTATCTTCTGACTTGCACTCAAATGATTTCAGATTAGTAGACAAGGATAAAGAAAAATTTTCACCCATTTTTTCATTAGTGTGATCATTATTTGATGTAGGATGATGCAATAAATGACATGAATAATCAACTTTTTCCTGTACATGAGGTTTGTAGCAATCATCTTCCAATATTTCCTCTTGTTGTTTGCAATGATTCTCATAATCCTGATGATCGAAAGACTGAAAAGTCTGCTGCAAATTTTCATCAAACCCACAGGATGTATCATAATTTTCATAAATAAACTCTTGTTGGGTTTCATTTTCATCTAATAAAGAGGTTTTCCTTTCTTCTTGGTGATGAA
Source organism: Pinus albicaulis (assembly GCA_034641835.2). Classification (NCBI taxonomy): domain Eukaryota; kingdom Viridiplantae; phylum Streptophyta; class Pinopsida; order Pinales; family Pinaceae; genus Pinus; species Pinus albicaulis. The sequence goes on from MU968317.1 coordinate 23,397,080, forward strand.
AGGGATTGTCATGAAGGGCTTCTAAAATTTCCTCATCCATGAACTCATCATCTTCATAACAATTTTCCAAATATTCAATAAAACTCAGAAAATGTTTACAATAGTCTTTGAAAAGCAATAAGGAGGGATGATCCTCTTCATACATCTCATAAAATGCAACATGGAAATCAGCAAGAGAATATAATGAACCATTTGGCAAGCTTTCATACCAATACCATGCTTTTCCTCCCAAAGTGGCCATAAACATCTTCATGAGACAATCCTCAAGGAAATGAACCTTAAGACTGTGAACATGCATATGGAATCTGAACAAATGAAGAACAACATTGTCTTTCTTTTCATCTCTAAATATTGGAAGATCAGTTAACCATTCAACCTTTGGCATAGGATTTGGAAAACCAGGGATATGAGACCAATTCATAGGGGCATACTTGGAATTTATTCTTGCAATGGAACTCATCTTGAAACTTCATCAAGCTATTGATCTTCAAGTAGTGGAGTCACCTTCCAATTGATTATTTGATGTGTGGAGTCGCCAAGGTAGATGCAACCTCGAAAAGCTTCCTGAGCTCCTGCTACCTTCAGAAGTTCAGCTTCAAAATTTCAGGAAAGTGTAATCTTCAGGCTCCTAGCAGACGCACCAAAATATTATCACAAAATTATACCTGATAGGCTACCAATCAAATTAATCTCATGTAACTATTTCAAACCAATATTTTGATTGAGGCTTAGCCTCCTCAACCCGAGAGGGCTCTCTCAAGGGTTAATGATCTTTGATAGAAATATAGATGGCTAACTCTATGTGGGGTAACAAGCAGATAAATGATGGATATTGGTTGTAAATCACATCATCAAGTGCAAATTGGGCTTATGGAGTCAAAATAGCTTCAGTAAAACTAAACAATATACTTAGCATGGAAGTCAAGGCATATCAGAGTTATAGTCAAGAGATACACATGTGAGATTGTAAAACACACAGTCAGTTTTTCTATGTAAGAAGCCAGAGCATCTAAGATGAATTCTGAGTAACATTAGCAAACACCACTGCAATAGGATATTAAAAATATTCCATTACAACAAGAACACACTAGAAATATTTATGAATCTCAATTTGGCTAAGTAGAAATCTATGTATTAAGTTGAAAACCAGTCACTTACAATAAACACAGTCTTTTGCTAAAAATTTCCAACCCCTCACTAATTCGAGTTCTTAATCTTAAATAGACCTTTACAACATGAGATGAACTCATCTTCTACTATATACTTCGAATTCCTAACTCTTGACACCTTGCATAACCATATTACATGGGATTTATTACAAAAAGACAACTAATCTACTAAACAGTCCTAATGAAAATAGGATTCAAACTCTTAATCACCTATCTATAACCACCATATATTAATTAAGTTACATCCTTTTCCAAGTTTACTAACACATGTTCGAATCCAGAGGATAGACTTCAACTCTTCATGACCATGATGCTGACCTCCATCAAAATAGGAACAGTCTCATGTTTTCTAAGCATAGGGTTCCTTGCATTTCTTGAAACTATCTGACCACCATGAACTCATTATTTAAAGTTCCTTTGTTGTTGAAAACTGAAATAACACCTGAAAAAATCCTCCCTAAGCTCCAGGTATCCAAAAACCATCATTAAACTCTTCAAATGAGTTGAAATAGACTGTGCTACGAAAATAACACAGTTTCGTAGCACCTTTCGTAGTGCTCCTTTTTAACCCTTGTTTCTTCAAAATTTTGATTTATTTCCTCAAGGATTGTCTTCATTATCTCTTAATACATCTTCCTTAGAAATTTAAGATCATAATTCAAACTTTTTCCCTTCAAAATTTGATGAGAAAGAGTGAAAAAAGCTACTACAGCAGTTTTGTAGCACTTTTCACTCTTTTTACACTGTTTGCGCTATGAAACTACTGAGTGAGCAGTTTTGTCCAAAATTTTCTAAAGTGGAGAATTAAAATGTGCCAAAAACTCAAAATAAACCTGATTCCATCATTTTAAAAACATTTCAAGTGAAAAACACAATCATTCCAGCCTTTATGATTTCTTAACTTCTTGTAGAGTTCTCCTGTTTTTTTCCTGAAAAATAGTTCTTGAGATGGAGCCTATATCTCCTAATCCATGATGTAGCTTGAGAAAATGAAGGAAAGTTTTATAGGCCATTATTTCTTGAATAAAAACCTCTCTTGATTTTTTGAAATACATCTCCTGTTGTCCAGAAATTGCCTTTGAAAAACATGTGTAAAACAGGAAAACTCTATTTTCTGAAGATATGGCTTCAAAGAAAGCTTTGTATCTCCCAACTTATAACACTTGTGAGAAAAGTGAGAGAGGTTATTGTAGATGGGGCTGTGGTGAAGAAAAAAATAATTCAGAATTCCAAAATAATTTTGAGTTTGGCCAGAAACTGAACTTGAAGTTGACTTCTAAACAATCATGTACAGGAGAGTTTTGTAACAACAGTTTCGCAGTGAATTTTAATTTATCAATTTATCCCACCTCCTAATGAATTTGAAGAAACTGAGAGAGGTGTTTGTAGCCAGGTCTGTTAGGAAGAAAAACCTCTTTCAGGTTTCCTAAATTCGTTTTTAGTTGCTTAGAAACCTCCTTGGAAGTGGAATGCTCAAAACGATAAAACAGAGTTTTTGCTTCATAACTTTCAGCAGTTTCGTAGCGCAAATCAACTTTTTTGAACTACTGGCGCTACAAAAACGAGTTTTCTTGGCTAATTGACCAGTTTTGACATGATACTTTAGGAAATTACTCACAAATGGAAATTATGGATATTTGAAAATGAATGGACTTTAAAAAAGACTTTATTTGAACTTATAGATGGGCTTTGAACTTATGACAATATAACCTACCCTTGATCAAAACCTAAATTTACTTCTAAACCTAATTTGAACCATGACAAAAAAAAACATGACGCAATGATGTTTTGAAATTTTTTGGGTGATAACACCTGCACTGCTTGCGCCATTGCCAAACCGACCATCAAGAAGCAAGGCCTCTATACTTCGCTACCTACCCCTAATCGACCTTGGGAATCTATCTCCATGGATTACATATTGGGCCTTCCTTCCACTAAGCATGGAAACCACTGTGTTTTCATGGTCGTCGACAGATTCTTGAAGATGGCCATTATGGTGGCCTACAAGAAGAATATCACAACAGAAGCCACTGCTAAAATATTCTTTGAACAAGTGTGGGTGCACTTTGAGATCCCACAGTCTATCATCTCCAATCAGGATAACAGGTTCCTCAGCACATTTTGGTCCATCCTCTGGTCAGTTCTAGACACCAAGCTCACCAAGTCCACAACTTTCCATCCCCAAAATGATGGCCAGATAGAGGTCGTCAACAGGATGATTGTACACATTCCACGCATGTACAATTTAAAGCATCTACACACATGGGATGAGATCCTCCCCTATGTACAACACAGTTATAACCGGGCTCTCCACAGCTCAACATGCCATAGCCCCTTTCATGTGGGCTTGGGATTCCAGCCACTATGTCCCATTGACGTAGCCATGCCATTTGCAGTTACTCAGGTCGATTCAGCTCATGTCTAGTCTAAAGCTGACAAAGCGAACATATTCATCGAGTGCATTCAGCACATCCGCCAACAGGTTCATGAAATATTGGATAGAGCCAAAGCTAAGTATAAGAAATGACATGATCAACATCGGGTGCCACAAAATTTCCAGGTAAGTGTCAAAGTGTGGCTACAATTGCAGAAGGAGCGCCTCACTGGACCCCACCGCAAGCTTCACCCACTCCAATATGGGTCGTACACCATCACCAAGGCTATAGGGAATAATGCCTTCGAGCTCAGTATTCCACCATTCCTTGGTTTGCACCCAGTATTCAATGTGGACTGCCTTCGCCCCTACTTCCCACCTCTACTGCACCTCTGACATTGCAGAACAACTCACACCAACAGAGTTAAACCCATACTACATGGAACAGGCCACCACAGATTGTATGATGGACATACAAATCAAGAACACTCGCCAATAGAAGATCCAACTGTATCGAGTTGTCAAAGCTGGCCAAATCCTACACCAAGGCAAGTGGTTCACCAGGGACCAAGTTCAGCATAAATTTCCTCATCTCATGGAGGAACTCAACGCAATGGGGACCATTGCTTCCTATGGGGGGAGGAATGATCTAGGTGGATATTGGTGGCCACCCGCCTGTTCCACTTGGAGCTCGACCATTGCCTCTTTCAATTTTTCAGTTTCGGCACAACTTACTATTTTTAGCTGTTTTTTGGGTCTTGAACTTTCGGAGTTGTTTTGAGGCCCTAAACGACATTTTTTGGGAAATATGGGAGCAACATCAATCCATGGCATCAAAAGTTGTAATCCTTGGATAGATCTTTCTAACAAGGTATGGTGCACGTCAAACAAAGATTGTATGCCAAAGTTACGTCCCCGGGAAGTTGAAACACCAATTTACCCAAACAGGACCCATAGTTTTGACGCTTCATCTCCTAGGGTTAGGGTTTTGGATGTTTAGGGTTTTTCATTGTTTCTAAATAATAAATAGGCCCTCGATCCTCATTGTAACATAGTTCAGAGGCCTGTAGCTGCCAGATCTCTTCTCAGAGATAAGCTACCAACACCCTAACTAGTTTATTTCTATTATGTCTGTAAGCAAATTTCAGTCTTTTGATATTAATGAAATGAAGTGTTATTTTTGCTACATCTTTGTATTTATGGTTATATGTGTATTCTATTGCTATCCTGCATAAATCTAGATCACACTCCTCGCTAATAGTGGCATATGATTACCTGCAGGAGATCAAGAGACAACAAAAAACGTAATCCAATACAAAACATACATTGAATATCATCTATCTAACAGATCAAGGAACATTAGACTATTTGCGTAAAAAAATAGGAAAATATAGAAGCAAACATGAGATTTTTTATTAATAAATATGAAAGAGAGAGCTTACAACTGTGGCCTTAATGTTGGATTCCTCCATTTGATGATGTCTGAGTCCTTCACCGAAGCTATTAAAGCACTCCTTCTCCCGGATAGCTTAGGCATTATCACAATACATGGATGCAAAGGAAAATGAATGATCAGAGCATCCCAACAATGACCAACCAATAGTGGAAGGATGGGGTCAATTTATAGGAAGGGAGAGGGAGTTATGAGCCCATGAAAGAATGAGGAAGGGCCATTTTTCAAGGGATAATCCTTGAAAACTATAAATGGAAGGAATTTTTTGGAAGGTATTTTTTCAAAATCTGGTAAATATATTTTTCAAGGTTCTTGAAAAACACTTCAGTCTGCATAGGGGATGTTACAGTCATCCGTGGAAGATAGAGTTTTTGCAAGTATTTGTCAAACCAGATACATTGAGAGGGCGTGGATAAGGATTTGAACTTAATTCCTGCCCTTTCCATCTCGCTGGCGATGTATCCAGTGATAGGAAATTGCCCCGGTTTATAACTCGAGAAAAAACAAGATCCTGCACATCTTCTCAACAACGCGCAGTTGGAGAAAGTTAGAGATTTTTTGTGATAGAGTTGGCTTTGGAATGCAATGGATGAGATGATCCCAGCTTTCATCAATCTGTGTGTGCTCATGATGTTGTTCTATGTGCAGGAATCGCGAAATGATTGCGTGAATGCAAGCGAGCAAATGAGGCTCCCTTTCAACTACACCATCAATTTGCATATCATCTGGTTTTACGTCGAAGGAACACAAATCGTTATACGAATTTTCTACCAGAAGTATATTTACTTTACGAGCATCATACCAGATATCGTGATAGAGATTGGGGTGCAGTAATGCTATTTTGACCTTGCCAAAAACTAGTTTGAGAACAAACAGCGGGATCTGATTCTCTAGCTTTAGAATGTCGCTATTTATTTGGATACCATAGGCACGACGATCATGACCAAATAAGTATTGCAGAATAAAGAAGGAATCCACGGTCATCATAAGAGCAAGGTCATCGCGGTACTCGTGGTCCGTGTTAGACCAATCATAGAAACTCTCGATATGTGGCTGCATCGCTTCGATTTCATGAACCATATGATCATCCAAACTCAACGGCCTGTTGGCTTGGATGTCGATGAGTTTTTGCCAGAGTGTGGCAGCCGACTTGACTTTGTAGCTCTCGTTGGTGGAGTTCATCATGATCAAGTCATCACACTGCGAATCTATGTCAGGTTTTCAAAAGTGATTTGGCCCAAATGACACAAAATGGGGAATGTAGGCATCTTCATCCTTATTTCGCAGAGTCGCAGATACGCACAGAAGTTTATGCCACCCACTGGTTGCAGCTACCTTACCTATTTACCTAAGAAGAATTTGCCTAACTACTGCTCCCCACCTAGCCATGACAATAGCATTTACTTATTTTATCTAGCTTAACCCTTCCTGCATCCAAATATATTTTCGAAGCGATATATATAGATATAATTACATAAAATATTAAGCACACTATTTATTCTTTGTAAGCATAGACATTTTTTCTTGTTCGATTTGTGACAAAGCTGTGTCTATCTTTGACTGTATACATGGCGACGCATGGGTGCAGATGATGACATGAGAATACCTAAAACGTTAGGATGGTGCTGCCACTTTTCCCGTGGGCCAAATAAATGAGTGTGTTTAAACTTTAACTTTCAGGACAGAAACCCCACACATGCTCTTTTGAATGTTCCCGAATCTCAAGAAATAGTTGAGCCTCTCCTTCTTTTTCTTAAAATGAGTACAAAAACGAATATGATTTACTTTTATATGTCTTAAGAATATCGTTAGATTATGTGTTTTAATTAACTAAATATGGTTTTATATAGATGCGTTTCTAGGAGATTGTTGAGATTTAGTTAGATATAAGAGATTCTCTCAACTACTTAGCTTTTTTATTTGACATTCAGTTAAATGAAATATTGTATATCCAAAATTATTTACCTATTTTTAAATAAAGAAATCATATGATAATATGTATGTAATTTTCCATTGATTATTGCTCACGGAATTTCGGTGTACAATAATTCTACCTTCCATTTTAAGTTTTGGTGTGTAATAATTATCCTCCTCCATCTTGAGTCTTTTTAACCTTTAGCTTTAAGGATGGGAACATCAAGCATGCTCGACCACAAAGTGTCAATTTATTTCATTCTTCCTCAAGTTTCACGAATATTTAAACACATATGAGTTACTTTAGCAAGGAATATAGAGACTCCTATAAATCCCATGAAGCAAACTTCCCTATCTTTGCTGTAATATGTGAGAATTATTGTAAGAAATCTTACTTAAGAGAATCTTATTTACTTGTGTAGTCAATAACGAATACGGAAATTCCAACATAATTCCCATAGCAATAAAAAATTTCCACTACTCTTTAACATGTGATCAGAATTTTGCATTCCTATCGTTTTACTTTGGAAGAAGTATAAGGATTTTTATATTTCCAAGGATCAAAATAGGCGATAATATCTATATCATTAAATTTAATTAATATCAAATTGGTATGAATTCTCTCTCATATTATTTTATTTTAAAATATATTGAAAATAAACATTTTATTCAAAAATCAAATTGGTATGATGATGTCCTTGTGTTTGGACTCCTAATCAAAAGTCATTGTGGATTTTAAATAAAAATTTCAGGATTTTTTGCATTGCGTCAAGAATGGAGGCTAATAGTGGTAAATCCTACATATACCACTTAGAGGCTACAATAGAAACTCATGATTATATCGGTAACTTGTTCGACTTCCACCTATCCCATTTAGAAGATGGGATTACTTACCTTGGTTTTCATTTGAAAGCTACTAGATATCTCACTTCTAATTGGTCTTGGTTATTGGAGCGATATAAGAAAAGAATTAAGGTGTGGTCAAGTAAATGGCTGACTAAGGGAGGGAGGCTCGTCCTCATTCAAGCATTTCTTCAGCAGCTCACTATATATTGGGCACACTTATACAACATTTTCATGAGGATAATCAACAACATCCGCAGCTTCATGGTAGACTTCATTTGGAATGGTGGACTGGGAAAAGGCTCATATCACTTGGCCAAATGGGAAATGATAGCTAGGCCTAAAAAATTAGATGGCTGGGGGGTTATAGATCTGGTAACCTTCAGAAAGGCCCTTATGATGAAGTCTCTATGGAGAAGCCTCCACACCCTGGGGGTGTGGAAGGATATTATGGACTATAAATATTACAAAAACAAGTCGATGGGGGACTTATATTTGGAGGAGTGCATACATCAGAGCAGGGGATCACCTATATGGACCAGCTTCATTAAAATTTGGCCAATATTTAAGAAAAACCTAAGGTGGAGCTTCAAAAATGGAGGATAGATTATCATTGGTGATCTGAGCCTCCGATGTTATCCTATTGGGGCCCTTATTTTGAATTTTGAATAAGGAACATATTTTGGGTTGCGGATCGACACATTGCAGGCACAACAACGGTAGGTAGCGGAGCTACTGAGGTTGCGGAGGAACAGGAGATAGTTGATGAAGCTGATTCAGATAAGTGCAGACGAAGAGAAGGTACAGTAGAGAGCAGATAGCAGAACTCATGGGAAAAAAGAAGAAGCCGAAAGCAGCTGAAGAAGAATACAAGAGAAACTAGCAATTGCGCTGGCGGGTGAATAAATAGGATGTCACCCAGCTGAAAAGAATTTCATGCACGGATGTAGAGGGATTGAAGAGATTAGAGCAGATGTCGCAGAAGAGCTCTGTCCTGAGCACGACATCCTTATATTCCCTAGGTTTCTATTAATCTATCATGGTTGTATTATCTCTCTCTCTCTGTCCTATGGGACGTCTGTAATATAAATGGCAAGCTCTTCCTATTGAGCGATGTGACTATGGATCCAGCTGAGGATTATTAGTATACTTGAAGGTTGTTGTCTTATTGTATGAGTTACACGTATGCATGATGTTTGTGGTACCTTAAAATTTTATTTTCTTAGTATCTGCATAATGTTCTAAGAAGATCTTCTATGCATGATGTTATGTATGCAAATGATTCTATGTTAACTTCAAGTTGCGAATTCATCTGCCACTACCGATCTGTTCCCCTTCTGCATGTGGTCACGGCATGCCTTGGGTGAGACTCTCTGCTCTCTGGAGTAGGGTGAAAATGTCGGTGTGGTTCTAGACTACAGCAGACTCCTTTATTGGCCCCAATCTCTGAACCTGGGTCTTGCCTGTGAGACCTGTTTCCTCGCCAACAAATGGTTCCATTGCCGGGACCTTAAACTTCATTAGGGGAACTAGATCATGGTATCAAGGATCTTCAAAGGAGAAATACGAATATGGTGGGATAACCACCTGGACCATTTTATAGCTTAGGAAGCGGAGCTAACGAATCAAAAGGAGAAGGTGCTCAAGGATCTAGTCCTTTTCTGGGATTCTGCCAGCAATACTTACGAGATCCTCTGGGGAAAATTCCCTAGCAACCTATATAATTGGTTGCGGAGGTTGCAGACCAAGGTGACTAAGGACAAATCGCGGAAGATCAACCGCAAGTGGGTGCACGGAGATTTGGTGGCCCTGCATCAGCTGGATACTGAGTTGACCCTCGCTGTAGATTTCTGGGTAGAGTCTACCTTGGACAGGTATATTTTGGAGTTTGCCACAGATTGCTACCAGTCCTTCTCTAGAGCTGAGGCTATCTTTCGATCCGGACTAAGAGGGAAGCTGCTTAAGGAAATTCCATTGTGGATTAAGGCCCTGATGGTGGACGAAGGGCTGATGGAATTCCAGAAATCGGGCATGGAAGCGTAAAACTCCAGCGCTGGGGGAAGGGCCTGAGAGACAAATGCTACGTGAGATGTGAAGCGGGGGAGTGGGGGAATGGATGCTGAGACCGCAAGGAGGTTGAGGGAGTGACGTGCACGTCAGAGGGCCCAGATCGCCGATAGGTGGCGAGAAAGGGTGATGCGGGAGTTAAAACGGTGAGGGAGTAGTCAGAAGGATAAAGAGGAGGCGCCTCAGAGGATAGTGGATATGGAAGGCTAGGTGGGTCCCCAAGAGATGGGAGGGACTGTTGTGGGAGTGCGGCGGGTGCATGGGAGCCTAGCGAGGAGGAAGAGGAAGATGATGTCTGATGAAGGAGATGCAGATGGGTGAATCGAAGAAGGTTTCGATGGCGAGTGGTACGTTGCGATGCAACGGTTATTCCAAGAAAGGACGGCATTCATATCTCCAAGTATTCCTACTTCCCAAAGTTTGAATGGCAAGGATCCCTACCTTCCCCTGGTACTCTATAAACCTTTAAGTGATATTTTCGTTAAGTTAAAAGAGTTGAGTCGATTGCATAGCAGTCCATTGTCAACAACGACGCATGCTAATAGCAGCATTACTGGTAGTATAGAAATTACGACTGGTATAATTACACAACTATGACCCAGAGGGTTCATTCTAGTCACACCTCCGCAAGTGAATATGGCGGGGTCATTCACTCGATACCCAGAATTTTCTAGGCGGGGTAACGACGATGTGGAACAACACTGGTACCTCTGTGAAGCCATATGGAGAGCTCGGCAGATGCCAGATGCAGGAAAGCTAATAGAATTCCAAACCACACTGAGAGAAAGGGCATTGCACTGGTTCATAAAGTGTTTATAGGCCCACCCAAATCTAGCAATTGTGGACGTCAAGCGAGATTTTGTCCAAGAATTTAAGCTACCCCAAACAGACCAGCAAGGTCTATCCGAACTATGGGAGATCAAGAAAAGAGAAGGAGAGAATGCGTGGAAGCTGATGCGCAGGTTCAAAGATGTGATCAGGAAACTCAGCTACCCAATCGACCCAAATCATCAGAGGGACTGGTTCATCAAGGCTCTGCTTCCCTTGACACGAACCCCCCTCACTCAGCAAAAGATCGACAACTTGCAGGATGCTTTGGAGCAGGCTACAAAGATAGAGTCGATGGTGGGCTACCCTCAGGAATATAGGGGAGGGCCAGCCCCGCAAGACCCATCCCTACTAGGATTGCAACATCAGATTGCCAATCTTACTGAAAAACTTAAGGAGATGCAGCCTATAAGACCAGCCAGGCCGAATGTCTGGTGCACACACTGCCTGGTAGAAGGGCACGTGGCAACTGAGTGTCCTCAGTTGTGAAGCCCGGGAGTGGGGCCCTCCGTAGTGGCAGTACAGGGGACTCCACCTATTAGGGGAGGTGCGCCGATAAACCCACAAGGGGTCTATCCGCTGCAACAACCGTATGTAGGGTTCCCACATCAACCAACCTAAGCCGCAACAGAGTATTGCGAAATTTTCTGAATGGTGGGTCATCAACCTCGAACGTGTCCGATTTTGTAGAAGTACTCCAATTTTCTGAACAATTTATACTGTGAGTTCTGTGTTTGCACAAATCACAACACTGAACAGTGCAGAGCTCTAGACGCACTAGTGGACCGATTGGACCAGCCCTCCTACAGGGTGAATGAGGCTCCCAGAGGTAGAGGAGGCGGTATGCGCGGGGGGTGCACAGGGGGACGGGGTATGCTGAAATGCTACAAATGTGATCAGGAGGGTCATGTGGCTCGTGAATGCCCCCTACCTAGAAGACCGTGGTGTTCCCAGTGTCGCGTGAACACCCACGTGACAAAGGACTGCCCTGAACTTATCAAGAAGTGGGAGGAACGAGCAAGGCAAAGGGGCACGAATCTGGTAAATGCAGAAACTCGAGGGACAATGACTCTGGCCATGAAGAATGTAGCCATAGTGATGCTAGGAGTAAAGAAAACAAGAGAGGACACTCGTGAAAAGGAGCCGATATGGGTGATCAGGCCCGCATCCCCGAAACAACTAATCAGGCCGGAAAAGCAGAAGAAATATTTCCAGGAGGCGGTAGAAAATTTTTCCCAGCTGGGGGGAGACAAAGGTATTGAGGTACCCGTGAAGAACAATACCAGAGAAAAGAGCACTATGGGGGATTTGATTAAGGAATGGCTCCACTTATTCCTCAAAATTGTTGACAATGCTTCGATGCGGGAACAACTCAAGCATACCCTGGAGGACGTATTGCAGGGGAACACATGAATGAGGGAATCCTCGGATGCAGCACCCCAGTATGTACATCGAGTCAAGTGGAACAAAAGAAGAAGGAGAAAAGAGTTCTGGTTAAACACGCAGGTTGCGGGGTTTCAGATCAGAGACACCATGCTCGACTTGGGATCTGACGTCAATATCCTACCTCGGAAGACGTGGGAAGCTCTAGGGCGACCATGGCTGACTTAATCACCAATCCAGCTCAGGATGGCGAACCAGTATTGCATTGTGCCGATCGGAAGACTCGAAGATTTCAAGGTCAACATCGCAGAGGTAAATACTTACACGGATTTTGAGGTAATAGATATTATGGGAGACAAAGATCCATACCCTGCATTGTTAGGAATTGACTAGGCTTTTGAAAACTATGCCATCATCGATCTCAAGAAGGATCTGATGATTTTTGAAGACGGAGAGGTCCGAGTCACTCAGCCTCTCGACTCGTATCAAGGTCCGAGATATACAGAAAAATGTGGATAACATGGAGGATGCTCAGATATTGGAAAACCTCTATCAGATGATAGCAGGGAAGCGGGAGGATTATATTAACTTGACAGCAACCGGCTCCGTAAGCTGGCGAAGTGTCCAGAGCTCGGAGCTGGGGTCAGAACTAGCTTGGGAGGACTGGCAGCAAGGTGGGTATGAGACCAGCACGAGGAGATGTGCTAATATTGCCAGAGTCCTTTGGATTGGAGTTGAGATAAGGGAGTACCCCACCTTGTCCAACATGCAAGCAGTAAATACTTTCATTGCAAAGGTAGAAGAAAAGGTACCAGAGGAAAATAGGATACCACTCTTGGATGTAGCACTACAGTCCACATCAGCCAAGTGGGGGAAAAATCACCGCAACTCCCTGTCGTGGTGGAGTTGTGTGGCGAAGGCTTTGAGGGCGTAGTTCAAGGAAGATGAAGGACCTCGAAGCAAGCAAAGGTAACAAGGAACTTCTGGTTTGAGAGACCACCTAAAAGCCTGTCAGGAGTAGTGGTGAAGTGTAGGGTACCCAGGGGAGATGTGGGTACATCGTTTTGTCCACTCCTTGGAACCATCCCACATTCCTGGTACTTATAAGAAGAGAGAAAGAGAGGGACTAGTTCTTGGCAGGAGGTTGCGAACAAATTTTTTTAGTGCTTTTCATTTGAGTGGAAGACAGAGCTGGTGTCCCAAGAATTACAGGCCATAAAAGGGGTACTGTTTTTCCCCAATCCGAGCACTGACGGGAGGCCATTAGTACTAAATCCTGATGGCAGATGTCAGTTGGCTTGCTAACGGATCAATAGCGAGCCAGACGATGATAGTTTGGAGGACCTGAGGCACATATACTTTGAAGAGACAAGAGGACAGAGTAACATTAAAGAAGAGCCTACCACTGAAGGCATCCATCTACTTCCACTGAAGACAAAGAAACTAAACATCGGCACGGAGGAAAAACCCAAATTGGCTACAGTTGGGAACTACTGGGACAAGGAGACGACAAAGGAAATTTTCAGTCTCCTCTAGGAATACGAAGACCTATTCCCTTCATCGGTTGTGGATTTAAAAGGCATCAAAGGGGACCTCAGAGAAATGAGAATTGTGCTGAAACTGGACGCTAGGCCAGTGAAGCAATGAACTTATTGGCTGAACCTGTGGATCAAGGAGAAAGTCAAGTTGGAGATCAAAAAAATGCTGAAGGCAGGTCTAATCTTCCCTGTGGAAGAAGTAGAGTGGGTGAGTCCCATCGTCATTCAAAATAAGAAAGACAAGTCAGAAATCCGTGTCTGTGTGGATTACAGAAGTTTGAACAATGCCTGCATCCATGACCCATTTCCTACCCCATTCAGTGATGAAGTATTGGACAATGTTGCAGGAAATGAGGCCTACTCCTTCACCGATGGGTTCTCAGGATACCATCAGGTGCGCATCGCGGAAGAGGACAAGTCGAAAATGACGTTCACCACTGTGTGGGGGTCTTTTGCATATCACGTGATGTCGTTTGGGTTGAAGAACACCCCTGCTGTGTTTTCCAGGATTGTCATAGCTACTTTCCAGGAATACATTCATAAGTTCTTGGAAGTCTACACGGACGATTGGACCATCTACAGTTTTCTGAAAGACCACGCCACCCTGCTATGCATAATGTTTGATTGGTGTTGACAATTGAAAATTTCCTTGAACCTAAAGAAATGCATCTTTGCGGTTCCATTCGGAACGCTCCTAGGACATGTGGTGTGCAGGCAAGGGGTCTGCGTCGACCCCGCCAAGGTAGCAGTGATCGTTCACATGAAAGCCCCGGAAATGGTGAAGTAGCTGAGGTCGCTACTGGGGCACACGGGTTATTACAGACGGTTCATCAGGAACTATGTGAAGATAACTGCTCCTTTGGAAAAGTTACTACGGAAGTCAGAGGTGTTCTAGTGGATGGATGACTACAAGTTAGCCCTTGAAACTCTAAAGGAGAAGCTGGCAACGACGCCCATTCTAGTCCATCCAGATTGGATAAGAAGTTCCATGTGTATATCGATGCTTTTGATATTGCACTTGGGGCTATCTTGGTGCAACCAGGGGAGACGACAGTTGACCACCCAGTCTACTTTTCCAGCAGCAAACTGTCTAATGCGGAGCGGAATTATACCACCATGGAGAGGGAGGCCCTTGCAATGGTGTACTCGCTCCAGAAGTTTCGCCACTATCTCCTAGGAGGTAAGTTTAAGTTCTTCACTGATCACTCCACATTGAAATACCTAGTCAATAAGCCCGTTTTGGAAGGACGGATATGCCGATGGCTCCTACTCTTTCAACAATTCACCTTCAAAGTGATTGTCAAGCCCAGGAGGTTGAATTTCGGGCCCGATCATTTATCCAGGTTGGAGATGGGTGAGAATGAGGGCTCTCTAGATGATCAGCTGCTTGATGTTGATATTTTTCAGGTAGAAGCCATACCAGATTATTTGGCTGACATCGCAACTTACCTAACCATAGGGCAGTGTCCTTAGCACTATACCCCGATCCAGAAACGGCACCTGGTCATCCACGCCGCTGACTACCAACTGATTGCGGGGCAGTTGTATAAATTGGGTTTTGATGAGATTATGCGAAGGTGTGTCCTCGACCATGAACGCGAAGCCGTGCTGTGGGAGTGCCATAGCGGCATCGCGGGAGGACACGTGGGGGCGAAACCCATCGCCAGGAAAGTGATACAAGATGGACTACGGTGGCCGACGGTCCATGCCAATAGTAAATCATTTGTCAAGAAATGCAATGTTTGTCAGAGAACAGGGAGGCCCTCTCACATAGACGAGCTACCACTACACCCGGTGAATGTGTTGCAACCATTCGAGAAGTGGGCTGTCGACTCCGTAGGCCCCATAGCCCCTGTAGCCAGGCATTCAAAGGCCCAGTACATCATCACTGCCACAGACTACCTCACCAGATGGGCTGAGGTAGTGGCGGTATGGGACTGTACGGCAGTAAGGCAGCCAGGTTCATCTTTGAATACATCATCAGCAGGTTTGGCTGCCCAAGGAGCTTAACCAGTGATCAAGGTACACACTTCATTAATGAAATGATCAAATCGCTGCTAGACACCTTCATGATCCAACATCACAAAAGCATCCTGTACCACCCACAGGCCAATGGCACTGTTGAAGCATTCAAAAAAATCCTCAAAAAGGGTTTGACAAAGATCTGCAATGCCAAACGCGATGATTGGGACAAACGGTTGCTAGCCGCACTGTGGGCCTACAAAACAATGGTGAAGCGTTTGACTAATCAAACACCTTTCCAGCTGGTGTATGACCGTGAAGCTATGATTCCCACCGAATTCACCATACCGAGTCTTCTGATCGCCACCTCCCTAAAGTTCTCAGAGGAGGAATCACTACAAGAATGCCTACACGAATTACAAGAACTTGACGAGACCAGGTTCCTTGCCGAATTTCATCAAAAGGTTCAGAAAGACAGGCAGAAGGCATGGCATGATCGCCACATCAAGAGAAAAACATTCCAGGTTGGAGGTAAGGTTCTCCTATACGATAGCAGGTTTCAAAAGTTTCCAGGAAAACTGCAGATGCACTGGTTGGGACCCTACTTCGTCATCGAAATTAAGGATTTCGGAGCCGTTTGGTTGGCTCAACTGGACGGTACTGTTTTACCTGGGTGGGTGAATGGCGCACGCCTGAAGCCCTACCATGAATAAGTTTCTTTAGCTTTCTGTTAATAACTCTCGCACTCGAGAGAAGACCGTAGAGTAGAGTAGTTGAATAACTCTCCCGCAACCAGGATGAGCGTAGGTAGTGTCCTTTGTCCATGCATAAGTCATCGATAACCGCTAGGTTGCGGGGACCGCAATGCAACTAATTGTGGTCGGGGAGGGGCACGTCTAGTGTGTCATCCCCGTAGGATAAAAAAATGTGTCAAGTGTCAGTTCCCATCATTTCATTTAGTACTTGTGTCAGTTCGTAGGATCGCCAAGATTTGCAACATAAATTTCCATAATTAGAAGTAACCTTGCAGTAATCATTTTTCCATAATTAGAAGTAACCTCAGCTGTCGCGTCTGCCCATTTCCCCATACCACCATCAGTAGATGTCAGAACACACCTTAACAGGCGACTGATCATACAATTATCGCTGTGGAGGATGCCAGCAGGAATTAATTCGTTATGGGGTCTCATCAACCTCACTCGTGTCGGTTAATTACATAGCCTGCATGAAGAAAAGCGCGAGAATGTCAGAGAGATCCGAGTTAGAGTTAGAAATTTCTGAAGACGCATGGGAAATTGGAGCAGAACCAGAGCAGCAGAGGTGTACTGAAGCAAAGAGCCAAGAGAAGGGGTCGAGAACTATTCTGATGGTGTATCAACGTCGTGCAAAGATGACAAGAGCCAATCCAGTAGTAGTAGAATAGGAGCTCGACAGTCGGATTCATAAAATGGAGTCCCTCGTCGGGAAGTATGACTGTGCCACCCTCATCAATGCAGACCTCACGGAATCTTTTGAGTTCCCAGCGCTTAAATGCCAGGTGTACATGGAGAGCTATACCACATAAGCAAAGCGAGTAGCAACAATAATTTTTCCTGAGTTTCGAGGCATCCAGCAGTCCTCCATACTGAATTTGAGGAACCTGCCAGTATTTGGGACGACAGGAGAAGCCATGAAATGTACCAAGTTCTTGCTCAGTCGAATTCAGAACGGATCCTTGTGGTTGGGCAAAGAAATTCCAATCCATGCTGAGGACATTCACTGGCTCACAGAGCTCTCACAGGAAGGCCGGGATATTTCCTTCGCATGCCAGACCATCTCCAAAAGAGCAAAGAAGTTGGGGGACATGGATTATTATGCAAAATATGGCACCCGGTGGGGAGGAAAGGGAGCGAAAATGGAACTCATCAACAAGCCCGAAGTCAAGTTTGCATGTTACCTCATTTCCCGTAAGACAATGAGGCATTACACCAAGGGGGAATGTACCCTGGACACCATTTCCATCGCGGAGCACTGTGTCCAGGGGACCAGGCTAAACTGGTGCTCCTTCCTGCTGAAGGAGCTGTTCGATGCATGCGAGGATAATGACAAGAGGGAAACGGGCTTCATCTATGGATACTTGATAGTCGCGCTGGCCATGTGGAAGTGGCATGCCCCCCTCATCAAGCTACCAACAGAAATAATGGAGGGTCATCCTCTGGCAATGAAATTCATCCCATGGAAGGTGTCGGGAGATCCCAGCACCAAAGAGGTCAATGCAAAGGCCTTCCAGAGTTGGTATGGTTTAATGACTGATGTGGTGACAAGCCAGCAAAGGATTCCGAGAAATCTGCTGGACGGATACAACGAGCAAGTCTGGTTTGGGGTCAGCCACAAGCACACGTTCCTCCAACCTACTTGCATGTTGGTAGAGACATTTCAGATGAGGCCGCTGAAATTCCAACTCGACGACGCAACCTTCTACAACGAATTTTTTTCGTGCCTGGGGGTCGCGATGGAAGTCCGAAGTGAGGTATACACATACAATTTCGACAAGATGCTACCATAGCAACTGCCTGGCGAATTGGCAGTGGAGGTGGAAAAAAGGGTCTGCAACTTGCAGCTCTTCCCACTCATTCGCCAACTAAATACACAGGTACAAAGCTTCAATGAAGTGGTCCAAGTAATCTCAAGCAGTGCCACTCCTTTCCCTGTTTTTTTTGAATTTCAGATTTCTCAGTCCACCTCGCTTCTCCGCACGACCTCCATCACCTCCCCCATTCCCAATGTTTTTTTTACTTCACCAAGTCCAATGACCACCCCACTGGGGGAAAAGAGTAAGTCCGCAAACCCCCTAGCGGCTCCCAAGGCCAAGAGGGCCAAAACCATAGAGTCAAGTCCGGTGGTTGACCTCACTGAGGAGGATCCACCCTGGCAACTGAGCACAGGGGTACCCATCTAGGAAGAACCACACATCGAGACAGGGGAAATAGGCAGGATTCCACCTCAACCTCCCATTGACCCCTTCGACTTCATAAACATCAGTATTTCACCACCCCGTACCAACCCACTCCCACCTACCACTTCATCCGCACCATCCAACTCATCCACCACCATATCAGACCCAGTAATCCGGGACCTAATCAATGGGGACCACGGGACCGGGGCCAACTCAAGTACAGCAGTGATACCACCGGTCAACCCTGCTGGGGACCCCTAGACCACTTTTTCTGATTTAATCACACAGCTGGCACAAATAGTTGTAGACACAGCTGGGACACAGCCTGAGTCTACTCCACTCCAGCAGACCGTCCAAGCAGATCAGGGGGATCGGTCGGACCTGAATATGGCAGACTCTACACCCCATCCAACTCCGCCAATGTCCCCTCAAGGACACTCCACCAGATCAGTTTCCAGTGGGAAACCACTGTAGGAGCGGCGGCCGAATTAAGGTACTTCAGGGGCTGAAATCATGGAGACATGGGGCACGGCTCAGCTATACCACTTCATCCAGAGGGCAGCCCAGCAGGCTGAAAGGCTCCACTCCAAGCTACAATAGAGGTGTGAGCAACAGCAGCAGCAGATAATCGTGCTTACTGAACAGCGCAAGCAACTCACAATGGCACACAGGCAGCTCCAGAATCAGATGAACGAGGTGGCCAGGGTTTTCGCGGGACTATGGCCTGCAGTAATGGCTCACTACAATCAGATGCCCGACGATGTGCAAGAAACGGATGTATTACAGCGAGCAATCCACCTCAGGGTGGCGTACACCAACCTCCACCAGGAAAATGCAGAGCTCCAGGCAGCATTAGCAACACGGCCAGCGTTGCCCGACCCAGCGGCAGTCTACACAACACAGATTTCGAAGAAACAGGGCCAGGTAACCAAGATGCAGGAAGCTCTCAGTACTGCAGCTCGAGATGCCTATGACCTCTTGAAATGTCTACAGGAATTCTCGATGGCCCTTAAATTAAAGACTCAGCCCATTTCAGCTCAGCTGCAACAACTCTCAAAAGAAATTCAGGATGCCACGGACCCCTCGCAGCTGGACCAGCTATACGCCTAGGCGAATGCTCTAAAGGTTCAGATCTAGCAGACAGAGGCTAGTTCGGGAATGGCCAAGCAGGAAATTTGAGAGCTTCGCCAGCCCCTACAAATCAGCGCCCGGACAATGCAGCAGTTAGCCGCCGAGGCCGGAACCCAAATCAGTACAGTATTCGGCGCTGTACCGGCGAACATCGGGGAGGAAGCTATCACCAAGATCGCCACGGAGACAGACGCATTATTACAGGGGTGGCAGCAGGCTATGGTAACCTTCAACGAGCTTAAGGCTTCAGCGTTGAGCAAGGTCCCGAAGTTGGGGCCCTTGTTTGGAGAGCAAAATGAAGGTGCGCAGCAAGAACAGGGCACAGGGTCAGGCGGAGCTATGGAGGTGGAGACAGTGATTTGCGATTGACTCGGGACGAGTCAACAAACTTTGGTCGGGGCTTGTTGGAGCCCTTGTTTTGAATTTTGAATAAGGAACAAATTTTGGGTTGCAGATCGACACATGGCAGGCGCAACAATGGTAGGTAGCGGAGCTGCTGAGGTTGCGGAGGAACAGGAGATAGTTTATGAGGCTGACGCAGATAAGTGGAGATGAAGAAAAGATATGGCAGAGAAAAGATAGCGGAACTCATGGGCAACAGAAAGAAGCCGAAAGAAGTTGAAGAAGAACACAAGAGAAACTAGCAGTTACACTGGTGGGTGAACAAATAGGCCATCACCCAGCCGAAAATAAAGTCATGCACGAATGCAGAGGGATTGAAGAGGTTAGAACAGACGCCGCGGAAGAGCTCTGTCCTGAGCGTGACATCCTTGTATTTCCTAGGTTTCTATTGATCTATCATGGCTGTATTATATCTCTCTCTGTCCTATGGGACGTCTGTAATAGAAATGGAAAGCTCTTCCTATCGAGCGATGTAACTGTGGATCCAGCTAAAGGTTATTAATATACTTGAAGGTTGTTGTCTTATTGTATGAGTTACACGTATGCATGATGTCGGTGGTACCTTAAAATTTTATTTTCTTAGTATCTGCATAATGTTCTGAGAATATCTTCTATGTATGATGTTATGTATGCAAATGATTCTATGTTAACTTCGAGTTGCGGATCCATCTGCCACTACTAATCTGTTCCTCTTCTGCATGTGGTCGTGGCACGCCTCGAGTGAGACTCTCTGCTCCTCAGAGTAGGGTGAAAATGCTGGCGTGGTTCTAGACTACAGCGAACTCCTTTGTTGGCCCCAAACCCCGAACCTGGGTCTTGCCTACGAGACCTGTTTCCTCGCCAACAAGAGCACCAATGAAAAAAAATCCGTAATAACCTTCGACTGCCCATTTTTTTTTAGTTGTGTTGAATTTTCGTTAAAAGCTCCACCAAAAACTCTGTTACCACAAACGGATGTGGTAGCATATGTTTTTTTGACAATTTTGGCCAATTTTATAACACTAAAAACGTCCTTTATAACCTCCGCTAGAGGGTCTTTTCCTTGTAGTGTGATATGGTGGTTGATAACAATGAATGTTGGTGCCCTCTGAGGCATTTTTTCTTTGAAAATAGGTGGAATATGGTACCCATATGCGTAAAATTGGTATGGCATATAACTGTGCATTGTACACATAAGTGTTGGTTGGGACCTTCTAACGTGTAAGCATTGTTGAAAGAGACGCTTATGGAAGCATGGGTCTTTGATGAATTTTATTAAAATGCAATGGTTGTAAGGTACGATACCATCTTGACATGAAAGCTTTTGTTGTCATCAAATGTCAGGAGGATCGATGACATATATGGGCAGTGATGTCTCCCATAGTGCCACCAGAGGATGCCCCTTTTATGAAGAGGGATAATCCAAGGTACCTCTTCCTTTTTAGAAAATAGGTGCCGAAGTCGACAAAAAGGAAGCCTCAACCAAACGAGGGGTTGTTGACATGAGGGGTCGAGGACCTGGATGTGATGGGTTTAACATAGGCATGTTGGCAAGGGGTGACTGAAAACTGATGATGGGGGTTAAGTGGCCCAAGGTTGGAGTATACTAAGCATCTTGGCAACAGTCATAGTTATTTCTTATGGGGAAATCACTGGAGTGAGTAGGACTTCTAGGGTGGGTATAAAGTGGCTATGAATGTCATGGTGGCTTGTGTGTGGGGGTGTAATACTCCGACCAAGGGTGTTCAGGGACTGCTACCATGGGAGGAAAAGATGGATGAGAGGGTGAGGGGAAGTAGCGCACCATTTTCGGTCTTTGTACACTTACCAAAAGAATAAAATAATGGGGTTTGGTTTGTACAAAACACAGAGACGGGTACCCCAAAACATGAAAGTGTTCACTCACTGATGTTGTGAGGAAGGTGTTTTGTTGAGAGTGGGGGTCCCATTGGTTGGTCTCATGTGTGGGGTTGATGAAGCAGATGAAAAGGTATCATAGATGGGATTATGATGGTGGAGCTATGGTGGGCCAAATGCGAGGCACAATAGTGCACTTTTTATCTATTTGTACAACTTGATCGTCTGAGAAGAAGTTTTAGCTTGTATGATAAACTTAACCTTATGCATGGTGAATGGATGGGCATGAGGTGCTTCCCAAACTAAAGTGGCATGGCCATTGGTGTCACTTTTTTCTATGATATATGGTCTATCGTGGGTGACAAGCACCATGGAGGGAAGGCTCTTATCGACCAACGAGGATTTTTATCATGTGTGTGGTGAGGTGATGATAAAAACAATCTGATATGAAGACCCTATGGTTGATTTATGATGGACAAATGATTTCAGGATATGCGGAGTTTATTGGGACTCTATCATGTCAGTAGAATGATACTTTGCCTGGAACTTTCGTAGATGGAGTTATGGATGGTTTGCAAGATTTTTCCGTACTACCTCAAGTGAAAGCATCTTCTTTATCAAATATTATTGAAATTCACGAGCTTTTTTTTTAATAAGATGAGAGAGGGCATACCTACATGACCCTCGAAAAAGTTATTTTTTGGGGGGTGTGAATGTGGGTATCGCCTCCTGTTCATTATGGAGTGTTGATCATAGTGTGAGCTTATGGTTTGGAGAATGGACCTCCCTAATCTCTCGTTATGGTCCTCCCAAGTTTTTGAAAAGGGCAATATATGGGTGAATATGGCCCTCATTCAATTCATTTGTACTTGCCTGAGTTCTTGAGAGGTCAAAAGCTTTTGTGTAGCATTTCTTTGCTCGTTATGTTAGCTTGAGCACCAAGGATTCTTGATATCATACCCTAGGTAACCTCCCATGACTTCCAGACTTTAATTTTTTAGTTTGATGGTGTTGAGGTCCGTACGACTAGGTTTGTATGGATTTTGAGTGATTTTGCCCTAGATTACGTGGGCGATTAGGGCAAAGGCGCGCCTCCGTGTGCATTTTCCAGGGATAAGCACGCTAAGCACTCTGTTCCCCTTCTTTGGTGCATCTCAAGCATGCCTATGGAAAATACAGCACACTCTAAGCGTGCACTCGTCTCGAGGGACAGGTGCAAAGACGAGGTGAATTTGTTTTTGGATTTTTTCTATTTTTGTATTTTTTCTCACAACATGGGAAATATTGCTTGGATGACAGTTGTTATGGATGGAGAGGGATTGGCTCCTGAGCTCCATACTACACCCGTTGTCGATGTTGGGGTGCACCATCATCCTGTGCAATTGGGGCACCCTGAAGTTCACGGAGAACGAGCTTCTTTGGTCGCAGGATCCCAATTGCTACGCTACTTGATCCGACATTGGCACAAGAGGCGCAACATGTTTTTCTAGCTGCTGTGGGAGATGAACTCGGTCATCCGACCTAAGATAGATGTAGATTTTGTGACTCGGGGTTACTACCTTATGGTGAGGGCACTAAGGGATCCACTTCCTTCGAGAGAGTGGATCCGGAGAGGTTTTGGACACGCCACCGTGGTGGGGTGCCTCTTACAAAGGGGTGCATTAGCATTGCATCAATGACAGATTTTGGTAAAGCGATGTTCTCCGGCAATGATTATTCGACTTTGAAGGGTCGACTAACTTCACATCTAGAAATGAAGACCGTAGGTTGGAGTATTGCGCCGGTTGAGGTCCCGAGCATTTCTATGATTTTTCCTGCTTTTTTTCTAGGATGAGATGGTGTTGCAACTAAACAAGGTCCATAGTGGATCGAATTTTTTTTACGTACGCCAACATTTTGTGCAGACATTATGTGTGAGAGGGTAGTGTTGTTGAGGCTAGTGGTGGAGGTGCTCCCTGGGGGGCCACAGAGCCTTGTACAAGGAGGTTGGCTCTGGTGATGCCGCGAGGTGATGGTGGCATGGTGGGGGCATGGCTGGAATGCCACGGCTGAGGGCCTAGTTTGAGGTGAACCCATAGATGTTCTTTCGCCATTCCCATATGTAGGGATGGACTCGGATCCGTGATACAGGGTCTCCTCCTAGTTATGCTTGTAGGCTAACATGTACGTTTTCTATGTTTTTTGCATTTATTTGAGTATGAATGTGCTTATGTGTTTCGATAGTGACACTAACATAGTTTTGGTTACTCTTTGCGTATTTTTTGGGCGAGGTGGGTCATCCCGTGGCTCCTGGTTGGTCGGGGCTCATGGTCCTCTTCGTAGGCCTAGGGGAAATATTGGAGGACAGTGGTGGAGATGTTGCCGGAGGACCTAGTGGTGGTGCTGGCCCCAGTAGGAGAGAGGCAACGCTCGGCCATCGCGGAGGCTCGCGGGCCCGGAGCGTGCTCATGCCGATGTAGCGGTAGCACATGTAGATGACGGCCAGAGGCTCGTATTACGGAACCGACTGCTCGGTGTCAATTCTCAAGGATGCCCGGGTCGAGTGGACTCGCTTGACCTGTGTGGATGCTTGCTCGTAGATCTTATGGATGACCTCGAGGAGGTCCTGCTCGGGAGACCGTGA
Source organism: Pinus albicaulis (assembly GCA_034641835.2). Taxonomy (NCBI): domain Eukaryota; kingdom Viridiplantae; phylum Streptophyta; class Pinopsida; order Pinales; family Pinaceae; genus Pinus; species Pinus albicaulis. Next base: position 23,421,538 of record MU968317.1, read on the forward strand.
TGGCCCGGGCGAGGGACTATCGACCCGTTTTACGTCAAGTGGCGCTCTGGTGGTGATGGAAGCTCCGCAGTCGTGCACGGGGGAGTGGCTAAAGGTCCAGGTTCCCCTCCGAGGGGGCACTTCCCAAAGTATATTTGTACATGGGGAAAGCACCCATTATGAGGATGATTCCCTATTTTTGGAAAAATTTTTGTATCTTTGGGTTGGCCTTTGGGTCGTTGAAACTATTTTTGTACTCGAACATATACGTACACACACACACACATATATATATATGAGAGATTTTTTTGCGGCTCTACATGTGTCACCTATTTTTAGTTTATGGATGATGTTGTGCCGATGGATATATATATTTTTGGTTTTTTATGTGTGATGGTTTATACGAGATGCATTCCAGTTTAGGATATTGTTGGATATGCGATCAGCCTACTTGGTTTTGACTCCTTAGTACATGTGTGAATGTAATATAGTCAAATTGTGCTATTTAATATTTTTGTACACAAATATTTTCTAAATAGATTTGTATCTCTTGTCTCAAATGTTTGGTTTAATTGTGATACTACTAATTGGGAATCGAGGTAGACATGCATATGGCGTATGCCCTAGTGGAGGCATCACACATAAGTCTAGTGGTGACATCATACTCTACCTAATTATTTGTTCCTAAACCGATGTACACACCATTTATGCAGGAAAGACTATCGAGGTGATAGATGACCCGGAAAGTCGTGACTAAACTTTGAAACTATCTTCATGCTCCACTAACAAATACGAAATAAGATTTAGGTTGGTGATACATGTTGGCACTTTGAGCGTGTGTTTAATAAGTATTTTGGTCAAAAAATTTAAGTGGTTATGTTTGTGTACGTTCTCTAGGGAAGGGTCGTCTTTCGACCCTTTACTGTAAAATTTCTTGAGGTAAAGGCTATTGACGGGGTTGCTAAGGCATGTCTCCTCCAGGGCTCGTCAAGATGTACACCTCTTTTTCGTATGAAATTCTTGATGATGTAGGGTCCTTTCCACAAGGTTTTGAACTTTCTGGGCCTCTTGGGCTTATTTTGCGACATCATAGCGAGAGGACTAGTTCTCCCTTGGTGAATGAGCGAGGGTTGATGTGGCGGTCAAATGATGCTTTTTACCCTTTTTCTTGTAGGGCCTCAAGTTGTGTGTGCTGGATCGGTCATCAACTTTCGTCAATGAGCTCTTGTTATACTAGGTGCTATTCTAGAGTTTGGGTATCATCAAGGAGTTCGATGTCGACACAAATTTGAGATATTATGAAATCAATGCAAAAGCACAAGGTACCTTGATCTTTTATGCACAAGAATAAGATGGAAATCTTGGGATGTGGGGGAGGCGTCGAAATCCTACTTCGAAAGATACGATGATACAAATCGTATATGGTGAATCGTGTCGTCGATGTTCGGTGGGGGGAGAATCTCTATGATGGGCTTTTGTGTGAGCGCAAGGTTGGGTTCCACACTAGGATGCTCAATTTCCTGTGGGTGGAAATTGTGCCCGCCGCAGCGTGCCCTGAATGTTTCCATTAGCGCGCATACCTCCCTGTGTTTCATTTTGGCCATTGTATATAGTGCATGGTATCACCCGTGTCAACAAAGTAGACCGTATGGAAACCAACATCACCTCGCGTCCCGATGTGGACGCTGGAAAGGATCCGTTGTAGAAGAGGTGTCTCTTCTGCTTCCACTTCCATGTTGTTGACACAGGGTGCGTCTAACTCTTTTTGGGAGTATAGACTCAACAATTCTCTTGCCGCTTCTTAGCTTGGGGAGGTGCACACATTTAATCGTATGGTGAAAGTGTGAAAAAAATATGACAATAGGTGCGCATGATATTCTCTTGATTAGAGAGAAATTTCCGAGGGAGAGAAGAGACTATGCAAAAACCGTCTTGCAAGGGGATTCGGCCTTCCAGACCCTGGTTGACTTGGTGGTCATTCAGTATTGCATAGTTTGCATGTTATCCTAGGCTTAGCCCAGTGTCATGCTTGGTTGGTGTGTCATCCTATTGGACGTAATAAGTCGTTCTTGCAGTACAAGATAGACCTCCCAAGTGTCCTACAGTACAACTAGCAACAAACTAAGACAAATAAAAATATCTTTCTCTAGATATATCATGATTCATAATTAAATGCTATAAAGGCTTAACGATCTTACCTTTGATTCAATGCTTGTTTGTAGTAGTAGTCCTTCATCACTCGAAAGAGTTGCCTTAGAAGATCCTGTAATCACAAACAAACAAACATCAAATATCAATTGCATAGCATATATTCATAAATCATATCTATTATGGTGATCAAGGAATCCATAAAATAAACCAATCAATTGATATCTTATTGAGAAAAATGAACTTATTTGTATTAACTTAAATAAGGAAGAGCCTTACAACCGTGTTCATGCTTTGATGTCATACGAGCATTTCCCCGAGGTTCAAAATAGGCGTTTCCTTTACTTTTGACAAGCCTTGCACTCTTATCAAATAAGATCATCGGGTATGTAATCTTTCCCCCATGAAATCTCGGGCCCAAATGAAAGGGTCTAAGTTTCAACAACACTTCGCCTCCAATGATACTAAAACTTCAACTCATCAATTGTAACTCCCTTGAGGCTTCCTATGCGCTCTCTTTATAGTGGAAAAGAGGAGATTACGGTTCCCATACAAGAAGGGATAGAATCCTCCTTCAAAGGGATTAGTTCCTTACATCAATGGGTTAGCTCCTTATTGGATGGGATGCATGAACATGAAAGGAGTGGACTTTCCACCGCATGAATGTTTTCTAGAAGCTTTCAAAAATGACTTAAACCGAGCTTCTAGATTTTAATTGCGCCTTTTATAACCTTTTATAGGGGTCCACTTTTTTAATACAGTAAGTGCACTTGGCTATGCATGATTTATAGCCAAAAGGTGTAGGACCTGCAGCAAAACTAGGAGAAAGTGCGTACTGGTAGTTTTAAGGATTTTATGAGCTTTTCTCTTAGTTTCAAGGCTTGATTTTGGGAACTTTGATATTGTAGGCTTCCAAGGGAGTACTAAAATGTCATGGTGACAAATTTCGTATGTAACAAATTTCCCCCAAAGTGCGAAAATCGAGAATTTTCGAAGAGTGATGTGATTTATCATTTCAAGGATCAGCTCTGTGGACACCCCACTTTAAAACCTATAAAAACATTCAATGCAACACATCAATAGTGTAGACGACAAAGATGGGCGCGAACCATGTATGTAATGAATCGTCCATCGCATAATGAATAATAAAAACTCCTCACACTCGGGATGGTGGAAACTAGATCAAGGGTCATGATTTGGGTTTTTCGAACTAGTACGATTCTATCCATGAGATTAAATGTGTTGAAGTCGAACATGGTAGAAATGACTTGATTACTATTCAATGATGTGAACTTTTAAAAAGTGTGAGAGAAAACCACCAATAATGAAAATGGCTCTCAAAGTACTCTGACAATCCATGAAATGTGAATAAGTGATCCGAAGTCGCATATTTCATGGAATCGTTCGATCGAGAGGTCAATGATGCAACTCTGTCATCGAAGTCGAGAAACCCCGCCATCGATTCCAAGGCACCCACTGATTCTAGATCAAATTCCTAGATGATGAGTTGTCATCGATAGAAAGTGATATGTCATAAGCAAGCTCACGACACGTAAACCATAGATCAAGTTTTTGAAGAAATTTTTACAAGGACCTGACTTAGGGATGGTCAACGTGAATGGATACAAATGTTTGCGATAATGGTTTATTTTACTAACCTCTTGAACACATAACGACACTAAGATGGTTTGGTGATAGTTTCCTAAAGCTAATACCCGTAAACTAGTCTGAAGAATTTCAATGTGGTTTGGTTAACTCGACAGGGCAAAGGATTTCCCAACCCTGTAGAAATGCGACAAAAAATGTCGTGTTCAAGAGTGGTGTAATGCTTTTAGCAAATCAAAGTGTAACAAACGAATCTATTTTTCTCTCTTTTCTCCTACCATTTCTAGCAAGTACCTCTTTTTTATTTTTTACAAGCTTGCGAGGAGGATAACGTTTTCTTTTTATAAGCTCATCCTTCAGATGAGTCCAACTTAGTTTAAAATTGAACCCTAAGAAGGAGTGGTATGTTCCTGTTTGTAATCGATAGGTCATTTACCTGTTAAATTTTGAACGAGTCCAAGATAGGAGAAACTTGGTGTTTTTCATTTTTAGTGAGTAAGAAGAAAAAACTTAAGAAAACTCCATGGGTGTTATTTTTCGTAAATTTAGTCTCTCGAGCCCTAAAAAAGGATAAAATAATGCAAGAGAGAACTCTATTGACCATGATTAGTCAACGTATACCTTTTTTTCGTAACTAGTCCATTTCAGTGCGGAAAAGGGGTAAACTTATACTAAAGGGACGACCGTTCATTTACTTTAACGAGTGCGAATAGTCAAGTAATCGGCAATATTTTCATTTTTAGGGAGTCCGAAAGGGCTTAAAAGAGGACTCCATGGTTTCGCTTTTTTCTTTAAGTTTTAACGCAGTTCTGAAAAGGTGATAAAAATGTAATCATAGCTTTCACTTTTTCGTAATTTTTAACGAGTTCGAAAAAAGGGACTAAAATATACTCCTATGGCCGACTTTCAATTTAATTAACGAGTAGGAAAAAGATGGAAATAATTGGGCATTTTCATGTGTTTTTATGAGAATGAAAGATAGAAAAATAATCTCGGGATTTTTCAAGAGTTTAACGCAGTCTTGAAAATAATAACCAAAATGGATTCTAAGATAGGTTTCATTTTTATACAATCTTGAAACATAGGAAAAATTATGCTTGAAAAAAGGGTTTGTTTCATTTTTGCGTAAGCTTGAAATGTAGGAAAAACTATGCTTAAAAGTGGCGTGTTTCATTTTTACACAAGCTTGGTGCGTTTCATTTTTACACAAGCTTGAAACATGAGAAAATTGTGCTTGAGATAAGGTTTTTAAAGCCCCCCAAGCATAATCTACGCAGAGCACATGCCCCCCCTAGCTTCATTTCATTCAACTAAATAGACTACCCGTAATTAATAGATGGATGGAATCAAGGTTAATTTATGAGATCATATGAAATACTCGACCTAAAATTGTAAGAAAATTACACAAGAACCGAAATAACAACCCAAATATACGACTTAACATTTACGAGATCTATTCAAAGACTCACTCAATTAGGGGAGACTTTGTTTCATTTTTTTAACGAGCTTGACACAAGAAAGGAACTATGATCATGGAAACGTGTTTCCTTTTTTAACAAGGTTGATACAAAGTAACGGGAACTATCCTCATCTACATGTTTCATTTTTTTAACGAGGTTGACACAGAAAAAAGAACTATCCTCATATCTACTCTCTACAATCTACCCATCGATTCATTTTTTAATGAGGGTTGACACAGTGAAAGGAACTGTCCCTCATACCCGATTCATTTTTTAACGAGGTTGACACGATAAAGGAACTATCCTCTCCATGACCTTTTCCTCGGCTTCCGAAACCTGGAAGAAATGAAGGTCGATGGACACTATCTTGACTCATGGCTTCCAAGAGGTCTTCATCGGAAGGAAGAATAGTTCTCCGGAAGGGAACACATGTCAAGGACTCAAAGGGATAAGAACATCATGTTTAAATAATCCCATAGAGTTTTCCATGTCAATTACCGGATCTAATTCAAAGGAATATGAGCAAACAGAGAGAGGCTCGCGGTACATCTAGACTAAAAACATGGGACTAGTTGCCACATAATTGACCCGAGGGCGGGGGTAGATACCACTTTCGTGATGAGGAACATTCAGAGATGTCGGATTATTGGTAGTCGAATCAAGACTAGGGAACGAAAAGTTATTGCCCACAGTCATAATATTTCCATTGTGAGGGAAAGACATCACAGCGAAAGCAGAGTGTCTGACATGATGCACTTTTCATTGCATAGACATAGTCTCGCCTAAGGAGTAAATTGAAAATCCAAGTGCCTCGAACTACCATAATATCAATACGTACATTTTTACTCTTCCAAAGTAATAGAAAACTTAGGAAGGATCCCTAAAGGTTCACTAATAGTTCTATTAAAGGCTTTCATATTTTGTGTACACATGTGCACAAGATGATTAATACCCCCAAGATTTCTAAGCAAGTCAAGGATAAAATACTAATAAAAGCACCTTCATCTACATGTGTGAGACGTATAGTCAGTACCACCATCCTTCACAATGATTTGGAAAGGGATGGAGGAAGGAAGACGAGGTTTTTTCTGCCTATTCCAATCAAAGGAAAAGACCCTCTATACTTGGAGGGGTTCTCGTAGGAACAGTGAAATGTCCCCCTGCGTAGAAGAATCGATGTAACAAGAAGAACTCTGAGCAAAGATGAAGTTCAATCTCTGCATGGGAGAGTGGGATCGACCGAATGTGAAATCGAATCAACCACTTGATCAACTAATGGATCATCAACTCTGAGTGATATGAGTTTCACTCTTCAATGGAAGAGTGGATTGATCGTACTTGCAATTGGATCAATCACTACTGCCGCTGATGGTAGGTTGGGAGAAATTTGAAGGTAACCAGCTTGGAAGTTCTTTGTCTGATGGGAACAAGTAAGGGTTTTCCAACAATTTTGAGGCTTCATCCATGTGAGGGAAAATGTGAGTTTGATGACTCCCTTTGCATATCCTACAAGGAAACCTAATCTTTACCCTTTTCCCGGGTACTCGACTATCACTGCTAGATGAATCAATGAAAAAGTTGATGAAAATGTTTTGACCATACTTCCAAGACCTTGGCTCATGACTGGGACAATTAATAAGGAAGTGGTCACCCTTACATAGCCCAAAAGGGTATTTGGGTTTTTGGCCATGCATGTTGAGGTTTCTCAACAATACTAACATTTACGTAGCTCATGGTTGGTTGGTTGACTTCTTTCTTATCTTGCTCCTTATTCTTCTTATTCTTCCTTTTCTTCTTCTTCTTTCTTAGTCACCTGGTTACTAGAGTCAAGGCTTTTACCAAGTGAAGAGGAAGAAAGGGAGGAAGACATATTGAGTGAAGAAGGTAAAGGGGTCAACAGAAGGTTGGTGATGTTGAGATGGTGAACTCTCGCTGAGGGTGAAGCATCCGGTTGAGGTGGGAACAATTGGAGTATTCAGGCCAATGAGTTGAAAATAACCATACCTGGTAAACCTATTGTAAATCCAGGGTAATGACAATGTAGCCATATAAGGAGGACCAACATTTCCAAAGCAAGGAAAAAGTACTAGGATTCTCACTAAGAGGGATTCCTTAGTTGGTAAATCTGAACAGATTGCCATTATATTCAACTTCGATGAATTTTATTAACAATTTTACACTAAAATTAACAATTCACACCTAACAATTAAAATTCATAACCACACCTGCGGTCTCAAAAAAGTAAAAAAAACAAACAAATGAACACGTGTTATCAAATCTAGAAGTCAAACAACACACAAATGAGATTCTGCGCACTAAAAACACTAGTTGGTGATGAAATCCAACATTGTAGAATGAAATGCAAAAATGGTGGTTGGAACAGTTTACCCCGACAGCCTACTTAATGAAACATGACTGCAAGTTCCTCCATCATACCATCTCGAGTGAAGATAACCCTCCGGGAGAGTCCAAGTGAGTCCAGCCGATGTCCGTCTCGGCACAAATGTGATCTTCCCTCCACCATCACCTTGGGAAAGAATCCTATAGATTATGGCCACTATAGTTACCAACATAAAAAAATATACCCGGGGAATAGTCTACAATCCCACACACACAAGGGGCGTAGTAACAAAGCTCAATCCCCTTGAAGGCTCCTTGACATAATCCAAGGTATACCGACAAGTGACCCCAGGCTCCTCGACGTTGTTATATCCGAGGTTTACCATTGTTAATACGTGTATATCTTCTATCGTTCTCAATGAGGAAGGATTGCTGCTCCTCACTCGGTTTGAATATGATCTCATGCTTCGACTCCTTTAGGAGGAGCTTCCCAGTAGCATACATGCTACTGTTGGAATTTTCCTATCACAAGATCACCTACTTTTTTGTTTTACCTGTCTTGGAGATTTTAAATCTAAAAACCTATTCTAAGACACTAGCCTAAGTTGTGTTGGTGGAAAGAGCCCTAAAAATGTAAAAAATTACTAGATTAATTTTAATTCGTTGTAGTTATTTAGGTCATATTACTCAAAGGGTAAATGGATACGAAACCAATGGTGTTATGACCCTAACCCCAAAACTCAAATGCAATTGAATATGATAATGTAATCTTTTCAATTCAATGAATCCTAACTAAAGTAAGGAGAGAGTTTCCATTCACTTCCAACAATGCAAAAAATTGATAAAGAAGAGAAAATATAACAAATTCTCTAATGCACTAATTTTAATCAAGAAAAACTAATGCTAATCAATTCTATATTTTTTATTTTTATGTTTTAAAACAAGCATAAAAACATGTAAATTCAAATCAAAGAAAATGAACTAAATATACGATTGATTTTTCCATAATGTAAACTATGCAGTTGTAATCTATGCACAATTCACATGAAAACTATGCAAATGTAATCTATGCACATTTTTCATTCATATTCTGAAAATGAGAATTCTAATTATGAAAATGTGATCTATGCAAGAGAATTCTCAAACACAAGATGATTCTAATGTAATACAAGAACCAATCAAGTGTAAGTAAAGAAAATTGGGTGAGAATTCCAAAGATCAAAAAATAAAAACACTCAAAGACACTAACACTCATCACACAATTTAGTGCCCCTTGCCGAATGAGGGGGAAATTTTTTTTGAAAAAAATAAAAAGAAAAAAGATGTAAAATTGTGAAAATCATCGAGACAAACCTCTAATTAATGACCAAAGGAAATCAAATTAATAATTTCTCAAAAAGGGAGACTCAAAACACCGAATTAACTTAATGGAGATTGATGAGATGAAAAAATTTATCGAAAGAAATCCCTAAAAAGGCTTTTTGACAGAAAATATAGATCCGGGTAGATGCTAAGAATCCTAAATTAAATCTAGACTAAGCTTCGAAAAAAGAAATTTTAAGTTTTTCATAAAATTTTTCCTAGGGTCCTAGCAGCTCCGTAGTAGGTGTGGTACCACATTGGTTACTCAAGAAAATTAGCGAGATGACCACACTAGTGCATGAATGAGAAAAGTGCAAAGACTGTAAAACTTCAAGAAAACAAAAGTTTTTGCAAAACTTTTTCAAAGTACAGAAAAATTAAACTAAGCCACCCAAACCCAAGATACATGAATCAAGAACTGAAAAATCATTTTCTCAAGTCTAAAACAAAAGGAAAACCAAAAATCCAATCATTTCTCAGTGGAGTCGCCCAATTTTTGGATGTAAAAGTCGCTTTCTTGCGAGACAAGACAAACCTCCCAGTGTCCTATGGACGATACTAGCAAAAATGGACAAATAAAACTATCTTTCTCTAGATATATCGTGATTCATAATTAAATGCTATAAAGTCTTAACGATCTTACCTTTGATCCAACGCTTGTTTGTAGTAGTAGTCCTTCAATCACCCGAAAGAGTTGCCTTTGAATATTTGCAATCACAAACAAACAAACATCAAATAGCACCGTGCACAGTATATTCATAAATCATATCTATTATGGTGATCAAGGAATCCATAAAAATAAACCAATCAATTGACAACTTATTGAGAAAATAGATTTATTTGTATTAACTTAAATAAGGAAGAGCCTTACAACCGTGTCCACCTCGATGTCATACAAGTGCCTTCCCGGGGTCCCGGAACAGTGTTTCCTTTACTCTTACAAGCCTTACACTCTTCCAACCGAGATCATACAGGTATGTAATCTTTCCCACATGAAATCTCAGCTAAAAAGGGTCTAAGTTTCAACAGCACTTCGCCTCCAATGATACTAAAACTTCAACTCATCAATTGTAACCCCTTGAGGCTACCCTATGCCTCTTTTTATAGTGGAAAAGAGGAGGTTATAGCTCCATAAAAGAAGGGATAGAATCCTCCTTCAAAGCGATTAGTTCCTTACATCAAGGGGCTAGCTCCTTATTGGATGGGATGCATGAACATGAAAGGAGCAGATTTCTCCACCGTGAGGAATGTTTCTGAAGCTTTTCAAAATGAATTAAAGCCGAGCTTCTGAGATTTTAATTGTTCCTTTTCTAACCTTTTAAAGGGGTCCACACTTTTAATAAGGTAGTGTGCTTGGCTAAGCATGATTTATAGCCAAAAGGTGCGGGACCGTACAGCAAAACTAGGGAGAAAAGTGCTAGCACGCAGTTTTAGGGCTTTTATGAGCTTTTCCCTTAGTTTCAAGGCTTGATTTTGGGAACTTTGATATTGTAGGCTTCCAAGGGAGTACTGAAATGTCATGGTTACAAATTTCATTGTAACACATCCTAGTTCACCCACCAAGCCCATGTGCGGGTGGGGTTGCTCACCCGGAGGTGTACTTTTTATACCATTCATGGAGGTCGTCCTTTTTCTTCTCTATGGTATTGAATCATATCGATGGTGGGACGAAGTTGCAAGGCATAAGCACAGTGCCACTCATAATGATTGCCTTGACATATAATGCAAAATATCCTTGATATGGGGGTTCTGTCGTGCTCAGTTTGAGGTTTGGTGGGGAACCATCGTCGTAACGCTGCTTAATCAGGACAAGTGGCGACTGCATGATTGGGCATTTTACATAACGTGCATGTTGGTCTTCTCTGTAGAGAGTGGTTGGGGGTAACTAAGGGTTCCCTGATTGGTCGCTTTTTAGCTGACAAGAATAGGATGGATCTGCTCATCACATCTTCCTGGGTTGTGGAGCTATTCATGGACTCCGCATCCATGTCATCTTCTTGGGAGAGGTGGACTATGGCTAAAAGTAAACTAGCGAGGGATAGCCAGAATCGAGCGATATAGTGACAATTCTCCAGAAGGTGATTGTCGGCACATAATGGACATGCGAATTGTGTTGCCTACAATCCAACGTAGTAAACCCGTTCTATAGGATACCATCTGTGGATTAGTTCGAGGGCTACAAATTCTTTGAGTAAGTTAACACATTCATTGTATAGTGTGAAACGTATAACATGAGGGGGCATGACTGGGGGTCTCCCTTGTGCCCTTCGTTCTTCCTGTAGGTACAAGATGGTACGAGGCTCATTTATGGATCCCTGGGTGGAGGGATCTTCTTGATAGGATCACTCGATGGTGTGTAAGGCATCCCTATATCACGGGATCTCTAGGCCATGGTGGGTATAATGCCGACAGTTACTTGCAGATCACATGCGTGATTGGTACACAATGATTTTCCTTTAACTTTGTGGTAAGTTGATTTTACGGAACGCGGCATCTGCGATGTCTATCTCGAAGCCAAGGAGTGGTTTTAATTCATCCATGATCCTGGACATATATGGGTAGGGTGACCTATTACGTCACATATGGCGCAGACTAGTGATTCTCGTTTTATGGCACACAGTCACCATATTCTTCTCTTTTCTCGCTTTTCATAGCCGTGATCACCGCTTTTGCAATAGAATTTCTTTCAGGGTAGGTTTCTACCATTTCTTGGATGGGTGGGGCCTCCTTGGGACCGAGGGATTCAATTTGGTGGCAGATGACATGGGTGGCTCCTATTCCCTCGTAGGGGGAAATGAGGTACCAAACCGGTATTTCCAATGATATGTTTGGTAATACAAGTGTTGCCAACACCTAACGGGAGACGAAACTAGCTCTGGGGGTAGATGAAAGGGGGTTTGGTAGGGGCGGTGTAGGCTAGAAAAGGTTGTCATGGTCGATGACTCATGCCATTACTACTTGTGTTTGTGTCTCGACTAGCTTCTGCGGCATGATGTGAACATCATGCACACCGAAGCCCCCCGTGACATCGAGCCAGGACTCGGGATTATGGGAGGATCTCTCAAGAATGACCCTAGAACGAACGATGGTTTGAATCGCCGGGCCATATTCTGGGTACGTGAGAGAGCATCCGAGGATGTATCTACATAAGGTAGAATTACATGAGATTTTTTCTCGGGTCATTTCTCGCTCTCGTCATCAATTGGTCTACGCGTAAGATGTGGTCCCTCGTGGGAGAACATCATGATGCAAAAGATGGAGGAGGTTATGGCTGACATGGCATACATATAACACCACCCAAGGAGTATAATGTAGTCCAAGTGAGCATCCAAGACATCAATTTCTATGTGGACCATCTTTCAGCTAGTAAAGAGACGTTTTGGTAGAGTCCGATGTGGGGGGTTGATGGATGACCGTCGTATGCTCTAAGCGTGATGACTCAGAGGGTTTTAGCACAGAGATCCTAACTTATGCCAAACATTTTTTGGGACATGATGCACGTGGATGCACCCTCATCTATGACAAATCGGTGAATTGTGATATTCTCGGATAGACAATGGTATCCGGAAGGTGACCATGGAAGGAAGTGTGGGGATGGCTTTATCCAAGTAAAAAGCCACTGTAGGGCGTGTATCACAGTGGTTGATTGTTCCCAATGCGAAAAAGTAGGGCTTTCTCGTTGTTTTGGGAATGAGCTGCAATACTCCCAAAGCTAACATAGCGGCGTGAGATTGTACTAAATCGTCCCACGATACTATAATTATGGACCGCTTTGGAGTAGCTTTCCTACTGCCTATTGGGTCCCTTCGCCATTTTTGGCATTGGTTCTATAGGCATCTTTCAAAATGGTCAAAGGTGCATTCATTTCACTGGTACTTTCTCTTAACGTATTGGTGTACTGTGTGTCTTAATTGCAATTCCTTGTTTGGAAAAACATATCTTCGCCACCATGTAGATTTCCATGGCACGCTTTTTCTCGAGTCATCTGTATTTTGCTGCATTTGAGTACTTATCGTCCCTTTGATGGAGAAAGGTTCTTGCATCATATTTGGTTGTTGGGAAGATCCTCCTTGTCCCTGCCACTCGCAGCTTCTTCGAGCCGTGGAGACTCAAGACGCTGGTGAGTATAGTGGACTCACTCACATATCGGTCAAGAATCGTTTGTTCGGAGAGGTGGCCTTTTTCTATCACTGCTGGGCATTGCTCGGCTCCCTAGCTCGATCTTCGTTGGAGTTGCCTTCACTCGGGATCGCAGAGGGTGTTTCTGGTTGTTTCCCCCATATCTAGGATTCCCTTTGATTGTTTCCTTGATTTTTTATTCACCACATTAGAGGGTAGTTCTCCTTGTTATATTGGTGTGGTTAGTTTTAGACAATCAGCTGAAATTTCACTCGTGCATTGGTACTCATGAAAGTGAGTCTTGTGTTGGGGACGCATGATAACGTGTCCTTAATTTGCACTCTAGTTGTTGGAGGGATCTTCTTCCGTCGTGTGTTTCTCTCGCGTACCGGGGTCCCCCGAGGAAAGGGAAAAGGTCCTCCATGGTGATATGCTTGCGCCTCTATTGGTTCAAATTTTGGCTGAGGCATATGATGACTTTGAAAAGTGAGTTGAGGTATGTTCTGTGTATAACCGTACATGTAACCCTGAGTTTTAACTACTATTTCCCTATGTAACCTTGGGGTCAATGACCCAATTAGTCCATCTACGTAGTTCGACATGCCCTCGGAAATTCTTGAGTAATTTTGGGAGTGTAGGGCATTAGCGATGATGTTGTAGATGTATCATGACTACGTATAAACTCGCCTCAAGATCGCTAGTGCTTTACTAATGCATCGCTCCTCTGATATGGGCTTTTGCTGCACCATATCCTTTGAAATATTTTCCGTAAGGGTTTTCAAAGAACAAATCTAAAAGAACCCAGTCATCTAGTTTTTCTTTACATAAACTACGATGCCGCCTTCATTCATGGAGATGGTCCGAGATATGGATGGTGGGGTTTTGTCTTAAATGTGTCAGTAATTCCATTTTGGAATCATGGTGAATGGGTAATTGAATATATGTTAGGAATGCAGTGGCAAGGGCGCCAAAGGTTCCATGTGAAGCTGAGGGTTGCTCCATGTACCACTTCACGGCTACTCCTGTCAGAGTGCGTTGAAATAGTCTCAATTGAATAGTGTCGTCAATGATATTATTTGATGAGCACCATAGGTGGAAATTCATGACATGATTACATCAGCCTTCTGGTTGATTTCCTTTGAACTTTGGAATATTCGAAGGTAGCTTCATGGGCATGGGAGGCCACGTAGGATTGTGTGCGATGGGGTCATTCGCCAGCTTGGTTAAATCAGGAAGATTCAATGAAGCTAAGAAAGGTGACTGGGTGGTTGACGCCATTTCAAAGTGTGAAAACACAAAGTTCTGGTTAGGAAGAGGGTTGGTCTGCGATGTACCCTACTATGTATTCGGTTGGCTTCCCGAATGGGATGCACTCCTCTGCCCCCTAGGGTTTGTGGGAGGAGTGGTGTTTGGTGTGGTGTTGGGAGACTGACTAGGGTTCCCAACTAAGGATGTCCCAATAAAGGACAAACTGATAATGGTGGTAGTGTTCCGTCTTTGACGCCTAAATGGCGAAAGACCTGGAACCCCTCTCGGTAAGGGGGGGGGGGGTCCAAAAGATGCCTAGATCGACGAGGTCCCGTTGGTTCCATTATGGTGTCGACTAGGTTTGGTTTTGGAAAATAATTGAGAAGATAAATTCTATGATCAAAGAAAAATTCTGGTCACATACATAAAACAAAGCGAAAATAAAATAAATTTTCCCTTTAAATTAATCTATGTGATCAAGCAATAAAAAAAGTGGTTTTTGTTTGTTTGCGTATAATCCTCAAAATCCTATAAGACCATTTCATCCTCACACATTCAAATGTAACTGGGCATTTAAAATATATCTTGCAAGTACTGGCACAACGTCCCATAAGAGCTGGCGATGCCCCCAGTCAGCCGAAGAAAATCCACCAAGGTAAGGGTAGAGAGTCTGGCACTTGCCTGCACTGTCACCTATAGAGAAAGGATGCCCTATTTTTGGTCACTAAGTACCACCATCCCACGTGAGCATTCAAGTCTTGGGCTTCTTGGTAAGTTAGCTAACAATACCGAGTATCATCCAAGTCAGGTAGCCCTGACTGATACCTACCCACACTGCACCTAAGCCTATCCCCCTCTGAAACAGGTCTCTGTCGCACTCGAGTTTTCTTTTCCATGGGCTGATAGGTGGATTTGAAGCTCCCTAAACAGTCAAATTTTATGTTTCAATATGAAGAATGATCAAGGTTCCTTATTGGATGCCTCCCCCTTGATCCTAACTTAAGCTATAAAATTCTTTTGTGGCCCTTGTGGGGAGAATTTAGTGAGTTTGGTTAAGTTATTTTTAGGCTTCTTTGCTTCACTTAGTGAGTGAATGTGTGTGAGCACAAAGTGAACAAGCACATAGTTTGAACTTGTGGATATTCGATGATCCTTTTCAAAATCCCCTATTTAAACTGTGTTGTATTGTTCCTTGCTCAAAAGAAAAGTATGTGCGGATATGGGCCGCTTTCTATTTTCCTGGTTAATCTGTGTGATCAACTATAGGGAGATGTCGAGTTGTGAATAGGGAGCATTCATATGCTTACCTAGGATCACCGAAGGGTGCAAAGGTAGTAGAGATTACTTGCTCTTCTATAAACAATTCAATCCTAGTCCCAAAAATCCTAGTGCAAAAATTGAACTAAACTAATAACATTTACACTAGAAAAAAGAAACGAGCTATGCATGTGTGGTCTTGGCCCACTTACTTTGGCTAGTTATCTAGGTGCGTTGGTACCAAAATTTGCAAAACACAAATTTTTTTCGGAATGCAAGTTATTTTACCCCCGTACTTAAACTATGTGTGAACTTTGCAAAAATCAACTTGAAATAAAACTAACACTAGGCCTACAGAAAGAAGCTAAGAGTGAGCTTTAGTAAGATATGGGGTGCCACAACTAGTGCTGGCAGGTGTATTAGGGCCTGCCAAGCACTTTACAACAGGAAGAGATAGAAATAAGGGAGAATTTTCTCTTTCTGTCTTTTGCATGCAAAATACTAAAACATGCGTGATTTCTGTGCGTGGATCAGCTCTGAACGCGCACCCTGGGAGCGTCTGTGGGAAAGAAAAGCACATAAATTCCTACAAAAGTAATTTTTGGAGTTGTTCTTCTTTATTCTGTCACTTGGGATGAACTAGGGACTGCAAGAGAAATCAAGGGAAATTCAGCTCTACTCCACAACAAAGACAGAGGTTTTTGCAAAAAAATGCACAACCACATAAACTTTGTAATAAACGTTAGTGGAGTCGCTAATCCTGTTGAAGTGTGTTTGGTGCATGTATGTATGAAATCACACCAACTTAAGGGGTGTGATCTACCCACTTAAGTTATTGGTAACATGCAGAAAAAGAAGTGGAGTCAAGCAAGTTAGTGGAACAAGCTAGAATCATAAGCATACTAGATAGAGAAATAGCATGCATATATAAACTAAAACTAAAATAAAACTAAAAAAAATAAACACGAGATCTGAAAAGAGTCAAATGACAACAATAATTCAAATGGTGGTTCTTGGCCCCTCTTATTGAGCGTCGATAGGAAAATAAGAGTGAAACTTTACCCTCTTACCAAAGGGCCCCTAGAACATGGGTTCTAAGTCCCGATGCAAGGATGTTTTTACCCCAAGCTTGCCACAGTGCAAAGTCTCTCTCTCTCTCTACTGTGGTGGACTGAACTTGTTGGATGGCCAACAATTGAGTCCCCTCTATCTTCAGCTCCGGATCACACCCTACTGGAATTGTTTGGGAAATTCTGGCCAGCATAACAATGTGTTTAGAAATTCATCATCTTATGGTGGCCTTATATAGGAGAATTAAAATCCTTCTTCCCTCTCTTGTTACATTGTGGATGGTGACCCAAGAGAGGGGTATGATTCCTTTGTGTGCTCCAAATATTCCATTGTGTGCTCACTTGATGTCTAAGGAGGCATTGGTGGTTGTCCTTAGGCGGCTTCAAGTGAGGAATCACTTGTCCTATGCTTTGGGTGGTCCCGAAAAGTGACATTTCGCCACTCCCAGGATTGCGTGCATTTCAGGTCATAAGGCGCGTAAAGGTGCTCTTCGCAAAGGATAATGCACGCAAAATCATTTATGACTTGCTCAAATTTAATTTTTCCTCAGACCTTAGAAATTTTTAAATACTTTCCAGACTTTGTAATGTCTTCCATCCTTGTAAATCCTTCTGCTTGACATTAAATAATGTAGTCTTCTGCTTGTACGATTTTCCAGTGTTAACATTTGTAATGTTCATTGTGTATTGATTATATTTCTCAAATTTATATAAGGGAGGAATTTATGGTAACTTACCTCAAAATTTCCAAGAAACATGATTTTGACAAGCCAAAATTTGCTTTCAAGTTGTATAGTAACATCGTTGTCCCCAACTGGGTAGACTTTTACTAACCGCAAGGTCCAAAGAGATGGGTGGTGGAAGAAAATTTAAGGCTTTCGAAAAATGTGTCAGCAATATGAGAATCATCCCCTAGTTGATCATCGTTTTGGAATGCATCTAACAACATTGTATCCATGGTAGTCGTATCCCTTAATTAATCATCCATACCAACCTCTATTTGATTGCCTCCATTGCCAGCTTCTAAAGAACTACTATTGTTGTATTCATTCCTAATTGGTGAATCTGGACGTAGCGGGAATTGAATCGGTGGTTGATTCAACCATTCTTTGTAGTTCCTCTCCAATTTTCTCTTAATTCATTCTTCTCTGATTTGAAATTGTCGCGGGGTGCAATGGAAGATGGTAGGTAGGTCGCTTCATCATCACTGTGAACTTAATAATTTAAAAAAAAATATTTGAACATGATTAGTACAACATATGATATCAATTAGTAATTATGTTGACAATATTGCATGATTAATTGGTTTGACATTGAAATAATTACATTAATCAATATACCAAATAATTATAATTATTACCATCAATTGTCCGAGGATTGTGGCTAGAAGATGCAATATTGTTACAATTGGCAGGGTGAAGCAGCTGTCCATTTTCATCTACCAAATGCGTCTTGCGGTATGCTGCTCCTGATAAGAGCTTCCGACGTTTTGGATTTGTTTTAATATTTTGTGCCTCTAAACTTGATTCTGAATATGCATGAACCTGCAAATTTGTATACATTATAAACTTAATTAAGTTGTGCATGATTGACATGGATAAAAAAAACATAAAATCAATTAGATAATGAAAATATAAATAAAATTTGAAGTAAATATTACGTCTTGAGATGGATAGGGAGAACTTCGCGATGGACTTTGAGAAATATTATGGAACGAGCTGGATTTTGAAGAATTTTCCATTTGATATAATTATGATATTTTCTCCCTGCATTTGAGAAAAATCAACAATAAATTATGGTGTACACACCTAAAAGTAATTTCGGTGCCTTACAAATGGACTTCTTGTTATCGATGCTAATGTATAGATAACCACACCGGTGCATTTAGTTACCGCGCACCGGTGTCGTGTTATCAATGGACGCACCGATGCAGTGATATTAAATGACACACCGGTGACGAATAACTGCAAATAAAAAAAGCGCAACTTTATTTTTTTTTAAGTGAAAAAAAGCGTTAAATTGAAAAATGTGCGACAAAATATTTTCGAAAATCTAATTTCATAAAACAATTCTTTAAATACTAAACAATTTTCATTATTTCACTATTTTTGCAAAAAAAATCAGCCAGAGATTTGCAGGAGACATACCTGGAGCAAGAGAGCACGAGAGCACTGTGGAGCAGCGAAATACGTTCGAACAGAAGTAGTACGAATAACTTCATAATTCCAAACCTCCGGGTATTCAAAACCCTATAAAGATAGAATTTCAAACGATTCGTGATTAAATTTCTTATTTTATTTTTAACTTTTTCTCGCAGTTTTTTTACGTAGTAAGAAACAAAATTCTAATTGTTTTCAATTTCGAAGTAAAAAAAAATCCATTTTTACGCTAAATAACCCCATTTCCCTTTTGTTCCTCGCCTTTCTTCTCCCTCTTTCTGTGATTTTAGAATTAAGGCTTTTCATTTTAGATTTATAGGGTTTATATTGCTATATATAGGCCTAAGACATACAACCCATGTGATGAATTGCATAGTCGGATCCCAATCACCGTGTTCGAATGAGAAAAGGCAAACATGTCTAGACAAAATACTTTGGAAATCTTGACATTATATTTTTTGTTGACCTCTATCAAGCACAACATATACAATATTCCCTAATATTTGAATAACCTATTCTTAACAAACAACCAGTGGCATATTCCATATTGGAAAGAAAACATAAAATTCTATGAATTGCATGTTACAATGTGTCAAATAGACAATAATTTCATCTCAATATTGAATAGAATGCGAATAAACAATCAAACATAAGATGATATAATATATTTGAACAAAACGTGTGTTAATACTGCACCTATTGACCCTTCTTTCCCCTATCTCTTTTATAAAAATAAATACGGTGCCTTGCACAACAAGAAAATAGAAATTTTTCACGGTGATGAAATTTCCATCAAGGAAATCGACCAAGAAGAAGAAAACCACGACGATTTTCCTTCACATTTACATAAAACAACATTTCCTTCATAAATAGTCATGAAATTAAATATGCTAGTTGAAATCTATGTTGGCAATTATGATTCCCAATATGGCTTTGTAAATGGAGTAGATGGAACCATTAAAGCATATACAAAGAAAAATTATATTGATGTCATATGGATCAAGTTTCCTGATACAAACATAGGACATCGCTAAGCAATAAAATTTGCTAGCTCATATAGTGAAGGAATTTTTGAAGATTGGATCCCCATATTGCGAATAAAAAAACTAATAAGACCATCAACAAAAACAGGCTATATCAAAATACAAAAACAATTCCCTGTTCAATTGGCATGTACATGCACAATATATAGGTCACAAGGTCTCACACTAAACAACCTTACATTTTACCCTACTGGAATATAGACTCATGGATTAGTCTACACAACCTTATCTTGTGTTAAGAATATGTAATCCTTGTTCCTATTAAAACCTTTATAGAAACAAAACTTCAAATTTAAACAAAAAATAGAAATTGAAATGGACCATCTACGACAAAATAAAAAATGGGAACTGGATTAAAAGTATTAGTCTTTGCACACACATCCATGCACATCAGTTATATCTATAAACACTCTTAACCTAGAAACCTATATGAATAATGTATTCAATTTTTATGATCTAATGTATGTTGACATTTTGTGTTTACAAGAGACACATTTCAAACAAGATACACTGCAAAAAATTTTTTAAAACATTCACTTACGTATCTAACCATAGAAAATATGGATTTATCATATGCTTCAAACAAAACATAAAAACATTTGAACATATGAAGTTTGAAGAATACAATGTGCAAGCATTGATAGTGAACATCATTCTACATGGAATGCAGATCGGAATTGTCAATGTCTATGCAACACCCTATGCTACATTGCTGAATATACTAAGTACTATTGAAAAACATTGGACCCAATATATCTATTGGTTAACCAATTCTCATTATAGTATATTTCAATGTTAACATGCGTCAAAGAAGCAATAGAACAAAGACATTAAAAAACTATATGTATAGCCACAACCTTCATTTCCTTCTTTATACAAATTCATGTTTGTACACATCGCTCATTAATCATGAATGGCCTTACATAAAACATAGCTACAAGATCTACAAGTTGGATAAATATTGCTCAAACCATGAAAAAAATTATTTCATAATGGATCATATATATGAAAATGAACCATAAAACATTTTGAACGTTTTTTATATTTGCAACTAGGCCATTCGTTTTCCCTTTTTGTTTCCATTGAATCTTAACCATTTACTAATGGCATTTTGCAAGCATCCATTGCATCCATCTGCAAAAAAAGCTTCTAATGAAACTTTCTTTATGCTATAGAAGAAAAATGGATTAAAGTTGTAGCGAGAAAATACAGAAAAGGCAAGTATTTACAAATACCATATCTACATACTTTTTGTTCCTTATTTTTTTATATATACTAGTTACCATGTATCCATTGTTACTAATTTCATTTTTCCTGCCCTTTGTCGCTTGCATTACAATTTAAAAACTTGCAGCTCTGAACAAAAAATCAATGTAACATAAGAACAAGAAAAACAACTGCAAAAAGGAGTGAGGCAAGTCAATCTATGCACATTGCTTATGTGCATTTGCCACATCTTCCATATACACATCAACATTGTCTCATTGTAATTGACTCTAATTTGCACGATCTGTGCACAATGTGAATGCATTCCCAACCATTTTGATATCATGTGAAGATTCATTGAAAATTCACAAATCTCGGAAAATTTTTCATGGTGATCATGTCATGGTAGTCTACACCACATTTTTGGACAAAGAAACAAAAATTCATCAAATATTGTGTTGATTTGAATAATCCAAAAGGATTTATGACATTGAAAATGGTTGTTCCAGGTGACCTCATCCAAAAACACAATCAAAATATTTGTCCAAGAAAAGGAATTGTAGTCACATATTTCTAGATTTCACCAAAAACAAACTATGATCATGGTGATTGTGACCGCATTTTTTTGTTAGACAACATGAGCACTGTTAAAAAAATTAACACAGTTTGTGAAAAATACAAACTTCTTTCCAATGCAACAATAAAACAATTGGAAGAAAGCATAGAAACATTCCCAATTGCAACACTTGTAAGAACAAATCAAAAAGTTGGAACACAATATACACTGCAAATTAAATGAAATGGAACAAAGGTTGAAATGGAACAATGGAATGGAACAAAGGTTGAAAATGGAGATATGCCAACTATGATTTTCAAAAAAATAACAAAAAGAAGATATTTCAAGGAAAACACTTCGCACAATACAGGCCACATTCATTATGCATTTGAATACTGGGATACAACAAGATATTAAAAAAATAATTGACAAAAAGATCTAGGTAGGTACATACTTAGTAACCAACTTATGTTTCATATGATAGTTACTTGTTTTCCATTAAAAATTTGTTGAATATTCTTATCTAATAGGTGCGAGTATGTGTCATTGCAAATGCATGCTCAACATGATTTGAACATGTTTGTGCAGTATGCATTTTCCCAATGTTATCATCTGCAATGATAGAATATCTGTCAATATTTTGTGATAAGTGAAAATGAAAAACCATTTTCTCTTTCTTCATTTTATCAATTGCACTATAAAAACTCCTGATAACAACATCCTATGATGTTGTCTTAGAAACAAGCTAGTTATAAAGAAATTTTTGCCTAAATTAGCTAACATGTCTTACAAATATTATCTGCAGAAAAAAACAACAACAATTTATATGTTGCGGAATTTACAGATACATGGTATTTTCACTCTCAATGACAACAATGAGATTATGGATGTTGACAACAACAACAAAAAAAACAAAATAATCCATAGTTCCAACTATAAACTTTCTCTTCTCTCCTTGGGTATCATCCCCTTTCTCTCAACTTTACTTTTTAGTCATATAATAAAATTCTCCAATTTTCTATTTATGCAAATATGAATAAGAAATTTGCATTGTTTTTTTTTCCTCATGCAAGGATGTTAAAAGTGCAAAAACAATGTGCCAGATTATTATAGATCTTAAATTTCAATGTTGAAGGAACTATGAACATCACTATGCTCAACCAAAAAAAACATTCACACTATAAAACATTCATGTCAAGCAGAGGAACTCCCTTTTTACTCATAGTGACATATGTTGGGTGTGGAGCCTGATTATCTTGTTTATTTTGTATCACAACGTTGGACCCCTGTACCTTAATGGGGGCGGCAACGCCACCCGTAATTAAACACTACCTGGGGGGTCCATGGGGGGCGGCTACGACTTTATGGAGCCCCCCCCTGGTGGGGGGTTTCGGGGGCAGCACCTGTGAAGCTAAAAACAAATGTAAAATTGCCTTGTAAAAGTATAGTAATTTCTAACCAATCTGGGCCGTTCATTAGGCATATGATCTGACGATAGAAGTTATGTTTAGTTTATGGTTTTTTTCCCTACAAGGAAACCACTCGCTTGTATGAGGGTATTGTATTACAGCTGTGTATTTTATGTGTATTCTCGAAGCGAGAAACAGATAGGGAGACTGTGAGAGAGAACAGAGGATATTACAGCGCATCAGTTGTAGGTTGTGTCTATTCATTTTGCTGGATAATAGAAAGGAAGGACTGGCTGTTCGGGGTGGATGTAGCCCAAACTGGGTGAACCATGTATATCTGTGTCTCTCTGATTTTATGTGTTTTGTGTGCTTGTGTTTTCCGCATATTTTATGTGTTTCATTGCTCTGTAATATTTAATTTTCTAACAATATAAATTTTTTGAAACATTGTCCGTAATTTTTCGTGTGTCTTGTGATGCATCACTTTTGATTTTTGGCAATTAAATTGTTTTGTAGGCACTAAATTTTGTTTATTCGAAGTATTTTGAAAAAAATCTAATGCAAAATTTTGATATACTCTACTCTTTTTCTTTAAGCACTGAATTCTATTTAGTCAAAGTGTTGTAATTTGTTACATTATGCTATTAATCTGAATGAATTTTCTCATGTAATTTCAAGTCTCAAAACGGTAATCACAATAGAGACATATTAGTAAACAAATTTCCTAGCCATGTACCAAATATCAAAACAGGAATGCAAACAAATACATATCAATAAACAAGTCTCCTAGTTGTGTCTTGGATAACATAACATCATTGAATATTAAATACTAGGATGGGAATGGGAACATATACATAATAGGAAGCAGGTCTACGAGCCATGTTTCCAAGACTAAGTATGAAAGATTGACCTTCTTACTGTAATAAACAAACTAGATTGTATACATACCCTCAGCTGTGATGAAAAGCTCCTTCTGGTACCTGTATCGGAAGGGCTTCCTGAAACGCACCCTCAATGGAGACAATGCCCTTGATGTATCCATTTTGATCCTCATAGTCGAGACTACAAAAGTGGGCATGCCCCTTCCTATGGTGCATGTGGGATCTAAACACCGACCCTACTCCCTTCCTCTCTATTCTAATCACCCTCCCCATGGGCACACTATACTACTACAATTTCCTCTCCAACCCTCCCTCTCCTAACGTAGAAAAACCCTAACACAATAATTTTCTTGATTCTAGGTCTCTTCATGTGAAACATAGTAAATTATTTCTCTTTCGTATCGAGCATCACGGGCCCAGTGAGCATACCAACCCTTTCCACAATATGCATCAAAATTATTAACAAGGTTAAAACTATCCTAATTCCAGAGCACCTAACTTATACAATTACAAATTCCAATGCATGCAACCACATTCCTTTGAATTAGGGCTTTGTTGAAAGGCCAAAAAAAATCATAGATGCACTTTACGTTGTGAGCGCACAACTTTGAAATGAAATATGAATATTCTCATTGAAATGCTATACCTCCAGTCAAATCAAAGCAATATTTACTGAGACATTATAAACTCTTTCAAAATGCACTTCAAGGTGCAAAAAATAGCTAATTTATGGTATGTGGATATTAAAATAAGACTGACATTTGTATCTACATTAAACTTTATGTCAATAGCGAGAATATTTAAAAAAAATGATTTGTATCTCTATAATGATATAACTTTGATCATTTTCTCAATGGTATGCGAAGAATTGTAATTTTTTTTACATAAAAAAATGGTGTTTGGGGTTTGGCAATTATGTTTCATGCAATGACACTGTGGATTTAGCTCTTGCTACTCCCACATGGGAAGCATTTTTGATCTCACGCTAGCAAAAAGAAAAATAAGACATTTATGTCAATGTGCTTTATTATAAGTAAATTAAATTTTCCTATACATTTTTTGTCAAAATGTGCTTTACTAAGTTTCATAAATTGAAAATCTTGTTGGAAACCCAATTAGAACCCTTTGCAATTCAATGTTACCAAAGCTTATGCAACTCCTTCCATCAATTATAAAAATAACCAAAATAACCAGTGTAAATTTATTTTTCCTGTATCTCTCTTTCATTGTATGTTTGAACCTATTTTCTAAGTTACTTTCTATACTCTACAATATTTATTATATATGTATTTTTTATTTTTAAAATAGTTAAAATAAATTTGATAATTTAATAATGTTTATGTTTTCCATTTTTCAATATTGCTACCAAATTTATCATCAACTTTAAAAAGCAAATAGAATCATTATAATATAATATGGGAAAATAATGAACGGTTTACGTCAATTTATATTGCCACGAAAATGTTTTTTTTTTTTTCGAGGCCATATACAAAACTTTTCCGTCGATTTAAACGTTTTTAAAATTTCGGCCGAACTTTTGCAAGAAATTTGACCGAAATTTTGGGTCATTATACTTGATGGGTCGTCGGGGCAAAGGACAATTCAATCAAACTTTTTTTTAAAAGGTCGGTCGAACTAACACGTCTATAATTACACAAAGTCGATCTCTGAAGACATTTCTTCAAATTTGGACTAATTAAACTCCATGAAATTGTGTGAATTAACTTACGGAACCAAGACAATCATTTGCATAATTCAATCTACTTTCAGGAAATACAATTTTTATGGAATTTCATAAATATTTACTAATTTTAATTAATTTTGTAATAAAACAGGTGCAAAAAATTTCTGAAAGTCATTATGATTCAGTGAAATCAATATTTTGTATCTTCCAAAATACACTATAAAAAAATTGAAAAAATTATGGTGCATTACATTGGTCTGTCGTCTGTAATGGGTGGTTTTTAGATTTTTAGTTTATAACTTATATGTTGAGAAATTTTGTGCGTCATGAAACATATTCCAAATATGCAATTTTTTCATATTGGATCAGTTCAAAAAATTCTAGTAATTATGCTATGCATCAGTTGGTTTCGTAAATATAACGAAACCAAATTACACTCTGTCTAGATTGTTGTAATACATTTTGTTTCTAAAAAACACAAAGTTTTCAAATAATACACCAGCACGTATTAACATGACTTTTTATGAATCCTTTGATTGTTGAAAAACACACACTCAAAGAAACACTAAGTTGACATATCAAATGTGTATAAAAAAGTTCCAAAAAATAAGTAATAGAAAGATAATAAAATTTCTGACAACTTTTATTTTTATTGCAAAATGAAATTCTAAACAAAAAAATTGTTGTGGCTTGCAAAAAGTTGAAGAACAAAAAAATGAATTTTTTTTCTCAAAAAAGGGCAAAAAGTGTAACCCAACTTCACATAATTGCAAATTTCTAAAAATATATATTGCAAGATTATATCGCAATTATAAATTACTAATAATATACATTTGCAAAATTATATGAGAATAAAACAACATGATTTCAGTGCATATGTAATTTATATTAAAAAAACATATATTATGTCAAATGACAAAAATATACAGCTATAATCTATGAATTCATGCTTATGTGATCATAGTAATTTTTCAAATATATTTCGGTTTTCATCACATTGAACCACACTAGTTGTCTCGAAACACGTCAACAATGTTCTTTTGCATGTGATTATTACCGAAGAAATATTTATAAATATTTATGGACAGAAAATTGTCGATGTGTTTCAAACCAACCAGTGTGGTTGATCTTTAGGACGAGGTGAGAGATCAGATCATGTCATTAAGCTTATATAGATGTAGAGAAGGCCCCCATGATCCTTAAGAAGCATAAGATTTCTTCTACTTTCACACCCCTTAACGCCATTCACAACTCTCTCAGATCGGTTAAATATCTTGTGAATCCCAACGATGGAAAAGGTGTCTACATTGTCCCATGTTCCTATGGGACTCCATACATTGGCGAAATCGGTCAATCATTTAATCAAAGTATTTGTGAGCATGTTGCTAACCTTAGGCATGGGAGATCTTGCTCCTCATCCCTAGCTAAACATGTTGAAACACATGCATCAAAGAACTTAAGGTTATTGCTTGGATCGACCATTTTCATCACCGTAAATTAAGGGAGGCTTTAGAGATTGAAAAAGACCTCTCAATCTCAATAAAGATGTCAATCTCAATAAAGACGACACTTGGAATATTAGCAGATCTATACTCCTAGATCCTGTCACCCCTTTCATTTTTCTTTATTTCCCTATTTTATAATTTGTATTATTATTAATATGTTTTAGCCCTTTATTATATTAAATTGATTCAAGTAATTTAAAAATAATAATAATAAATTATTAATTAACCTTAATCAAAACATCATGAAATTAATAAAAATACACCAATATTCTAATCTCTAGTTTGAATTTCTACTCATTATTAAATTATTTAATTATAACATAATAATATTTTAATATATATATTAAATAAAAAAAATTAAATTTATATATTAAATTTGTTTATCATAAATAATTTTCCTTCCTTGTTAAACTAGTTGTTTTTCCAACAGCTATTTAGCCTTGTCTACATTTATATAAGCTTAATCTCGTTCTGAAAATAAATCACACTAATTAGTTCTAAAAGCTGACAATTTTCGACAATTTCCGACAACTGAAAGATATATTTGAAAAAAAAAATATATATAATCTAGCTCTACGAACTTATTCATTTAATTCTCGAAATACAAATACGTTGTATGATTCAAATATAGCCAAAACAATGACATATATGGAAGATGGAATATTAGTATCTTCATTCGTTTAAGCTGGTGGTTGTCTCAGTAAACATCTGTCCCTACCTCACACCTTCTTTAATAAGAGCTTTGCTTTAATAAGGGCTCTGTTGTGATGGTGCCCATGCAAACCCATACAACTTATACCAAATTTCAATTCAAGATTGTGTTGATGATGTAGAGCCACCTGGAAAAATTCTTTGTTTCAGTTTGAGTTAAAAATGCATTCATGGCGTACAACCAGTTTGGATACCAACTGTCTAGAAAAATCTAGTTTCATTGTATTTTCCTCATTCTTGTCTTCTACCTTCATTTCTGGTATAACCAGAATCACCACATGTATTCACGTGGAAAAATAGTTCAGTCTCCATCAACTCCATTAAATACAATACACATAGTAGATATGGGTGCAGTCTCTTGTCCTGTGGGGAAGATACTTGGGTATGAGGCCATTCATTATAGATTCTTTGCATGGCAACTCCCTAACCAAAACGATGTGCCAAATTCCAATTCTATGAGATTCATTGTGCTTGATCTGGTATCTAGCAAGAACTGTGAGAGTTGCATTGTCCATAAACATGAAGAAACAAAAGTTTTCTGTCGTGGTTTTCCTAACATTCTTGGGTTGCTTAATCTTGTCATAGGCTCCAAATATAGCTGAAATAACCACAACCCCTCTGCACTGTTCCATGGCCTTCCTGTCTTATTCAGACACAAGGAACCCTAGGGTATGGTAACTGGCAAAACCACAAGGAAAATCAGTCCCTTCAGAATAATTAAAATACATTTTTCTTTCCTGCATCCAGATTTCCAGCGAAGATTTTCTTTGAACACTTTTCAGGTCCTTTCATGTACTGTAGCCCAGATTTATCAATTAACTCTTATTTCTGAATCCGATGAACAATATCCAAAGACTGCCATCGACAGCGAAACACTGTTTTAGCCACAAGGTAATGTTTCTTAGCAGATCTCTGAAATTGTTCAATATGAGATCTTGATTACCTGAAAACTGAGAATATGAGTGGCAAGACCGATTCGCCATGGCTGTAGCTTTCCTCAGTAAATACTTCACTCCATACCTGAAAGGGGTACTCAAACTCTAGTCATGCAACTTCCGACTCAGACTTAACATCTCGGTCAGAGCATTGCGGCGTCTTGAATCCTGGGATAAATCTAAGAAACTGTTCAGAAAACGGTTGCGTGATGAGAAGATGAATTATTCGATTTCGAACCGACTGAAAGAGGAGGTGAAGAGTTATGCAAAAATGATCA